>JANJGN010000008.1:105614821-106029821 GCA_026770705.1 Isurus oxyrinchus
TTACTGGTATAGTGCCAGATCGTAATTACTGGAATGTTGCTGCCTCCAAATTGCTGCAATATCGCTGTGTACTAATTACTGGAATAGTACTAGTACTAATTACAGGAATACTGCTCTGTTTTAGTTACAGGAATATTGCTGCATACTAACTAAAGTTGTATTTCTGTGTATTAATTACTGGAATATTGCAGAATACTAATTACTGGAAAGTTGCCATATACTAATTACAGGAATTATGCTGTGTACCAATTATTGATATAGTGCTGTGCAATAATTACTAGAATACCACTGAGTATTTATTGCAGAATAGGGCCTTGTACCAGTTACTGGACCACTGCTTTGTACTAATTAATGGAACAATGCTGATTACTAATTTCAGGAATAGAGCTGTGTTCTAATTATTGGCGTAGTGCCACATCTTAATTACTGGAATGTGGCTTCCATCAAATTGCTGGAATATCGCTGTGTACTAATTACTGGAATAGTGCGGAGTACTAATTACAGGAATAGTGCTGTGATCTAATTACTGGCATAGTGCTGCATTGTTATTACTGGAATGGTGCTGCATACTAATTGCTGCAATATTGCTGTGTAGTAATTACTGGAAGTGTGCTGAATACTAATTAAAGGAATAGTGCTATGTACTTATAACTGGAATAGTGCTTTGTACTGATTACTGGAAAAGCGCTGAGTACTAATTACAACAATATTGCTGTGTACTAGTTACAGGAATATTGCTGCTTGCTAATTATAGGAATAATTACTGGAAAATCACTTGTATTAATTACTGGAGTTGTTCTGCGTACTAATTAAAGGAAACGTTCTGCATACTAGTTACGGAAATAGTGCTGCATGATAATTACTCAACTGGTGCTGCGTACAAATCATAGGACCAGTGCTACGTAATAATTGCAGGAATAGTGGTATGTTTTAATTACTGGAATAGTGCTGTGTACTAATTACAGGAATATTGCTGCATACTAATTACTGGAATAATGCTGTCTACTAATTACTGGAAAATCACATGAACTAATTACTGGAGTAGTGCTGTGCACGAGTTATTACTCATGCATAGTAATTACTGGAATAGAACTGCATACTAATTATTGGAATATTACTGTTTCCTAATTACAGGAATCGTTCTACGTACTAATTATACAAAGGGCGCTGCATACAAATTACTGAAATCTTACTCTGTACTTATTGCTGGAATATTGCTATGTTCTAATTTCTGGAATAGACTGTGTACCAATTACTGGAATAGTGGTGCATACTAAGTACATGAATAGTGCTTTGTACTGATTACTGGAAAATTGCTGTATACTAATTACAGCAATAGTGCTGCATACTACTTACTAGAATATTGCTGCAAGTTAATTACAGCAATCGTGCTGTGTACTAATTACAGGAAACGTTCTGCATACTAATTACAGGAATATTGCTGCATAACAATTACTCGACTGGTGCTGCATGCTAATTACAGGAATAGTGGTGTGTTCTAACTGCTGGAATAATGCTGTGCACTAATTACAGGGATATTGCTGCGTACTAACTACAGGAGTATTTCTGTGTATTAATTACTGGAATATTGCAGAATACTAATTACTGGAAAGTTGCCATATACTAATTACAGGAATAATGCTGTGTACCAATTATTGGAATAGTGCTCTTTATTAATTACTAGAATAACACTGCGTATTAAAGGCAGAATATTGCCTTGTACCAGTTACTGGATGAATGCTTAGCACTGTTCCATTAATTAGTACAGAGTACTAATTTCAAGAATAGAGCTGTGTTCTAATTACTGGTATAGTGCCAGATCGTAATTACTGGAATGTTGCTGCCTCCAAATTGCTGCAATATCGCTGTGTACTAATTACTGGAATAGTACTAGTACTAATTACAGGAATACTGCTCTGTTTTAGTTACAGGAATATTGCTGCGTACTAACTAAAGTTGTATTTCTGTGTATTAATTACTGGAATATTGCAGAATACTAATTACTGGAAAGTTGCCATATACTAATTACAGGAATTATGCTGTGTACCAATTATTGATATAGTGCTGTGCAATAATTACTAGAATACCACTGAGTATTTATTGCAGAATAGGGCCTTGTACCAGTTACTGGACCACTGCTTTGTACTAATTAATGGAACAATGCTGATTACTAATTTCAGGAATAGAGCTGTGTTCTAATTATTGCCACATCTTAATTACTGGAATGTGGCTTCCATCAAATTGCTGGAATATCGCTGTGTACTAATTACTGGAATAGTGCGGAGTACTAATTACAGGAATAGTGCTGTGATCTAATTACTGGCATAGTGCTGCATTGTTATTACTGGAATGGTGCTGCATACTAATTGCTGCAATATTGCTGTGTAGTAATTACTGGAAGTGTGCTGAATACTAATTAAAGGAATAGTGCTATGTACTTATAACTGGAATAGTGCTTTGTACTGATTACTGGAAAAGCGCTGAGTACTAATTACAACAATATTGCTGTGTACTAGTTACAGGAATATTGCTGCTTGCTAATTATAGGAATAATTACTGGAAAATCACTTGTATTAATTACTGGAGTTGTTCTGCGTACTAATTAAAGGAAACGTTCTGCATACTAGTTACGGAAATAGTGCTGCATGATAATTACTCAACTGGTGCTGCGTACAAATCATAGGACCAGTGCTGCGTAATAATTGCAGGAATAGTGGTATGTTTTAATTACTGGAATAGTGCTGTGTACTAATTACAGGAATATTGCTGCATACTAATTACTGGAATAATGCTGTCTACTAATTACTGGAAAATCACATGAACTAATTACTGGAGTAGTGCTGTGCACGAGTTATTACTCATGCATAGTAATTACTGGAATAGAACTGCATACTAATTATTGGAATATTACTGTTTCCTAATTACAGGAATCGTTCTACGTACTAATTATACAAAGGGCGCTGCATACAAATTACTGAAATCTTACTCTGTACTTATTGCTGGAATATTGCTATGTTCTAATTTCTGGAATAGACTGTGTACCAATTACTGGAATAGTGGTGCATACTAAGTACATGAATAGTGCTTTGTACTGATTACTGGAAAATTGCTGTATACTAATTACAGCAATAGTGCTGCATACTACTTACTAGAATATTGCTGCAAGTTAATTACAGCAATCGTGCTGTGTACTAATTACAGGAAACGTTCTGCATACTAATTACAGGAATATTGCTGCATAACAATTACTCGACTGGTGCTGCATGCTAATTACAGGAATAGTGGTGTGTTCTAACTGCTGGAATAATGCTGTGCACTAATTACAGGGATATTGCTGCGTACTAACTACAGGAGTATTTCTGTGTATTAATTACTGGAATATTGCAGAATACTAATTACTGGAAAGTTGCCATATACTAATTACAGGAATAATGCTGTGTACCAATTATTGGAATAGTGCTCTTTATTAATTACTAGAATAACACTGCGTATTAAAGGCAGAATATTGCCTTGTACCAGTTACTGGATGAATGCTTAGCACTGTTCCATTAATTAGTACAGAGTACTAATTTCAAGAATAGAGCTGTGTTCTAATTACTGGTATAGTGCCAGATCGTAATTACTGGAATGTTGCTGCCTCCAAATTGCCGCAATATCGCTGTGTACTAATTACTGGAATAGTACTAATACTAATTACAGGAATACTGCTCTGTTTTAGTTACAGGAATATTGCTGCGTACTAACTAAAGTTGTATTTCTGTGTATTAATTACTGGAATATTGCAGAATACTAATTACTGGAAAGTTGCCATATACTAATTACAGGAATTATGCTGTGTACCAATTATTGATATAGTGCTGTGCAATAATTACTAGAATACCACTGAGTATTTATTGCAGAATAGGGCCTTGTACCAGTTACTGGACCACTGCTTTGTACTAATTAATGGAACAATGCTGATTACTAATTTCAGGAATAGAGCTGTGTTCTAATTATTGGCGTAGTGCCACATCTTAATTACTGGAATGTGGCTTCCATCAAATTGCTGGAATATCGCTGTGTACTAATTACTGGAATAGTGCGGAGTACTAATTACAGGAATAGTGCTGTGATCTAATTACTGGCATAGTGCTGCATTGTTATTACTGGAATGGTGCTGCATACTAATTGCTGCAATATTGCTGTGTAGTAATTACTGGAAGTGTGCTGAATACTAATTAAAGGAATAGTGCTATGTACTTATAACTGGAATAGTGCTTTATACTGATTACTGGAAAAGCGCTGAGTACTAATTACAACAATATTGCTGTGTACTAGTTACAGGAATATTGCTGCTTGCTAATTATAGGAATAATTACTGGAAAATCACTTGTATTAATTACTGGAGTTGTTCTGCGTACTAATTAAAGGAAACATTCTGCATACTAGTTACGGAAATAGTGCTGCATGATAATTACTCAACTGGTGCTGCGTACAAATCATAGGACCAGTGCTGCGTAATAATTGCAGGAATAGTGGTATGTTTTAATTACTGGAATAGTGCTGTGTACTAATTACAGGAATATTGCTGCATACTAATTACTGGAATAATGCTGTCTACTAATTACTGGAAAATCACATGAACTAATTACTGGAGTAGTGCTGTGCACGAGTTATTACTCATGCATAGTAATTACTGGAATAGAACTGCATACTAATTATTGGAATATTACTGTTTCCTAATTACAGGAATCGTTCTACGTACTAATTATACAAAGGGCGCTGCATACAAATTACTGAAATCTTACTCTGTACTTATTGCTGGAATATTGCTATGTTCTAATTTCTGGAATAGACTGTGTACCAATTTCTGGAATAGTGGTGCATACTAAGTACATGAATAGTGCTTTGTACTGATTACTGGAAAATTGCTGTATACTAATTACAGCAATAGTGCTGCATACTACTTACTAGAATATTGCTGCAAGTTAATTACAGCAATCGTGCTGTGTACTAATTACAGGAAACGTTCTGCATACTAATTACAGGAATATTGCTGCATAACAATTACTCGACTGGTGCTGCATACTAATTACAGGAATAGTGGTGTGTTCTAACTGCTGGAATAATGCTGTGCACTAATTACAGGGATATTGCTGCGTACTAACTACAGGAGTATTTCTGTGTATTAATTACTGGAATATTGCAGAATACTAATTACTGGAAAGTTGCCATATACTAATTACAGGAATAATGCTGTGTACCAATTATTGGAATAGTGCTCTTTATTAATTACTAGAATAACACTGCGTATTAAAGGCAGAATATTGCCTTGTACCAGTTACTGGATGAATGCTTAGCACTGTTCCATTAATTAGTACAGAGTACTAATTTCAAGAATAGAGCTGTGTTCTAATTACTGGTATAGTGCCAGATCGTAATTACTGGAATGTTGCTGCCTCCAAATTGCCGCAATATCGCTGTGTACTAATTACTGGAATAGTACTAGTACTAATTACAGGAATACTGCTCTGTTTTAGTTACAGGAATATTGCTGCGTACTAACTAAAGTTGTATTTCTGTGTATTAATTACTGGAATATTGCAGAATACTAATTACTGGAAAGTTGCCATATACTAATTACAGGAATTATGCTGTGTACCAATTATTGATATAGTGCTGTGCAATAATTACTAGAATACCACTGAGTATTTATTGCAGAATAGGGCCTTGTACCAGTTACTGGACCACTGCTTTGTACTAATTAATGGAACAATGCTGATTACTAATTTCAGGAATAGAGCTGTGTTCTAATTATTGGCGTAGTGCCACATCTTAATTACTGGAATGTGGCTTCCATCAAATTGCTGGAATATCGCTGTGTATTAATTACTGGAATAGTGCGGAGTACTAATTACAGGAATAGTTCTGTGATCTAATTACTGGCATAGTGCTTCATTGTTATTACTGGAATGGTGCTGCATACTAATTGCTGCAATATTGCTGTGTAGTAATTACTGGAAGTGTGCTGAATACTAATTAAAGGTATAGTGCTATGTACTTATAACTGGAATAGTGCTTTGTACTGATTACTGGAAAAGCGCTGAGTACTAATTACAACAATATTGCTGTGTACTAGTTACAGGAATATTGCTGCTTGCTAATTATAGGAATAATTACTGGAAAAACACTTGTATTAATTACTGGAGTTGTTCTGCGTACTAATTAAAGGAAACATTCTGCATACTAGTTACGGAAATAGTGCTGCATGATAATTACTCAACTGGTGCTGCGTACAAATCATAGGACCAGTGCTGCGTAATAATTGCAGGAATAGTGGTATGTTTTAATTACTGGAATAGTGCTGTGTACTAATTACAGGAATATTGCTGCATACTAATTACTGGAATAATGCTGTCTACTAATTACTGGAAAATCACATGAACTAATTACTGGAGTAGTGCTGTGCACGAGTCATTACTCATGCATAGTAATTACTGGAATAGAACTGCATACTAATTATTGGAATATTACTGTTTCCTAATTACAGGAATCGTTCTACGTACTAATTATACAAAGGGCGCTGCATACAAATTACTGAAATCTTACTCTGTACTTATTGCTGGAATATTGCTATGTTCTAATTTCTGGAATAGACTGTGTACCAATTACTGGAATAGTGGTGCATACTAAGTACATGAATAGTGCTTTGTACTGATTACTGGAAAATTGCTGTATACTAATTACAGCAATAGTGCTGCATACTACTTACTAGAATATTGCTGCAAGTTAATTACAGCAATCGTGCTGTGTACTAATTACAGGAAACGTTCTGCATACTAATTACAGGAATATTGCTGCATAACAATTACTCGACTGGTGCTGCATACTAATTACAGGAATAGTGGTGTGTTCTAACTGCTGGAATAATGCTGTGCACTAATTACAGGGATATTGCTGCGTACTAACTACAGGAGTATTTCTGTGTATTAATTACTGGAATATTGCAGAATACTAATTACTGGAAAGTTGCCATATACTAATTACAGGAATAATGCTGTGTACCAATTATTGGAATAGTGCTCTTTATTAATTACTAGAATAACACTGCGTATTAAAGGCAGAATATTGTTACTGGATGAATGCTTAGCACTGTTCCATTAATTAGTACAGAGTACTAATTTCAAGAATAGAGCTGTGTTCTAATTACTGGTATAGTGCCAGATCGTAATTACTGGAATGTTGCTGCCTCCAAATTGCTGCAATATCGCTGTGTACTAATTACTGGAATAGTACTAGTACTAATTACAGGATTACTGCTCTGTTTTAGTTACAGGAATATTGCTGCATACTAACTAAAGTTGTATTTCTGTGTATTAATTACTGGAATATTGCAGAATACTAATTACTGGAAAGTTGCCATATACTAATTACAGGAATTATGCTGTGTACCAATTATTGATATAGTGCTGTGTAATTATTACTAGAATACCACTGAGTATTTATTGCAGAATAGGGCCTTGTACCAGTTACTGGACCACTGCTTTGTACTAATTAATGGAACAATGCTGATTACTAATTTCAGGAATAGAGCTGTGTTCTAATTATTGGCGTAGGGCCACATCTTAATTACTGGAATGTGGCTTCCATCAAATTGCTGGAATATCGCTGTGTACTAATTACTGGAATAGTGCGGAGTACTAATTACAGGAATAGTGCTGTGATCTAATTACTGGCATAGTGCTGCATCGTTATTACTGGAATGGTGATGCGTACTAATTGCTGGAATATTGCTGCATACTAGTTACAGGAATATTGCTGCTTGCTAATCATAGCAATAAGTACTGGAAAATCACTTGTATTATTTACTGGAGTAGTCCTGCATACTAATTAAAGGAAATGATCTGTGTAATAATTACGGGAATGGTGCTGCATAATAATTACTAGACTGGTGCTGCACACTAATTACAGGAATAGTGCTGCGTACTAGTTAGAGGAATAGTGGTGTGTTCTAATTACTAGAATTGTGCAGTGTTTTAGTTACAGGAATATTGCTGTGTACTAATTACAGGAGTATTTCTGCGTATTAATTACTGGATTATTGCAGTCTACTAATTACTGGAATGTTGCCATATACTAATTACAGGAATGATGCTGTGTACCAATTATTGGAATAATGCTATGTATTATTTACAAGAATGGCACTAAGTATTAATTGCAGAATAAGAGTCATGTACCAGTTACTGGACCAGTGCTTTGTACTAATTAATGGAACAGCGCTGAGTACTAATTTTAGTAATAGAGCAGTGTTCTAATTACTGGCATAGTGCCACACCTTAATTACTGGAATGGTGCTGCCTCCAATTGCTGGAATATCTCTGTGTACTAATTACTGGAAGTGTGCTGAGTGCTAATTACAGGAATAGTGCTGTGATCTAAATACTGGCATAGTGCTGCATAGTTATTACTGGAATGGTGCTGCATACTAACTGTTGGAATATTGCTGCGTACTAATTACTGGAAGTGCGCTGAATACTAATTAAAGGAATAGTGCTATGTACTAATAACTAAGATAGTGCTTTGTACTGATTACTGGAAAAGCGCTGTGTACTAATTACAGCAATATTGCTGCATACTAATTACTGGAATATTGCTGCATGCTAATTAAAGGAATAATTACTGGAAAATCACTTGTATTAATTACTGGAGTAGTGCTGCGTACTAATTAAAGGAATAATTCTGCATACTAATTACAAAAATTGTGCTGCATACTAATTACTGAAATAATGATCCGTACCAATTGCTGGAACATTGCCGTGTTTTAATTGCAGGAATAGACTTTGTACCAATTACTGGAATAGTGGTGCATACTCATTACAGGAATAGTACTTTGTAATGATTACTGGAAAGGTGCTGTGTAGTAATTAAAGCAATATTGCTGCGTACTTGTTACTGGAATATTGCTGCAAGCTAATGACAGGAATAGCGTTGCGTACTAATTACATGAAAAATGCTGCATGCTATTTACAGGAATAGTGCTGCATAATAATTGCTAGACTGGTGTTACATACTAATTACAGGAAAAGTGCTGTGTACTCATTACAGGAATAGTGGTGTGTTCTAATTACTGGAGTTGTGCTGTGTTTTAGTTACAGGAATATTGCTGCGTACTAACTACAGGAGTATTTCTGCGTATTAATTACTGGAATATTGCAGTCTACTAATTAATGGAATGTTGCCATATACTAATTACAGGAATTATGCTGTGTACCAATTATTGGAATAGTGCTGTGTATTAATTACTAGAATAGCACTGAGTATTTATTGCAGAATAGGGCCTTGTACCAGTTACTGGACCAGTGCTTTGTACTAATTAATGGAACAATGCTGAGTACTAATTTCAGGAATAGAGTTGTGTTCTAATTATTGGCGTAGTGCCACATCTTAAGTACTGGAATGTGGCTTCCATCAAATTGCTGGAATATCGCTGTGTACTAATTACTGGAATAGTGCGGAGTACTAATTACAGGAATAGTGCTGTGATCTAATTACTGGCATAGTGCTGCATTGTTATTACTGGAATGGTGCTGCATACTAATTGCTGCAATATTGCTGTGTAGTAATTACTGGAAGTGTGCTGAATACTAATTAAAGGAATAGTGCTATGTACTTATAACTGGAATAGTGCTTTGTACTGATTACTGGAAAAGCGCTGAGTACTAATTACAACAATATTGCTGTGTACTAGTTACAGGAATATTGCTGCTTGCTAATTATAGGAATAATTACTGGAAAATCACTTGTATTAATTACTGGAGTTGTTCTGCGTACTAATTAAAGGAAACGTTCTGCATACTAGCTACGGAAATAGTGCTGCATGATAATTACTCAACTGGTGCTGCGTACAAATCATAGGATCAGTGCTGCGTAATAATTGCAGGAATAGTGGTATGTTTTAATTACTGGAATAGTGCTGTGTACTAATTACAGGAATATTGCTGCATACTAATTACTGGAATAATGCTGTCTACTAATTACTGGAAAATCACGAACTAATTACTGGAGTAGTGCTGTGCACGAGTTATTACTCGTGCATAGTAATTACTGGAATAGAACTGCATACTAATTATTGGAATATTACAGTTTCCTAATTACAGGAATCGTTCTACGTACTAATTATACAAAGGGCGCTGCATACAAATTACTGAAATCTTACTCTGTACTTATTGCTGGAATATTGCTATGTTCTAATTTCTGGAATAGACTGTGTACCAATTACTGGAATAGTGGTGCATACTAAGTACATGAATAGTGCTTTGTACTGATTACTGGAAAATTGCTGTATACTAATTACAGCAATAGTGCTGCATACTACTTACTAGAATATTGCTGCAAGTTAATTACAGCAATCGTGCTGTGTACTAATTACAGGAAACGTTCTGCATACTAATTACAGGAATATTGCTGCATAACAATTACTCGACTGGTGCTGCATACTAATTACAGGAATAGTGGTGTGTTCTAACTGCTGGAATAATGCTGTGCACTAATTACAGGGATATTGCTGCGTACTAACTACAGGAGTATTTCTGTGTATTAATTACTGGAATATTGCAGAATACTAATTACTGGAAAGTTGCCATATACTAATTACAGGAATAATGCTGTGTACCAATTATTGGAATAGTGCTCTTTATTAATTACTAGAATAACACTGCGTATTAAAGGCAGAATATTGCCTTGTACCAGTTACTGGATGAATGCTTAGCACTGTTCCATTAATTAGTACAGAGTACTAATTTCAAGAATAGAGCTGTGTTCTAATTACTGGTATAGTGCCAGATCGTAATTACTGGAATGTTGCTGCCTCCAAATTGCTGCAATATCGCTGTTTACTAATTACTGGAATAGTACTAGTACTAATTACAGGAATACTGCTCTGTTTTAGTTACAGGAATATTGCTGTGTACGAACTAAAGTTGTATTTCTGTGTATTAATTACTGGATTATTGCAGAATACTAATTACTGGAAAGTTGCCATATACTAATTACAGGAATTATGCTGTGTACCAATTATTGATATAGTGCTGTTTAATAATTACTAGAATACCACTGAGTATTTATTGCAGAATAGGGCCTTGTACCAGTTACTGGACCACTGCTTCGTACTAATTAATGGAACAATGCTGATTACTAATTTCAGGAATAGAGCTGTGTTCTAATTATTGGCGTAGGGCCACATCTTAATTACTGGAATGTGGCTTCCATCAAATTGCTGGAATATCGCTGTGTACTAATTACTGGAATAGTGCGGAGTACTAATTACAGGAATAGTGCTGTGATCTAATTACTGGCATAGTGCTGCATCGTTATTACTGGAATGGTGATGCGTACTAATTGCTGGAATATTGCTGCATACTAGTTACAGGAATATTGCTGCTTGCTAATCATAGCAATAAGTACTGGAAAATCAGTTGTATTATTTACTGGAGTAGTCCTGCATACTAATTAAAGGAAACAATCTGTGTAATAATTACGGGAATGGTGCTGCATAATAATTACTAGACTGGTGCTGCACACTAATTGCAGGAATAGTGCTGCGTACTAGTTAGAGGAATAGTGGTGTGTTCTAATTACTAGAATTGTGCAGTGTTTTAGTTACAGGAATATTGCTGTGTACTAATTACAGGAGTATTTCTGCGTATTAATTACTGGATTATTGCAGTCTACTAATTACTGGAATGTTGCCATATACTAATTACAGGAATGATGCTGTGTACCAATTATTGGAATAATGCTATGTATTATTTACAAGAATGGCACTAAGTATTAATTGCAGAATAAGAGTCATGTACCAGTTACTGGACCAGTGCTTTGTACTAATTAATGGAACAGCGCTGAGTACTAATTTTAGTAATAGAGCAGTGTTCTAATTACTGGCATAGTGCCACATCGTAATTAGTGGAATGGTGCTGCCTCCAAATTGCTGGAATATCTCTGTGCAGTAATTGCTGGAAGTGTGCTGAGTGCTAATTACAGGAATAGTGCTGTGATCTAAATACTGGCATAGTGCTGCTTAGTTTTTACTGGAATGGTGCTGCATACTAACTGTTGGAATATTGCTGCGTACTAATTACTGGAAGTGCGCTGAATACTAATTAAAGGAATAGTGCTATGTACTAATAACTAAGATAGTGCTTTGTACTGATTACTGGAAAAGTGCTGTGTACTAATTACAGCAATATTGCTGCATACTAATTACTGGAATATTGCTGCATGCTAATTAAAGGAATAATTACTGGAAAATCACTTGTATTAATTACTGGAGTAGTGCTGCGTAGTAATTAAAGGAATAATTCTGCGTACTAATTACAAAAATTGTGCTGCATACTAATTACTGAAATAATGATCCGTACCAATTGCTGGAACATTGCTGTGTTCTAATTGCAGGAATAGACTTTGTACCAATTACTGGAATAGTGGTGCATACTCATTACAGGAATAGTACTTTGTAATGATTACTGGAAAGGTGCTGTGTAGTAATTAAAGCAATATTGCGTACTTGTTACTGGAATATTGCTGCAAGCTAATGACAGGAATAGCGTTGCGTACTAATTACATGAAAAATGCTGCATGCTATTTACAGGAATAGTGCTGCATAATAATTGCTTGACTGGTGTTACATACTAATTACAGGAAAAGTGCTGTGTACTCATTACAGGAATAGTGGTGTGTTCCAATTACTGGAGTTGTGCTGTGTTTTAGTTACAGGAATATTGCTGCGTACTAACTACAGGAGTATTTCTGCATATTAATTACTGGAATATTGCAGTCTACTAATTAATGGAATGTTGCCATATACTAATTACAGGAATTATGCTGTGTACCAATTATTGGAATAGTGCTGTGTATTAATTACTAGAATAGCACTGAGTATTTATTGCAGAATAGGGCCTTGTACCAGTTACTGGACCAGTGCTTTGTACTAATTAATGGAACAATGCTGAGTACTAATTTCAGGAATAGAGTTGTGTTCTAATTATTGGCGTAGTGCCACATCTTAAGTACTGGAATGTGGCTTCCATCAAATTGCTGGAATATCGCTGTGTACTAATTACTGGAATAGTGCGGAGTACTAATTACAGGAATAGTGCTGTGATCTAATTACTGGCATAGTGCTGCATTGTTATTACTGGAATGGTGCTGCATACTAATTGCTGCAATATTGCTGTGTAGTAATTACTGGAAGTGTGCTGAATACTAATTAAAGGAATATTGCTATGTACTTATAACTGGAATAGTGCTTTGTACTGATTACTGGAAAAGCGCTGAGTACTAATTACAACAATATTGCTGTGTACTAGTTACAGGAATATTGCTGCTTGCTAATTATAGGAATAATTACTGGAAAATCACTTGTATTAATTACTGGAGTTGTTCTGCGTACTAATTAAAGGAAACGTTCTGCATACTAGCTACGGAAATAGTGCTGCATGATAATTACTCAACTGGTGCTGCGTACAAATCATAGGATCAGTGCTGCGTAATAATTGCAGGAATAGTGGTATGTTTTAATTACTGGAATAGTGCTGTGTACTAATTACAGGAATATTGCTGCATACTAATTACTGGAATAATGCTGTCTACTAATTACTGGAAAATCACGAACTAATTACTGGAGTAGTGCTGTGCACGAGTTATTACTCGTGCATAGTAATTACTGGAATAGAACTGCATACTAATTATTGGAATATTACTGTTTCCTAATTACAGGAATCGTTCTACGTACTAATTATACAAAGGGCGCTGCATACAAATTACTGAAATCTTACTCTGTACTTATTGCTGGAATATTGCTATGTTCTAATTTCTGGAATAGACTGTGTACCAATTACTGGAATAGTGGTGCATACTAAGTACATGAATAGTGCTTTGTACTGATTACTGGAAAATTGCTGTATACTAATTACAGCAATAGTGCTGCATACTACTTACTAGAATATTGCTGCAAGTTAATTACAGCAATCGTGCTGTGTACTAATTACAGGAAACGTTCTGCATACTAATTACAGGAATATTGCTGCATAACAATTACTCGACTGGTGCTGCATACTAATTACAGGAATAGTGGTGTGTTCTAACTGCTGGAATAATGCTGTGCACTAATTACAGGGATATTGCTGCGTACTAACTACAGGAGTATTTCTGTGTATTAATTACTGGAATATTGCAGAATACTAATTACTGGAAAGTTGCCATATACTAATTACAGGAATAATGCTGTGTACCAATTATTGGAATAGTGCTCTTTATTAATTACTAGAATAACACTGCGTATTAAAGGCAGAATATTGCCTTGTACCAGTTACTGGATGAATGCTTAGCACTGTTCCATTAATTAGTACAGAGTACTAATTTCAAGAATAGAGCTGTGTTCTAATTACTGGTATAGTGCCAGATCGTAATTACTGGAATGTTGCTGCCTCCAAATTGCTGCAATATCGCTGTTTACTAATTACTGGAATAGTACTAGTACTAATTACAGGAATACTGCTCTGTTTTAGTTACAGGAATATTGCTGTGTACGAACTAAAGTTGTATTTCTGTGTATTAATTACTGGATTATTGCAGAATACTAATTACTGGAAAGTTGCCATATACTAATTACAGGAATTATGCTGTGTACCAATTATTGATATAGTGCTGTTTAATAATTACTAGAATACCACTGAGTATTTATTGCAGAATAGGGCCTTGTACCAGTTACTGGACCACTGCTTCGTACTAATTAATGGAACAATGCTGATTACTAATTTCAGGAATAGAGCTGTGTTCTAATTATTGGCGTAGGGCCACATCTTAATTACTGGAATGTGGCTTCCATCAAATTGCTGGAATATCGCTGTGTACTAATTACTGGAATAGTGCGGAGTACTAATTACAGGAATAGTGCTGTGATCTAATTACTGGCATAGTGCTGCATCATTATTACTGGAATGGTGATGCGTACTAATTGCTGGAATATTGCTGCATACTAGTTACAGGAATATTGCTGCTTGCTAATCATAGCAATAAGTACTGGAAAATCAGTTGTATTATTTACTGGAGTAGTCCTGCATACTAATTAAAGGAAACAATCTGTGTAATAATTACGGGAATGGTGCTGCATAATAATTACTAGACTGGTGCTGCACACTAATTGCAGGAATAGTGCTGCGTACTAGTTAGAGGAATAGTGGTGTGTTCTAATTACTAGAATTGTGCAGTGTTTTAGTTACAGGAATATTGCTGTGTACTAATTACAGGAGTATTTCTGCGTATTAATTACTGGATTATTGCAGTCTACTAATTACTGGAATGTTGCCATATACTAATTACAGGAATGATGCTGTGTACCAATTATTGGAATAATGCTATGTATTATTTACAAGAATGGCACTAAGTATTAATTGCAGAATAAGAGTCATGTACCAGTTACTGGACCAGTGCTTTGTACTAATTAATGGAACAGCGCTGAGTACTAATTTTAGTAATAGAGCAGTGTTCTAATTACTGGCATAGTGCCACATCGTAATTAGTGGAATGGTGCTGCCTCCAAATTGCTGGAATATCTCTGTGCAGTAATTGCTGGAAGTGTGCTGAGTGCTAATTACAGGAATAGTGCTGTGATCTAAATACTGGCATAGTGCTGCTTAGTTTTTACTGGAATGGTGCTGCATACTAACTGTTGGAATATTGCTGCGTACTAATTACTGGAAGTGCGCTGAATACTAATTAAAGGAATAGTGCTATGTACTAATAACTAAGATAGTGCTTTGTACTGATTACTGGAAAAGTGCTGTGTACTAATTACAGCAATATTGCTGCATACTAATTACTGGAATATTGCTGCATGCTAATTAAAGGAATAATTACTGGAAAATCACTTGTATTAATTACTGGAGTAGTGCTGCGTAGTAATTAAAGGAATAATTCTGCGTACTAATTACAAAAATTGTGCTGCATACTAATTACTGAAATAATGATCCGTACCAATTGCTGGAACATTGCTGTGTTCTAATTGCAGGAATAGACTTTGTACCAATTACTGGAATAGTGGTGCATACTCATTACAGGAATAGTACTTTGTAATGATTACTGGAAAGGTGCTGTGTAGTAATTAAAGCAATATTGCGTACTTGTTACTGGAATATTGCTGCAAGCTAATGACAGGAATAGCGTTGCGTACTAATTACATGAAAAATGCTGCATGCTATTTACAGGAATAGTGCTGCATAATAATTGCTTGACTGGTGTTACATACTAATTACAGGAAAAGTGCTGTGTACTCATTACAGGAATAGTGGTGTGTTCCAATTACTGGAGTTGTGCTGTGTTTTAGTTACAGGAATATTGCTGCGTACTAACTACAGGAGTATTTCTGCATATTAATTACTGGAATATTGCAGTCTACTAATTAATGGAATGTTGCCATATACTAATTACAGGAATTATGCTGTGTACCAATTATTGGAATAGTGCTGTGTATTAATTACTAGAATAGCACTGAGTATTTATTGCAGAATAGGGCCTTGTACCAGTTACTGGACCAGTGCTTTGTACTAATTAATGGAACAATGCTGAGTACTAATTTCAGGAATAGAGTTGTGTTCTAATTACTGGCGTAGTGCCACATCTTAAGTACTGGAATGTGGCTGCCTTCAAATTGCTGGAATATCGCTGTGTACTAATTACTGGAACAGTGCGGAGTACTAATTACAGGAATAGTGCTGTGATCTAATTACTGGCATCGTGCTGCATTGTTATTACTGGAATGGTGCTGCATACTAATTGCTGCAATATTGCTGTGTAGTAATTACTGGAAGTGTGCTGAATACTAATTAAAGGAATAGTGCTATGTACTAATAACTGGAATAGTGCTTTGTACTGATTACTGGAAAAGTGCTGAGTACTACGTACAACAATATTGCTGCGTACTAGTTACAGGAATATTGCTGCTTGCTAATTATAGGAATAATTACTGGAAAATCACTTGTAGTAATTACTTGCGTAGTCCTGCGTACTAATTAAAGGAAATGTTCTGCATACTAGTTACGGGAATAGAGCTGCATAATAATTATTCAACTGGTGCTGCGTACAAATCATAGGAATAGTGCTGCATACTAATTACAGGAATAGTGGTGTGTTCTAATTACTGGAATAGTGCTGTGTACTAATTACAGGAATATTGCTGCATACTAATTAGTGGAATAATGCTGTCTACTAATTACTGGAAAATCAGATGAACTAATTACTGGAGTAGTGCTGTGTACGAGTTACAGGAATATTGCTGCATAGTAATTACTGGAATAGAACTGCATACTAATTATTGGAATATTACTGTTTCCTAATTACAGGAATCGTTCTACGTACTAATTACACAAAGTGTGCTGCATACAAATTACTGAAATAGTGCTCCGTACTAATTGCTGGAATATTGCCATGTTCTAATTTGTGGAATAGACTGTGTACCAATTACTGGAATAGTGGTGCATACTAATTACAGGAACAGTGCTTTGTCCTGATTACTGGAAAATTGCTGTATACTAATTACAGCAATAGTGCTGCATACTACTTACTGGAATATTGCTGCAAGCTAATTACAGCAATCGTGCTGTGTACTAATTACAGGACGTTCAGCATACTAATTACAGGAATATTGCTGCATAACAATTACTCGACTGCTGCTGCATACTAATTACAGGAATAGTGCTATGAACTGATTACTGGAATAGTGGTGTGTTCTAATTGCTGGAATAATGCTGTGCTCTAATTACAGGGATATTGCTGCGTACCAATTACAGGAGTATTTCTGCGTATTAATTACTTGAATATTGCAGTATACTAATTACTGGAATGTTGCCATATACTAATTACAGGAATAATGCTGTGTACCAATTATTGGAATAGTGCTCTTTATTAATTACTAGAATAGCACTGAGTATTTATTGCATAATAGGGCCTTGTAACAGTTACTGGACCAGTGCTTTGTACTAATTAATGGAACATGCTGATTACTAATTTCAGAAATAGAGCTAATTACTGTTCTACTGGTGTAGTGCCAGATCGTAATTACTGGAATGTTGCTGCCTCCAAATTGCTGGAATATCGCTGTGTACTGATTAATGGAATAGTGCTGAGTACTAATTACAGGAATAGTGCTGTGTTTTAGTTACAGGAATATTGCTGCGTACTCATTACAGGAGTATTTCTGTGTATTAATTACTGGAATATTGCAGTCTACTAATTACTGGAATGTTGCCATATACTAATTACAGGAATGATGCTGTGTACCAATTATTGGAATAATGCTGTGTATTATTTACAAGAATAGCACTAAGTATTAATTGCAGAATAGTGCCATGTACCAGTTACTGGACCAGTGCTTTGAACTAATTAATGGAACAGCGCTGAGTTCTAATTTTAGTAATAGAGCTGTGTTTTAATTACTGGCATAGTGCCACAACTTAATGACTGGATTGTGGCTTCCTTCAAATTACTGGAATAGTGCGGAGTACTAATTACAGCAATATTGCTGTGTACAAGTTACAGGAATATTGCTGCTTGCTAATCATAGGAATAATCGCTGCAAAATCACTTGTATTAATTACTGGAGTAGTTCTGCATACTAATTAAAGGAAATGTTCTGCGTATTAATTACGGGAATAGTGCTGCATAATAATTACTAGACTGGTGCTGCATTCTAATTACAGGAATAGTGCTGCGTACTAGTTAGAGGAATAGTGGTGTGTTCTAATTACTGGAATTGTGCAGTGTTTTAGTTACAGGAATATTGCTGTGTACTAATTACAGGAGTATTTCTGCGTATTAATTACTGGAATATTGCAGTCTACTAATTACTGGAATGTTGCCATGTACTAATTTCAGGAATGATGCTGTGTACCAATTATTGGAATAATGCTATGTATTATTTACAAGAATATCACTAAGTAATAATTGCAGAATAGTGCCATGTACCAATTACTGGATCAGTGCTTTGTACTAATTAATGGAACAGCGCTGAGTACTAATTTTAGTAATAGAGCAGTGTTCTAATTACTGGCATAGTGCCACAGCTTAATTACAGGAATGTGGCTTCCTTCAAATAGCTGGAATATTGCTGTTTACTAATTACCTGAATAGTGCTGAGTACTAATTACAGGAATAGTGCTGTGATCTAATTACTGGCATAGTGCTGCATCGTTATTACTGGAATGGTGCTGCGTACTAATTGCTGGAATATTGCTGTGTACTAATTACTCGAATAGAGCTGTCTACTAATTACTGGAATATTGCTGTGTACTAATTACTGGAAGTGTGCTGAATACTAATTAAAGGAATATTGCTATGTACTAATAACTGGAATAGAGCTTTGTGCTGATTACCGGAAAAGCACTGAGTACTAATTACAGCAATATTGCTGTGTACCAGTTACAGGAATATTGCTGCTTGCTAATCATAGGAATATTGGAATCAATGGAATCATAGGAATCAATGGAAAATCACTTGTATTAATTACTGGAGTAGTCCTGCATACTAATTAAAGGAAATGTTCTGCGTATTAATTACGGGAATAGTGCTGCATAATAATTACTAGACTGGTGCTGCATACTAATTACAGGAATAGTGCTGCGTACTAGTTAGAGGAATAGTGGTGTGTTCTAATTACTGGAATTGTGCAGTGTTTTAGTTACAGGAATATTGCTGTGTACTAATTACAGGAGTATTTCTGCATATTAATTACTGGAATATTGCAGTCTACTAATTACTGGAATGTTGCCATATACTAATTACAGGAATGATGCTGTGTACCAATTATTGGAATAATGCTATATATTATTTACAAGAATAGCACTAAGTATTAATTGCAGAATAGTGCCATGTGCCATTTACTGGACCAGTGCTTTGTACTAATTAATGGAACAGCGCTGAGTACTAATTTTAGTAATAGAGCAGTGTTCTAATTACTGGCATAGTGCCACACCTTAATTACTGGAATGGTGCTGCCTCCAATTGCTGGAATATCTCTGTGTACTAATTACTGGAAGTGTGCTGAGTGCTAATTACAGGAATAGTGCTGTGATCTAATTACTGGCATAGTGCTGCATCGTTATTACTGGAATGGTGCTGTATACTAATTGTTGGAATGTTGCAGCGCACCAATTACTGGAATAGAGCTGTCTACTAATTACTGGAATATTGCTGTGTACTAATTACTGGAAATGCGCTGAATACTAATTAAAGGAATAGTGCTATGTACTGATAACTAGAATAGTGCTTTGTACTGATTACTGGAAAAGCGCTGTGTACTAATTACAGCACTATTGCTGCATACTAATTACAGGAATATTGCTGCATGCTAATTAAAGGAATAATTACTCGAAAACCACTTGTATTAATTACTGGAGTAGTGCTGCATACTAATTAAGGAATAATTCTGCGTACTAATTACACAGATAGTGCTGCATACTAATTACTGAAATAATGATCCGTACCAATTGCTGGAACATTGCCGTGTTCTAATTGCAGACTTTGTACCAATTACTGGAATAGTGGTGCATACTCGTTACAGGAATAGTACTTTTTACTGATTACTGGAAAGGTGCTGTGTAGTAATTAAAGCAATATTGCTGCGTACTTGTTACTGGAATATTGCTGCAAGCTAATTGTTACTGGAATGGTGCTGCGTACTAATTGCTGGAATATTGTTGTGTACTAATTACTCGAATAGAGCTGTCTACTAATTACTGAAATATTGCTGTGTACTAATTACTGGATGTGTGCTGAATAATAATTAAAGGAATAGTGCTAGGTACTAATAACTGGAATAGAGCCTTGTGCTGATTACTGGAAAAGTGCTGAGTACTAATTACAGCAATATTGCTGTGTACTAGTTACAGGAATATTGCTGCTTGCTAATCATAGGAATAAGTACTGGAAAATCACTTGTATTAATTACTGGAGTAGTCCTGCATACTAATTAAAGGTAATGTGCTCTCTAATAATTACGGGAATATTGCTGCATAATAGTTACTAGACTGGTGCTGCATACTAATTACAGGAATAATGCTGGGTACTAGTTAGAGGAATAGTGGTGTGTTCCAATTACTGCAATTGTGCAGTGTTTTAGTTACAGGAATATTGCTGTGTACTATTTACAGGAGTATTTCTGCGTATTAATTACTGGAATATTGCAGTCTACTAATTACTGGAATGTTGCCATATACTAATTACAGGAATGATGCTGTGTACCAATTATTGGAATAATGCTATGTATTATTTACAAGAATAGCACTAAGTATTAATTGCAGAATAGTGCCATGTACCAGTTACTGGACCAGTGCTTTGTACTAATTAATGGAACAGCGCTGAGTACTAATTTTAGTAATAGAACAGTGTGCTAATTACTGGCATAGTGCGACATCATAATTACTGGAATAATGCTGCCTCCAAATTGCTGGAATATCGCTGTGTACTAATTACTGGAAGTGTGCTGAGTGCTAATTACAGGAATAGTGCTGTGATCTAATTACTGGCATAGTGCTGCATCGTTATTAATGGAATGGTGCTGCATACTAATTGTTGGAATATTGCTGCGTACCAATTACTGGAATAGAGCTGTCTACTAATTACTGGAATATTGCTGCATACTAATTACTGGAAGTGCGCTGAATACTAATTAAAGGAATAGTGCTATGTACCAATAACTAGAATAGTGCTTTGTACTGATTACTGGAAAAGCGCTGTTACTAATTACAGCAATATTGCTGCATACTAATTACTGGAATATTGCTGCATGCTAATTAAAGGAATAATTACTGGAAAATCACTTGTATTAATTAATGGAGTATTGCAGCATACTAATTAAAGGAATAATTCTGCGTACTAATTACACAGATAGTGCTGCATACTAATTACTGAAATAATGATCCGTACCAAATGCTGGAACATTGCCGTGTTCTAATTGCAGGAATCGACTTTGTACCAATTACTGGAATAGTGGTGCATACTCATTACAGGAATAGTACTTTGTACTGATTACTGGAAAGGTGCTGTGTAGTAATTAAAGCAATATTGCTGCGTACTTGTTACTGGAATATTGCTGCAAGCTAATTATTACTGGAATGGTACTGCGTACTAATTGTTGGAATATTGCTGTGTACTAATTACTCGAATAGAGCTGTCTACTAATTACTGGAATATTGCTGTGTACTAATTACTGGATGTGTACTGAATACTAATTAAAGGAATATAGTGCTATGTACTAATAACTGGAATAGAGCTTTGTGCTGTTTACTGGAAAAGCGCTGAGTACTAATTATAGCAATATTGCTATGTACTAGTTACAGGAATATTGCTGCTTGCTAATCATAGGAATAAGTACTGGAAAATCACTTGTATTAATTACTGGAGTAGTCCTTCGAACTAATTAAAGGAAATGATCTGTCTAATAATTACAGGAATAGTGCTGCGTACTAGTTAGAGGAATAGTGGTGTGTTCTAATTACTGGAATTGTGCAGTGTTTTAGATACAGGAATATTGCAGTGTACTAATTATAGGATTATTTCTGCGTATTAATTACTGGAATATTGCAGTCTACTAATTAATGGAATTTTGCCATATACTAATTACAGGAATGATGCTGTGTACCAATTATTGGAATAATGCTATGTATTATTTACAAGAATAGCACTAAGTATTAATTGCAGAATAGTGCCATATACCAGTTACTGGACCAGTGCTGTGTTCTACTTAATGGAACAGTGCTGAGTACGAATTTGAGGAATAGAGCTGTGTTATTTACCAGCATAGTGCCACATCGTAATTGTTGGAATGTTGCTGCCTCCAAATTGCTGGAATATCGCTGTGTACTAATTACAGGAATAGTGATGAGTACTAATTACAGGAATAGTGCTCTGATCTAATTACCGGCATAGTGCTGCATCATTATTACTGGAATGGTGCTGCGTACTAATTGTTGGAATACTGCTGTGTACTAATTACTGGAAGTGTGCTGAATACTCATTAAAGGAATAGTGCTATGTAATAATAAATGGAATAGTGCTTTGTACTGATTACTGGAAAAGCGCTGAGTACTGACTACAGCAATATTGCTATGTACTAGTTACAGGAATATTGCTGCTTGCTAATTATAGGAATAATTGCTGGAAAGTCACTTGTATTAATTACTGGTGTCGTCCTGCGTACTAATTAAAGGAAATGTTCTGCGTACTAATTACGGGAATAGTGTTGCATAATAATTACTCAACAGGAGCTGCGTACAAATTATAGGAATAGTGCTGCGTACTAATTACAGGAATAGTGGTGTGTTCTAATTACTGGAATAGTGCTGTGTACTAATTACAGGAATATTGCTGTGTACTAATTAGTGGAATAATGCTGTCTACTAATTACTGGAAAATCAGATGAACTAATTACTGGAGTAGTGCTGTGTACAAGTTACAGGAATATTGCTGCATAGTAATTACTGGAATAGAACTGCATACTAATTATTGGAATATTACTGTTTCCTAATTACAGGAATCGTTCTACATACTAATTACACAAAGGGTGCTGCATACAAATTACTGAAATAGTGCTCCGTACTAATTGCTGGAATATTGCCATGTTCTAATTTCTGGAATAGACTGTGAACCAATTACTCGAATAGTGGTGCATACTAATTACAGGAATAGTGCTTTGTACTGATTACTGGAAAATTGCTGTATACTAATTACAGCAATACTGCTGCGTACTACTTACTGGAATATTGCTGCAAGCTAATTACAGCAATCGTGCTGTGTACTAATTACAGGAAACTTTCTGCATACTAATTACAGGAATACTTCTGCATAACAATTACTCGGCTGGTGCTGCGTACTAATTACAGGAATATTGCTATGAACTAATTAAAGGAATAGTGGTGTGTTCTAATTGCTGGAATAATGTTGTGTACTAATTACAGGGATATTGCTGCGTACCAATTACAGGAGTATTTCTGCGTATTAATTACTTGAATATTGCAGTGTACTAATAACTGGAATGTTGCCATATACTAATTACAGGAATAATGCTGTGTACCAATTATTGGAATATTAATTACTAGAACAACACTGAGTATTAATTGCAGAATATTGCCTTGTACCAGTTATTGGACGAATGCTTTGCAGTGTTCCATTAATTAGTACAGAGTACTAATTTCAGGAATAGAGCTGTGTTCTAATTACTGGTATAGTGCCAGATCGTAATTACTGGAATGTTGCTGCCTCCAAATTGCTGGAATATCGCTGTGTACTAATTACTGGAATAGTGCTGAGTACTAATTACAGGAATAGTGCTGTGTTTTAGTTACAGGCATATTGCTGCTGCGTACTAATTACCGGAGTATTTTTGTGTATTAATTACTGGAATATTGCAGTCTACTAATTACTGGAATGTTGCCATATTCGAAATACAGGAATTATGCTGTGTACCAATTATTGGAATAGTGCTGTGTATTAATTACTAGAATAGCACTGAGTATTTATTGCAGAATAGGGCCCTGTACCAGTTACTGGACTAGTGCTTTGTACTAATTAATGGAACAATGCTGATTACTAATTTCAGGAATAGAGCTACGTTCTAATTACTGGCATAGTGCCACATCTTAATTACTGGAATGTGGCTGCCTTCAAATTGCTGGAATATCGCTGTGTATTAATTACTGGAATAGTGCTGAGTACTAATGACAGAAATAGTGCTGTGTTCTAATTACTGGCATTAGTGCTGCATCGTTATTACTGGAATGGTGCTGCATACTAATTGCTGGAATATTGCTGTGTACTAATTACTGGAATAGAGCTGTCTACTAATTACTGGAATATTGCTGCGTACTAATTACTAGAATAGAGCTGCTTACTAATTATAGGAATCGTTCTGCTTACTATTTCCACAAATAGTGTTGTATACTAATTACTGAAATAGTGCTCCGTGTTAATTGCTGGAATATTGCGGTGTTTGAATTTCAGGAATAGACAGTGTACCAATTACTGGAATAATGCGGCATAGTAATAACAGAAATACTGCTTTGTACTGATTACTGCAAAGCTGCAGTGAATTAATTACAGCAATATTTCTGCATACTAGTTACTGGAATATTGCAGCAAAGGAATTACAGGAGTAGTGCTGTGTACTAATTACAGGAAACATGCTGCATGCTAATTACAGGAATAGTGCTGCATAATAATTACTCGACTAGTGCTGCATACTAATTACAGGAATAGTGCTGCGTACTCATTACAGGATTAGTGGTATGTTCTAATTACTGGAATAGGGCTGTGTACTAATTACAGGGATATTGCTGTGTACGAATAACAGGAGTATTTCTGCGTATTAATTACTTGAATATTGCAGTGTACTAATTACTGGAATGTTAACATATACTAATTACAGGAATAATGCTGTGCATCAATTATTGGAATAGTGCTCTGTATTAATTACTAGAATAGCACTGAGTATTAATTGCAGAATAGTACCTTGTACCAGTAACTGGACGAATGCTTAGCACTGTTCCATTAATTAGTAGAGAGTACTAATTTCAGGAATAGAGCTGTGTTCTAATTACTGGTATAGTGCCATATCATAATTACTAGAATGTTGCTGCTTCCAAATTGCTGGAATATCGCTCTGTACTAATTACTGGAATATCGCTGTGTACTAATTACTGGAATAGTGCTGAGTACTAATTACAGGAATAGTGCTGTAATCTAATTACTGGCAGGGTGCTGCATCATCATTACTAGAATGGTATTGGGTACTAATTACTGGAATAGAGCTGTCTACTAATTACTGGAATATTGCTGTATACTACTTACTGGAAGTGCGCTGAATACTAATTACAGGAATAGTGCTATGTACTAATAACTGGAATAGTGCTTTATACTGATTACTGGAAAAGCGCTGTGTACTAATTACATCAATATTGCTGCATACTAGTTACTGGAATATTGCAGCATGCAAATTATAGGAATAAATCCTGGAAAATCACGTGTATTAATTACTGGAGTAGTGCTGCACACTAATTAAAGGAATGGTTCTGCGTACTAATTACACAAATAGTGTTGCATACTAATTACTGAAATAATGCTCCGTACTAATTGCTGGAACATTGCCATGTTCTAATTTCAGGAATAGACTCTGTACCAATTACTGGAATAGTGGTGCATACTAATTACAGAAATAGTGCTTTGCACTGATTACTGGAAAAGTGCTGTATACTAATTACAGCAATCTTGCTGCATACTAATTACTGGAATATTGCTGCAAGTTAATTACTGTAGTAGTGCTGCGTACTAATTAAAGGAAAAATTCTGCGTACTAATTACACAAATAGTGCTGCATATTAATTACTGAAATAATGATCCGTACCAATTGCTGGAACATTGCCGTGTTCTAATTTCAGGAATAGACTATACCAATTACTGGAATAGTGGTGCATACTAATTACAGGAGTAGTACTTTGTACTGATTACTGGAGAGGTGCTGTGTAGTAATTAAATCAATATTGCTGCGTACTAGTTACTGAAATATTGCTGCAAGCTAATTACAGGAATAGTGCTGTGCTCTAATTACATGAAACTTGTTGCATGCTATTTACAGGAAAAGTGCTGCATAATAATTACTAGTCTGGTGCTGCATACTAATTACAGGAATAGTGCTGCATACTCATTACAGGAATAGTGCGTGCTCTAATTACTGGAATAGTGCTGTGTTTTAGTTACAGGAATATTGCTGCGTACTAATTACAGGATTATATCTTCGTATTAATTACTGGAATAGTGTTGCGTACTAATTACTGGAAAATCACGTGTATTAATTACTTGAGTAGTGCTGCATACTAATTACAGGGTTATTATAGGAATAGTGCTTTATACTGATTACTGGAAAAGCCATGTGTACTAATTACATCAATATTGCTGTGTACTTGTTAATGGAATATTGCTGCATGCTAATTACAGTAATAATTCCTGGAAAATCACGTATATTAATTACTGGAGTAGTTTTGCGTGCTAATTAAAGGAAACGTTCTGCGTACTAATTACGGGAATAGAGCTGCATAATAATTACTCAACTGCTGCTGCGTACAAAGGATAGGAATAGTGCTGCATACTAATTACAGGAATAGTGGTGAGTCCTAATTACTGCAATAGTGCAGTGTACTAATTACAGGAATATTGCTGCATACTAGTAACAGGAGTATTTCTGCATATTAATTACTGGAATATTGCAGTATACTAATTACTGGAATTTTGCCAAATACTAATTACAGGAATGATGCTGTGTATCAATTATTGGAATTGTGTTGTGTATTATTTACAAGAATAGCGCTAAGTAATAATTGCAGAATAGTGCCATGTACCAGTTACTGGACCGGTGCTTTGCACTAATTAGTGGAACAGTGCTGAGTACTAATTTCAGAAATAGAGCTGTGTTCTAATTATCAGCATAGTGCCACATCGTAATTGTTGGAATGTTTGCTGCCTCCAAATTGCTGGAATATCGCTGTGTACTAATTACTGGAATAGTGCTGAGTACTAATTACAGGATTAGTGCTGTGATCTAATTACTGGCATAGTGCTGTATCGTTATTACTGGAATGGTACTGGGTACTAATTCTTGGAATATTGCTGTGTACTAATTACTGGAATAGACCTGTCTACTAATTACTGGAATATTGCTGTTTACTAATTACTGGATGTGCGCTGAATACTAATTAAATGAATAGTGCTATTTACCAATAACTGGAATATTGCTTTGTACTGATTACTGGAAAAGCACTGTGTACTAATTACAACAATATTGCTGCATACTAGTTACTGGAATATTGCTACATGCTAATTATAGGAATAAATCCTGGAAAATCACGTGTATTAATTACTGGAGTAGTGCTGCGTACTAATTAAAGGAATTGTTCTGCGTACTAATTACACAAATAGTGTTGCATACTTATTACTGAAATAATGCTCCGTACTAATTGCTGGAACATTGCCGTGTTCTAATTTCAGGAATAGCCTCTGTACCAATTACTGGAATAGTGGTGCATGCTAATTACAGAAATAGTTCTTTGCACTGATTACTGGAAAAGTGCTGCAATCTTGCTGCATACTAGTTACTGGAATATTGCTGCAAGTTAATTACTGAAGTAGTGCTGCATACTAATTAAAGGAATAATTCTGCGTACTAATTACACAAATAGTGCTGCATACTAATTACTGAAATAATGATCCGTACCAATTGCTGGAACATTGCCGTGTTCTAATTTCAGGAATAGACTATACCAATTACTGGAATAGTGGTGCATACTAATTACAGGAATAGTACTTTGTACTGATTACTGGAAAGGTGCTGTGTAGTAATTAAAGCAATATTGCTGCATACTGGCTACTGAAATATTGCTGCAAGCTAATTACAGGAATAGCTCTGTGTACTAATTACATGAAAAGTGCTGCATGCTATTTACAGGAAGAGTGTTGCATAATAATTACTAGACTGGTGCTGCATACTAATTACAGGAATAGTGCTGCATACTCATTACAGGAATAGTGGTGTGCTCTAATTACTGGAATAGTGCTGTGTTTTAGTTACAGGAATATGGCTGCGTACTAATTACAGGAGTATATCTTCGTACTAATTACAGGAATATTGCTGCATACTAATTACTGGAATAGAGCAGTGTACTAATTATTGGAATATTGCTGTTTACTAATTACAGGAATCGTTCTGCATACTAATTACACAAATACTGTTGTATACTAATTACTGAAATAGTGCTCCATAATAATTGCTGGAACATTGCTGCGTTCTAATTTCAGGAATAGATAATGTACCAATTACTGGATTAGTGCTGCATACTTATTATAGGAATAGTGCTTTATACTGATTACTGGAAATGCGATGTGTACTAATTACATCAATATTGCTGTGTACTTGTTAATGGAATATTGCTGCATGCTAATTACAGTAATAATTCTTGGAAAATCACGTATATTAATTACTGGAGTAGTTTTGCGTGCTTATTAAAGGAAACGTTCTGTGTACTAATTACAGGAATAGAGCTGCATAATGATTACTCAACTGGTGCTGCTTGCAAATGATAGGAATAGTGCTGCATACTAATTACAGTAATAGTGGTGAGTCCTAATTACTGCAATAGTGCAGTGTACTAATTACAGGAATATTGCTGCATACTAGTAACAGGAGTATTTCTGCATATTAATTACTGGAATATTGCAGTGTACTAATTACTGGAATTTTGCCAAATACTAATTACAGGAATGATGCTGTGTACCAATTATTGGAATAGTGCTGTGTATTATTTACAAGAATAGCGCTAAGTATTAATTGCAGAATAGTGCCATGTACCAGTTACTGGACCGGTGCTTTGTACTAATTAATGGAACAGTGCTGAGTACTAATTTCAGGAATAGAGCTGTGTTCTACTTACCAGCATAGTGCCACATCGTAATTGTTGGAATGTTGCTGCCTCCAAATTGCTGGAATATCGCTGTGTTCTAATTACTGGAATAGTGCTGAGTACTAATTACAGGATTAGTGCTGTGATCTAATTACTGGCATAGTGCTGCAGCGTTATTACTGGAATGGTGCTGCGTACAAATTGTTGGAATATTGCTGTGTACTAATTACTGGAATAGATCTGTCTACTAATTACTGGAATATTGCTGCATACTATTTACTGGATGTGCGCTGAATACTAATTAAATGAATAGTGCTATGACCAATAACTGGAATATTGCTTTGTACTGATTACTGGAAAAGCACTGTCTACTAATTATAACAATATTGCTGCATACTAGTTACTGGCATAGTGCCACTTCATAATTTCTGGAATGTTGCTGCCTACGAATTGCTGTTTATTAATTACAGGAATTGTTCTGCATACTATTTACACGAAGAGTGCTGTGTACTAATTACTGGAATAGTGCTCTGTACTAATTGCTGGAATATTGCTGCATTCTAATTACTGGAATAGTGCTGTGTACTAATCATTGGAATATTGCTGTGTACCAATTACTTGAATAGAGCTGTGTACTAATTATAAGAGGATTGCTGTGTACTAATTGCTGGAATATTGCTGTATGCTAATTACTGGAATAGTGCTCCATACTAATTACTGCAAAATTGCTGCATACTAATTAAAGGAATATTGCTGCCTACTAATTGCATGAATATTGCTGCATACTAATTACTGGAAAATTGCTGCATACTAATTACAATAATATTGCTGTGTACTAATTACTGGAATATTGCTTTGTACTAATTACATGAAGCGTTCTGCATACTATTTACATGAATAGTGCATCATAATAATTACTGGAATAGTGCTGCGTACTAATTACTGTAATATGAATGCATGCTAATTACAGGAATATTGCAGCGTAATAATTATATTAAACGTTCTGTGTACTAATTACAGGATTAGTGCTACATAATACTACTGGTATAGTGCTCCATACTAATTACTAAATATTGCTGCATACTAATTAATGGAATAGTGCTGTGTATTAAGTACTGGAATATTGCTGTGTACTAATTACTGGAATAGTGCTTTGTACCTATTACAGGAATAGTATTTGTACTAATTACTGGAACAGTGCTGTGTACTAATTACAGCAATATTGCTTTGTACTAATTGCTGGATTGGTGCTGCATACTACTTACTGGAATAGTGCTGCATGCTAATTAGAGGAATAGTTCTGCATTCTAATTACAGGAAATAGTCTGCATACTAATTACAAGAATAGTGCTGCATACTAATTACTGGAATATTACTGCATAGTAATTACTGGAATAGAGCTGCGTGCTCATTACTGGAATACTGCAGTACACTAATTAATGGAATAGAGCAATGTACTACTTACTGGAATGGTGCTGTGTATTAGTTACAGGAATATTGCTGCATAGTAATTATTGGACTGGTGCTGTGTACTGATTACAGGAATTTATCTCCATACTAATTACTGGAGTATTGCTGCATACGAATTACTGGAATAGTGCTGTGTACTAATTACTGCAATAGTGCTGCACATAAATGACTGGAATACTGCCACATCCGCCTAATTAGTGGAATATTGCTGTGTACTAATTACTGGAATAGTGCTGTGTGCTAATTAATGGAATATTGTGTCCTACTAATTACTGGAATAGTGCTGTGTACTAATTACTGCAATAGTGCTGCACACAAATTACTGGAAGAGTGCCACATCCTAATTATGGGAATATTGCTGCGTACTAATTACTGGAATAGTGCTGCATGCTAATTACTGGAATATTGCGGCATACTAATTACAAGAATATTGCTGCATACTAATTGCTTAATATTACTGTTTACCAATTACAGGAATTGTTTTGCATACTAATTGTACGAATAGTGCTGTGCATTAATTACTGGAATAGTGCTCCGTAGTAATTGCTGGAATATTGCTGCATACTAATCACTGGAATAGTGCTGTATACTAATTACTAGAATATTGCTGCATACTATTTACAGGAATTGTCCGTGTAACAATTACTGGAACAGTGCTGCGTACTATTTACATGAATAGTGCTTTATACTGATTACTGGAACAGTGCTGTGTATTAATTACAGCAATATTTCTGTGCACTAATTACTGGAATACGGTTGTGTGCTAATTAAAGGAATAGTGCAGCGTAATAATTATTTGTATAGTGCTCCATATTAATTGCTGGAATATTGCTGCATACTAATTACTGAAATAGTGCTGTGTACTAATTATTGGAATATTGCTGTTTACTAATTATAGGAATCGTTCTGCTTACTATTTCCACAAATAGTGTTGTGTACTAATTACTGAAATAGTGCTCTTTATTAATTGCTGGAATATTGCCGTGTTCTAATTTCAGTAATAGACGGTGTACCAATTACTGGAATAGTGCTGCATACTAATTACAGGAATAGTGCTTTGTACTGATTACTGGAAAAGTACTGTGTACTAATTATAGCAATACTGCTGCTTACTAGTTACTGGAATATTGCTGCATGCTAATTACAGGAATAATTGCTGGAATATCACGTGTATTCATTACTGGAGTAGTTTTGTGTACTAATTAAAGGAAACATTCTGTGCACTAATTAAAGGAAACATTCTGTGTACTAATTACAGGAATAGTGCTGTGTATTAATTGCTAGAATAGCGCTGAGTATTAATTGCAGAATACTGTCATGTATCAGTTACTGGACCAGTGCTTTGTACTAATTAATGGAAAAGTACTGAGTACTAATTTCAGTAATAGAGCTGTGTTCTAATTTATGGCACAGTGCCACATCGTAATTACTGGAATAGGGCTCTATACTAATTACAGGAATATTGTGCTGCATACTAATTACAGGAATATGTCTTCATGTTAATTACTGGAATAGTGTTGCATACTGATTACTGGAAAATCATGTGTATTAATTATTGGAGTAGTGTTGTGTACTAATTACTGGATTAGAGCTGCATACTAATTATTGGAATATTTCTGTTTACTAATTATAGGAATCATTCTGCGTACTAATTACACAAATAGTGCTGTATACTAATTACTGAAATAGTGCTCCGTACTAATTGCTGGAATATTGCCGTGTTCTAATTTCAGGAATAGTGCTGTGTACTAATCACTGCAATATTGCCATGTGCTAATTACAGGAATAATGCTGTGTACCAATTATTGGAATGGTGCTGCATATTAATTACTGCAACAGTGCTGAAAACTAATTGCAGACTAGTGCCATGTGCCAGTTACTGGACCAGTGCTTTGTTCTAAATACTGGAACAGTCCTGAGTACTAATTTCAGGAATAGAACTGTGTTTTAATTACTGGCATAGTGCCACTTCATAATTTCTGGAATGTTGCTGCCTACAAATTGCTGTTTATTAATTACAGGAATTGTTCTGCATACTATTTACATGAAGAGTGCTGCGTACTAATTACTGGAATACTGCTCCGTACTAATTGCTGGAATATTGCTGCATTCTAATTACTGGAATAGTGCTGTGTACTAATCACTGGAATAGTGCTGTGTACTAATCATTGGAATTTTGCTGTGTACTAATTACTGGAGTAGAGCTGTGTACTAATTATAAGAGTATTGCTGTGTACTAATTACTGGAATAGAGCTGTGTACTAATTATAAAAGTATTGCTGTGTACTAATTGCTGGAATATTGCTTTGTACTAATTACATGAAGCGTTCTGCATACTATTTACATGAATAGTGCATCGTAATAATTACTGGAATAGTGCTCCATACTAATTACTGGAAAATTGCTGCATACTAATTGCAGGAATATTGCTGCATACTAATTACTGGAATAGAGCTGCATACTAATTACAATAATATTGCTGTGTACTAATTACTGGAATATTGCTTTGTACTACATGAAGCGTTCTGCATACTATTTACATGAATAGTGTATCGTAATAATTACTGGAATAGTGCTGCATACTAATTACTGTAATATGAATGCATGCTAATTCCAGGAATAATGCAGCGTAATAATTATAGTAAACGTCCTGTGTACTAACTACGGGATTAGTGCTTCATAATTATTACTGGTATAGTGCTCCATACTAATTACTGAATATTGCTGCATACTAATTACTGGAATAGTGCTGTGTGTTAATTACTGGAATATTGCTGTGTACTAATTACTGGAATAGAGCTGCGTACTAATTATAGGAATATTGATGCGTAATACTTACTGGAATAGACCTCCATAATTATTGCTGGAATATTGCTGCAAACTAACACTGGAATAGTGCTGTATACTAATTTCTTGAATATTGCCATGTATTAATTACAGGAATAGTGCTCTGTACTGATTACTGGAACACTGTTGTGTGTACTAATTACAGCAATATTGCTACGTACTAATTACTGGACTGGTGCTGCATACTAATTACGGGAATATTGCTGCATACTAATTACTGGAATAATGCTGTGTACTAATCACTGGAATAAGGCTGTGTACTAACTACTGGAATATTGCCATGTACTAATTAAAGGAATAGTCGCTGTACCAATTACTGGAACAGTGCTGTATACTACTTACATGAATCGTGCTTTTTACTGATTATAGGAGTAGTGCTGTGTACTAATTTAAGCAATATTTCTGCGTATAATTACTGGAAAGGTGCTGCGTACTAATTACGGGAATAGTTCTGTGTACTAATTACAGGAATCTTTCTGCATACTATTTACACGAATAGTGCTTCGTAATAATTACGGGAATAGTGCTCCATACTAATTACTGGAATATTGCTGCATACTAATCACTGGAATAATGCTGTGTACTAACTACTGGAATATTGCCATGTACTAATTAAAGGAATAAGTCGCTGTACCAATTACTGGAACAATGCTGTAAACTACTTACATGAATCGTGCTTTTTACTGTTTATAGGAGTAGTGCTGTGTACTAATTACAGCAATATTTCTGCGTACTAATTACTGGAAAGGTGCTGCGTACTAATTACATGAATCTTTCTGCATACTAATTACTGGAATGCTGCCTTGTACTAATTACTGGAATAGTGCTTTGTACCTATTACAGAAATAGTATTTGTACTAATTAGTATTTGTACTAATGTACTAGTGCTGTGTACTAAATACAGAAATATTGCTTTGTACTAATTGCTGGATTGGTGCTGCATACTACTTACTTGAATAGTGCTGCATGCTAATTACAGGAATAGTGCTGCATACTGATTATAGGAAATCTTCTGCATACTAATTACAAGAATAGTGCTGCATACTAATTACTGGAATATTACTGCATGGTAATTACTGGAATAGAGCTGCGTGCTCATTACTGGAATATTACAGTGCACTAATTAATGGAATAGTGCAATGTACTACTTACTGGAATGGTGCTGTGTATTAGTTACAGGAATATTGCTGCATAGTAATTACTGGACTGGTGCTGCGTACTAATTACAGGAATTTATCTCCGTACTAATTACTGGAATATTGCTGCATACGAATTACTGGAATAGTGCTGTGTACTAATTACTGCAATAGTGCTGCACATAAATGACTGGAATACTGCCACATCCTCCTAATTAGTGGAATATTGCTGTGTACTAATTACTGGAATAGTGCTGTGTGCTAATTAGTGGAATATTGTGGCCTACTGATTACTGGAATAGTGCTGTGTACTAATTACTGAAATAGTGCTGCACATAAATTACTGGAATAGTGCCACATCCTAATTACTGGAATATTGCTGCGTACTAATTACTGTAATAGTGCTGCATGCTAATTACTGGAATATTGCGGCATACTAATTACAAGAATATTGCTGCATACTAATTGCTTAATATTACTGTTTACTAATTACAGGAATTGTTTTGCATACTAATTGTACAAATAGTGCTGTGCATTAATTACTGGAATAGTGCTCCGTACTAATTGCTGGAATATTGCTGCATATTAATCACTGTAATAGTGCTGTATACTAATTACTAGAATATTGCTGCATACTATTTACAGGAATTGTCGGTGTAACAATTACTGGAACAGTGCTGTGTATTAATTACAGCAATATTTCTGTGTACTAATTACTGGACTGGTGCTGTGTACTAATTACTGGAATACGGTTGCGTGCTAATTAAAGGAATAGTGCAGTGTAATAATATTTTGTATAGTGCTCCATATTAATTGCTGGAATATTGCTGCGTATTAATTACTGGAATAGAGCTGCTTACTAATTACAGGAACATTGCTGCGTACTTATTACTGGAATAGTGCTTTTTACTAATTACAGAAATTGTTCTGGGTAGTAATTATATGAATTGTGCTGCATAATAATTACTGGAACAGCGCTCCATATGAATTCCCGGAATATTGCTGCTAATCACCGGAATAGTGTTGTGCACTAATTATTGGAATATTGCCATGTACTAATTAAAGGAATAGTCGCTGTACCAATTACTGGAATATTGCCATGTACTAATTACTGGAATATTGCCATGTACTAATTAAAGGAATAGTCACTGTACCAATTACTGGAACAATGCTGTGTACTAATTACATGAATCATGCTTTGTACTGATTACTGCAACCGTGCTGTGTACTAATTTCAGCAATATTTCTGCGTACTAATTACTGGACTGGTGCTGCCTACTAATTTTATGAATCTTACTGCATACTAATTACTGGAATGCTGCCTTGTACTAATTACTGGAAAATTGCTGTGTACTAATTACTGGAATAGTGTTGTGTACCAATTACTGGAATACTGCAGAGTACTAATTACTGGAATATTGCTGCATACTAATTACTGGAATAGTGCTGCGTACTCATTACTGGAACATTCCAGGGTACTAATTATAGGAATAGTGCTGTGTTCAAATTACTGGAATAGTGCTGTGTACTAATTACAGGAAAATTTCTGTGTACTAATTACAGGGATAGTGCGTACCAATTACAGAAATCTATATGCATGCTAATTACAGGAGCACTGCTGTGGACTAATTATTGTAATATTTCTGAGTACTAATTGCTGGAATATTGCCATGTACTAATTACTGGAATATTGCCATGTAATCAGCTTTGTACTGATTACTGGAACAGTGCGGTGTATTAATTACAGCAATATTTCTGCATATTAATTGCTGGACAGGTGCTGTGTACTAATTACTGGAATATGGTTGCATGCTAATTAAAGGAATAGTGCAGTGTACTAATTATACTAAATGTTCTGTGTACTAATTACAGTAATAATGCTGCCTAAGAATTACTGGTATAGTGCTCCATACTAATTACTGGATTATTGCTGCATACTAATTACTGGAATAGTGTGTGTACAAATTAATGGAAAATTGCTTTGTACTAATTACAGGAATATTGCTGCGTATTTATTACTGGAATAGTGCTTTTTACTAATTACAGGAATCATTCAGCGTAGTAATTATACGAATAGTGCTGTGTACTAATTACAGGAATATTGCTGCGTATTTATTACTGGAATAGTGTTTTTTACTAATTACAGGAATCATTCAGCGTACTAATTATACGAATAGTGCTGCGTAATAATTACTGGAATAGTGTTCTGTACTAATTCCTAGAATATGGCTGCATACCAATCACTGAAATAGTGCTGTGTACTAATTACTGGAATATTGCCGCGTACTAATTACAGGAATAGTCTGTGGACCAATTACTGGAATAGTGCTTCGTACTAATTACAGGAATAGTGCTCTGTACTGATTACTGGAACATTGCTGTGTACGAATTACAGCAATATTGCTGCGTACTAATTACTGGACAGGTGCTGCGTACTAATTACAGGAATAGTGCTGCATACTAAGTACAGGAGTCTTTCAACATACTAATTACTGGAATGCTGTCTTGTTCTAAATACTGGAATAGTAATGCATACTAATTACTGGAATAGTGCTTTGTACCTATTACAGGAATAGTGATTTTGTACTAATTACTGGAATAGTGTTGTGTACTGATTACAGCAATATTGCTGCACACTAATTACAGGAGTCTTTCTACATACTAATTACTGGAATGCTGCCTTATTCTAAATATTGGAATAGTACTGCGTACTAATTACTGGAATAGTGCTTTGTACCTATTACAGGAATAGTGATTTGTACTAATTACTGGAATAGTGTTGTGTACTGATTACAGCAATATTGCTGCACACTAATTACTGAATTGGTGCTGCATACTAATTACTAGAATAGTGCTGCGTGCTAATTACAGGAATAGTGCTGCGTACTAATTACAGGATATTTTCTGCATACTAATTACTGGAAGGGAGCTGCATGCTCATTGCTGGAATATTGCAGTGCACTAATTACAGGAATAGTGCTGTGGACTAATTACTGGTCTGGTGCTGCATACTAATTTCAGGAATAATGCTGCGTACTAATTACAAGAATCTCTCTGCTTTCTAATTACTGGAACACTGCTCTGCACTAATTACTGCAATATTGCTGTGTACGAATTATTGGAATACTGCTGTGTAGTAATTACTGCAATAGTGCTGCACAAAAATTACTGGAATAGTGTCACGTGCTAACTACTGGAATATTGCTGTGTACTAATTACTGGAATAGTGCTGCATACTAATTACTGGAATATTGCTGTGTATTAATGACTGGACTATTGGAGCATATTAATTACTGGAAAAGTTCTGTACACCAATAATGGGAATACTGCTTTGTTCAAATTATTGGAATTATGCTGTGTATTAATTACAGGAATATTGCTGCGTACTAATTATTGGAATAGTGCTACACACTGATTGCAAGAATATTGCTGCATACTAATTCCTGGAATACAGCTGCGTACTAATTACAAGAATATTGCTGCCTACTATTTACTGGAATATTACTGTGTAATAATTACAGGAATCATTCAGCATACTAATTGCATGAGTAGTGCTGCATACTAATTACTGGAATAATACTCTGTACTATTTGCTGGAATTTTGCTGCGTACTAATTACGGCAACAGTGCTGCGTACTAATTACTAGAATAGTGCTGAGTATTAATTGCAGTAATCGTGCCATGTACTAATTACTGGAATAGTGCTCTGTATTAATTACGGGAATTGTGCTGTGTTCTAATTACTGGCATAATGCTGCATTGTAATTACTGGAATGGTGGTGCATACTAATTGCTGGAATATTGTTTTGTACCATTTACTGGAATAGAGCTTTCTACTAATCACTGGAATATTGCTGTGTACTAATTACTCAAATAGTGCTGAGTACTAATTACAGGAATAGTGCTGTCTACTAATTACTGGAATGGCGCTGAGTACAAATTACAGGAATAGTGCTGTGTTCAAATTAGTAGCATAGTGCCACATCGTAATTACTGGAATACAGTTGTGTACTATTTACTGGAATATTGCTGCATACTATTTACTGGAATATCACTATGTACGATCTATTGGAATAGTGTTGTGTACTAATTACTGGACAGTGCCTTTGTACTGAATAGTGCTGAGTACTAATTTCAGGAATAGTGTTGACTTCTAATTATTGGCACAGTGCCACATCGTAATTACTGGAATGTGGCTGCCTACTAATTGCTGGAATATGGCTGTGTACTATTTAGAGGAATATTGCAATGTACTAATTACAGAAATAGTGCTGTGTACCAATTACTGGAACAGTGCTGCAAACTAATTACTGGAAGAGTGATGAGTGTTAATTGCAGGAATAGTGTCGTACTAATTACTGGAATAGTGGTTTATACTAACTACTGGAATAGTGCTGAGTACTAATTAGAGGAATAGTTCTGAGTTCAAATAACAGGAATAGTGCTGTTTTCTAACTACTGGAATAGTGCTGCATTCTAATTGCTGGAATATTGCTGTGTACTAATTACATGATGCGTTCTGTGTACTATTTACACGAATAGTGCTGCGTATTAGTTACTGGAATAGTGCTTCCTGGCAATTGCTAGAATATTACTGCATTCTAATCACTGGAATAGTGCTGTGTACTAATTACTAGGATATTGCCATATACTAATTACAGGAATAGTCTGTGTACCAATTACTGGAACAGTGTTGCATACTAATTACAGGAAAATTGCTTTGTAGTGATTACAGGAACTATGCTGTGTACTGACTAGAGCAATATTTCAGTGTACTAATTACTGGACTGGTGCTGCGTACTAATTACATGAATACCTCTTTTTTAATTACAGGAATAGTGCAGCAAACTAATTATAGTAAATGTTCTGCATACTAATTACAGGAATAGTGCTGCATAATAATTAATATATTGCTCCATGCTAATTACTGGAATAGTGCTGTGTACTAATTACTGGAATATTGCTGTGTACTAATTACTGGAATAGTGCTATGTACTAATTACAAGAATATTTCTGTGTACCAATTATTGGAATAGAGCTGCGTACTAATTACAAGAATATTGCTGTGTACCAATTACTGGAATAGAGTTGCATACTAATAACAGGAATATTGCTGCACACTAATTACTGGAGTATTGCTGTTTACTAATTACAGGAATCGTTCTGCATACTAATTACAGGAATATTGCTGCATACTAATTACTGGAATAGTTGTACATACCAATTACACGAATATTACTGCGTACTAGTTACTGGAATAGAGTTGGATACTAACAACAGGAATATTGTTGCACACTAATTATTGGAATATTGCTGTTTACTAATTACAGGAATCGTTCTGCATACTAATTGCACGAGTAGTGCTGCGTACTAATTACTGAAATAATACTCCGTACTAATTGCTGAAATATTTCTCTGTACTAATTACTGCAATAGTGCTGTGTACTAATTACTGGAATATTGTTGCATACTAATTACTGGCATACAGCTGCGCACTCATTACTGGAATATTGCAGTGCACTAATGACTGGAATAATGCTGCCTATTAATTACTGGAATATTTTGGCATACTAATTACGGGAATAGCCTTATGCACAAATTATGGTGATAGAGCAGCATTCTAATTACTGGAATAGTGCTATGTACTAATTACAGGAATATTGCTGCATAGTAATTACTGGAATATTGCTGCATACTAATTATAAGAGCATTGCTGCATACTAAGTACTCTAATATTGCTGTGTACTAATTACTGGAATAGTGCTCCATACTAATTACTTGAATATTGCTGCATACTAATTACAAAAATATTGCTGCATTAAATTACAGGAATATTGCTGCATAGTAATTACTGGAATAGAGCTGCGTACTAATTGCTGGAATATTGCTGCATACTAATCACTGGAATAGTGCTGTGTAATAATTATTAGAATATTGCTGTGTACTAATTACAGGAATAGTTGGTGTACCAACTAGTTGAACAGTGCTGCATATTATTTACAGCAATATTTCTGCATACAAATTACTGGACTGGTGCTGCGTAATAATTATTGGAATACTGTTGCGTGCTCATTAACGGAATAGCGCAGTGTACTAATTATACTAAATGTTCTGTGTAGTAATTACAGGAATAGTGTTGCATAATAATTACTGGTATAGTGCTCCATACTAATTACTGGATTAATGCTGCATACTAATTACTGGAATAGAGCTGCGTACTAATTACACGAATATTGCTGCATATTTTATACTGGAATAGTGCTCCTTTCATATTACTGGCATAGTGCTGCATCATAATTACTGGAGTGGTGCCACGTACTAATTGTTGGAATATTGCTGTGTACTAATTACTGGAAATAGAGCTGTCTACTAATTACTGGAATATAGCTGCGTACTAATTACTGGGATAGTTGAGAATTAATTACAGGAATAGTGCTATGTACTCATAACAGGAATAGTGCTTTGTAGTAATTACAGCAATATTGCTGCATAATAATCCCTGGACTGCGGCTGCATAATAATTATCGGAATATTGCTGCGTACTAATTACTGGAATATTGATGTGTACTAATTACATGAAGCGTTCTGTGTACTATTTACATGAATAGTGTTGCGTACTAATTAATGGAATAGTGCTCCAAGCTAATGCTGGAATATTGCTGCATTCTTATTACTGGAATAGTGCTGTGTTAGTACATTAGTTCACTAGAATATTGCCATGTACTAATTACAGGAATAATCTGTGTACCAATTACTGGACCAGTGCTGCATACTAATTACAGGAAAAGTGCTTTGTACTGATTACTGGAACAGTGCTGTGTACTAATTTGAGCAATAGTTTAGCATACTAATTACTGGACTGGTTTTGCATACTAATTACAACAATACCGTTTTGTACAAATTACAGGAATAGTGCAGCATACTAATTAAAGTAAATGTTCTGCGTACTAATTACAGGAATAGTGTTGCGTAATAATTATTGGTATATTGCTCCATGCTAATTAATTCAATATTGCTGCATACTAATTACTGGAATAGTGATGTGTACTAATTACTGGAATATTGCTGTGTACTAATTACCGGAAGAGTGCTATGTACTAATTACAAGAATATTGCTGTTGTGTACTAATTACTGGAATAGAGTTGTATACTATTAACAGGAATATTGCTGCACACTAATTACTGGGGTATTGCTGTTTACTAATTGTAGGAATCGTTCTGCATAGTAATTGCAGGAATATTGCTGCATACTAATGACTGGAATAGTGCTACATACTAATTACACGAATACTGCTGCGAAATAGTTACTGGAATAGAAGTTGCCTGCTAATAACGGGAATATTGATGCACACTAATTACTGGAATAGTGTTGTGTACTAATTACTGGAACAGTGCTGAGTATTAATTGCAGTGCTATGTACTAATTACAGAAATAGTGCTTTGTATTAATTAATGGAATAGTGCTGAGTATTACAGGAATAGTGCTGTGTTCTAATTACAGACAGAGTGCTGCATTGTAATTACTGGAATGGTGTTCCATACTATTTGCTGGAATATTGCTTTGTACTAAATACTGGAATAGAGCTGTCTACAAATTACTGGAATATTGCTGTGTACTAATTACTGGAATAGTACTGAGTACTAATTACAGGAATAATGCTGCGTTCTAATTACTGGAATAGTGCTGTGAATTAATTACAGGAATATTGCTGTGTACTAATTACTGGAATAGTGCAGCATGCTAATTACAAGAATATCGCTCTGTACTAATTACTGGAATAGTGCTGCGTGCAAATTACAATAATATTGCTGCATACTAATTACTGGAAGATTGCTGTGTACTAATTACAAGAATCATTCGGCATAGTAATTTCATGAATATTGCTGCATACTAATTACTGGAATAATACTCCGCACTAATTGCTGGAATTATCACAGTGTAACAATTATTGGAATCGTGCTGTGTACTAATTACTGGAACAGTGCTGTGTACTAATTGCTGGAATAGTGCTGAGTATTAAGTGCAGTAATCGTGCTATGTACTAATTACTTGAATATTGTTTTGTACTAATTAATGGAATAGTGCTGAGTACTAATTACAGGAATAGTGCTGTGTTCTAATTACTGGCATAGTGCTGCATTGTAGTTACTGGAATGGTGCTGTGTACTAATTGCTAGAATATTGCTTTGTCCTAATTACTGGAAAAGAGCTGTCCACTAATTACTGGAATATTGCTGTGTAGTAATTACTGGAATAGTGCTGATTACTACTTACAGGAATAGTGTTGCGTACTAATTACTGGAATAGTGCTGAGTACAAATTACAGGAACAGTGCTGTGTTCTAATTACTAGCATAGTGCCGCATCATAATTACTGGAATGATGCTGTGTCCTATTTACAAGAATAGTGCTGCATACTATTTACTGGAATATCGCTGTGTACTAATTACTGGAATAGTGTTGTGTTCTAATTACTGGACAGTGCTCTTTTCTAATTACTGGAATAGTGCTGAGTACTAATTTCAGGAATAGTGTTGTATTCTAATAACTGGCACAGTGCCACATTATAAATACTGGAATGTTGTTACCTACTAATTGTTGGAATATGACTGTGCATTAATTACTGGAATATTGCTGTGTACTAATTACTTTAATATTGCCATGTACTAATTACAGGAATAGTGCTGTGTACCATTTTCTGGAACAGTGCTGCGTACTAATTACAGGAAGAATGCTGTGTATTTATTGCAGGAATAGTGCCATGTACTAATTAATGGAATAGTGCTTTATATTAATTACTGGAATAGTGCTGAGTACTAATTAGAGGAATAGTGCTGACTACTAATAACCGGAATAGTGCTGTGTTCTAATTGCTGGCATGGTGCTGCATCATAATTACTGCAATGGTGCTGCATACTAATTGTTGGAATATTGCTGTGTACTGAGTATTATTTACAGGAATAATGCTGTGTTCTAATTACTAACATAGTCCTGCATCATAATTACTGCAAAGCCGCTGTGTAGTATTTACTGGAATAGTGTTGCATACTCTTTACTGGAATATCGTTGTGTGCTAATTATTGGAATAGTGCTGCATACTAATTTCTGGTACATTGCTGCATTCTAATTACTGAAATATTGATATGTCCTAATTAGTGGAATATTGCTGAGTATCATTCACAGGGTTGTGTTCTAATTACTGGAATAGTGCTGTCCCATAATTACTGGAATCGTTCTGCATACTAATTACTGGAATAGTTCTGAGTATTAAATACAGGGATAGTGCTATGTACTCATAACTGGAATTGTGCTTTGTACTAATTACTGTAATATTGCCCCATACTAGTTACTGGAATATTGCAGCATACTAGTTGCTGCAATAGTCCCGTGCACCAATTACTGGAATAGTGCCGTTTTCTAATTACTGGAAGTGCTGTTTGCCAATTACAGGAACATAGCTGCATTCTAATTACTGGAATAGTGCTGCGTATCAATTACTGGAATAGTGCTTCATACTAATTACAGAAATATCACTGCAATCTAATTATTGGAAAAGAGCTGCATACTACTTACAGGAATATTGCTCCATATGTATTACTGTAACATTGCTGTTTACTAGTTACAGGAATCATTTTGCGTGCTAATTACACAAATAGTGCTGCGTACTAATTACTGGAATAGTGCTCCATACTAATTTCTGGAATATTGCTGCATAATCACTTAATAGTGCTGCCCACTAATTGCTCTAAAACTGCCGTGTACTAATTATTGTAATATTGCTGCTTACTAACTATTGGAATAGTGCTATGTACTAATTACTGGAATAGAGCCGTGCTCTAATTACTGGAATAGTGCTATATACTAATTACATGAATATTGCTGCATACTAGTTACCTGAATTGATCAGCATACTGATTACAAGAATATTGCTGCGTACTAATTACTGGAATATTGCTGTGTACTAATTACAGGAATCATACTGCATACTAATTACAGGAATATTGTTGCATATTAATTACTGGATGAGTGCTCCGTACTAATTACAGGAATGTTGCTGCATACTAATTACATAAATATTGCTGCATATTAATTACAGGAATAGTGCTGCGTACTAATTACTGGAATATTGCTGCATACTAATCACTAGAATAGGGCTGCGTACTCAGTACTCGAATATTACTGTTTACTAATAACAGGAAGCGTTCTGCTTACAATTTACACCAATAGTGCTGCGTACTAATAACTGGAATAGTGCACTGTACTAATTGCTGGAATATTGTTGCATACCAATGACTGGAATAGTGCTGTATACTCATTACTAGAATATTGCTTTATACTAATTACAGGAATAATCTATGTACCAATTACTGGATTAGTGCTGCGTACTAATTACATGAATTGTGCTTTGTACTGATTACTGGAACAGTGTTGTGTACTAATTAGAGCAATATTTCTGCATACTATTTACACGAATAGTGCTGCATAATAATTACTGGAATAGTGCTGTTTACTAATAACAGGAAGCGTTCTGCATACTAATTACACGAATAGTGCTGTGTACTAATTACTGGAATAGTGCACCATAAAAATTGCTGGAATATTGCTGCCTACTAATCACTGGGATAGTGCTGTATACTATTTACTAGAATATTGCCGTGTACTAATTACAGGAATATTGCTTTGTACTAATTAGTGAAAAACCGCTGTGTACTAATTACAGCAATATTATCTGCATACTAATTGCTGGAATAGAGTGGCATGCTAATTACAGGAATATGCTGCTTACTAATTACAGGAAATGTTCTGCTTACTAATTACTGGAATATTGCTACACTAGAATAGAACTGCGTACTCAGTACTGGAATATTGCGATGCACTAATTACTGGAATAATGCTGCTTACTAATTACTGGAATATTATGGTGTACTTATTACTGGAATACTCCTGTTTACCAATTATGGGAATAGTGCTCCGTTCTAATTACTGGAATAATGCTTTGTAATAATTGCAGGGATATTGCTGAGTACTATTTACTGGAATAGTGCTATGTACTAATTACGGGAATATTGCTGCATACTAGTTACCTGAATCAATCTGCGTACTAATTACAAGAATATTGCTGCATACTAATTACATGAATATTGCTGTGTACTAATTACAGGAATCATTCTGCATACTAATTACAGGAATATTACTGCATATTAATTACTGAAAGAGTGCTCCATACTAATTACAGGAATATTGCTGTGGACTAATTACAGGAATATTGCTGCATATTAATTACAGGAATAGTGCTGCGTACTAATTACTGGAATATTGCTGCATACTAATCGCTAGAATAGAGGTGCATACTCAGTACAGGAATATTGTTGTTTACTAATAACAGGAAGCGTTCTGCATACAATTTACACGAATTGTGCTGCGTACTAATTGCTGGAATATTGCTGCATACTAATCACTAGAATAGTGTTGTATACTAATTACTAGAATATTGCCGTGTACTAATTACAGGAATAATCTGTGCACCAATTACTGGATTAGTGCTGCATACTAATTACATGAATTGTGCTTTGTACTGATTACTGGAACATTGCTGTGTACTAATTAGAGCAATATTTCTGTGTACTAATTACTGGACTGGTGCTGCGTACCAATTACAGGAATACAGCTATCTGCTAATTACACGAGTAGTGCAGCATACTAATTATAGGAAATGTTCTGCGTACTAATTACAGGAATAGTGCTGCGTAATAAATACTAGTATAGTCCTCCATACTAATTACTGGAATACTGCTGCATACTATTTATTGGAATAGTGCTACATACTCGTTAGAGGATTATCGCAGTGTACTAATTACAGGAACAGTGCTGTGTACTAATTACAACAATATTTCTGTGTATTAATTACTGGATTGGTGCTGCTTACTAATTACAGGACTCCGGCTATCAGCTAATTACAGGAGTAGTGCAGCGTACTAATTATAGGAAATGTTCTGCATACTAATTTCAGGAATAGTGCTGCGTAATAATTACTAGTAAAGTGCTCCATACTAATTACTGGAATATTGCTGCATACTAATCACTGAATAGTGCTGTGTACAAATTACTGGAATATTGCTGTGTACTAATTACTGGAATATCACTGTGCACTAATTACTGGAACAGTGCTGTGTTCTAGTTACTGGAATAGTGCTGCATACTAATTACTGGAATAATCCTATGCATCAATTTTGGGAATAATGCTTCGTTCTAATTTTTGGAATAGAGCTGTGTATTAATTACAGGAGTATTGCTGCTTACTAATTGCTGGAATAGTGTGACGTACTAATTACACGAATAATGCTGCATACTAATTTTTGGAAGAGTGCTGCACACTAAGTACAAGAATACTGCTGCGTACTAATTAATGGATGTTGCTATATACTAATTACAAGAATCGTTCTGCATACTAAGTACATGAATATTGCTGCATACTAATTACTGGAATAGTGCAACATTATAATTACACGAATATTGCTGTGTACTAGTTACTAGAATAGAGATGCGTACTAATTACAGGAATATTGCTGCATACTAATTACTGGAATATTGCTGTTTAGTATTGCAGGAATCATTCTGCATATTAATTGTCTGAATAGTGCTGGGTACTAATTACTGGAACAGTACTCCATACTAATTGCTGTTATATCGCTGTGTAACGATTACTGGAATCATGCTGCGTACTAATTACTGGAATAAAGCTGTCTACTAATTACTGGAATATTTCTGCGTACGAATTACTGGAATAGTGCTCAGTACTAATTACAGGAATAGTGCTGCGTACTAATTACTGGGATAATGCTGAGTACAAATTACAGGAATACGGTTGTGTTCAATTTACTAGCATAGCGCACATTGTAATTATTGGAATGCTGCTTGTGCACTACCTACTGAAATAGTGCTGCATACTATTTACTGGAATATCGCTGTGTACTAATTCCTGGAATAGTGCTGAGTACTAATTTCAGGAATCGTGTTGTGTTCTAATTACTGGCACAGTGGCACATCATAATTACTGGAATGTTGCTACCTACTAATTGCTGGAATATGGCTTTGTATTAATCACTGGAATATTGCTGTTTAGTAATTGCAGGAATCATTCTGCATATTAATTATCTGAATAGTGCTGGGTACTAATTACTGGAACAATACTCCATACTAATTGTTGTAATATCGCTGTGTAACAATTACTGGAATCATGCTGTGTACTAATTACTGGAATAGTGCTGTGTACTAATTACTGGAATAGTGCTGAGTATTAATTACTGGAATAGTGCTGAGTACTAATGAGAGGAATGGTGCTGTGTTCTAATTACAGGCAGAGTGCTGCATTGTAGTTACTGGTGCTCTATACTATTTGCTGCATTATTGATTTGTACTAATTATGGAATAAAGCTGTCTACTAATTACTGGAATATTTCTGCGTACTAATTACTGGAATAGAGCTCAGTACTAATTACAGGAATAGTGCTGCATACTAATTACTGGAATAATGCTGAGTACAAATTACAGGAATACTGTTGTGTTCTATTTACTAGCATAGCGCACATTGTAATTACTGGAATGCTGCTGTGCACTACCTACTGAAATAGTGCTGCATACTATTTACTGGAATATTGCTGTGTACTAATTCCTGGAATAGTGCTGAGTACTAATTTCAGGAATCGTGTTGTGTTCTAATTACTGGCACAGTGGCACATCATAATTACTGGAATGTTGCTACCTACTAATTGCTGGAATATGGCTTTGTACTAATTACTGGAATATTGCTGTGAACTAATTACTGTAATATTGTCATGTCATAATTATAGGAATAGTGCTGTGTACCAATTACTGGAACAGTGCTGCAGACTAATTACAGGAAGAGTGCTGAGTATTTATTGCAGGAATAGAGCCATGTACTAATTAATGGAACAGTGCTTTGTATTAATTACTGGAATAGTGCTGTGTACTACTTAGAGGAATAGTGCTGAGTACTAATGACAGGAATAATGCTATGAAATAATTACTGTAACAGTGCTGAATACTATTTACTTTAATATTGCCCCATACTAGTTACTGGAATATTGCAGCGTACTAGTTAATGGAATAGTCCTGTGCACCAATTACTGGAATAGCGATGTTTTCTAATTACTGAAATAGTGCTGTTTACCAATTAAAGGAACATTACTGCATTCTAATTACTGGAATATTGCTGCGTACTAATTACGGAAATAGTGCTGAGTATTAATTACAGGAATATTGCTCTGAACTAATTACTGGAAGAGAGCTGCATACTAATTAGAGGAATATTGATGCATACGAATTACTGTTAAATTGCTGTTTACTAGTTACAGGAATTGTTTTGCGTACTAATTGTACAAATAGTGCTGCATACTAATTACTGGAATAGTGCTCCATACTAATTTCTGGAATATTGCTGCACAGTAATCACTTAATAGTGCTGCCTACTAATTGCTATAATATTGGCGTGTACTAACCATTGTAATATTGCTGCTAACTAACTACTGGAATGGTGCTATGTACTAATTGCTGGAATAATGCTGATTATTAATTACTGGAATAGTGCTGCGGACTAATTACTGGAATAATGCTGTATACCAATTGCTGGAATACTGCTGATTACTAATTACTGGAATAGTGCAGTGGACTAATTACTGGAATATTGCTGTGTACTAATTACAGGAATAGTTTTTTTTACTAATTTCTGGAAAAGTGCTGTGTACTAATTACAGCAATATGTCTGCATACTAATTGCTGGACTGGTGCTGCATACTAATTACTGCAATAGAGCTGCGTGCTAATTACAGTAATATGCTGCTTACTAATTACAGGAAATGTTCTGCTACTAATTACAGGAATAGTGCTCTGTACCAATTACTGGAACAGTGCTGCAGACTAATTACAGGAAGAGTGCTGACTATTTATTGCAGGAATAGTGCCATGAACTAATTAATGGAATAGTGCTTTGTACTAATTACTGGAATAGTGCTGAGTACTAATTAGAGGAATAGTGCTGAGTACTAATGAGAGGAATAATGTTGTGTTCTAATTACTGGCATAGTGCTGCATCATAATTACTGGAATGTTGCTGCGTACTAATTGCTGGAATATTGCTGTGTACTAGTTACTGAAATAGAGCTGTCTGCAGATTACTGGAATATTGCTGCGTACTAATTACTGGAATAGTGCTATGTACTAATTACCAGAATATTGCTGCGTAATAATTACGGGAATAGTTCTGAGTACTAAATACAGGGATAGTGCTATGTACTCATAACTGGAATAGTGCTGTGTACCAATTACTGGAACAGTGCTGCATACTAATTACAGGAAGAGTGCTGAGTATTTATTGCAGGAATAGAGCCATGTACTAATTAATGGAACAGTGCTTTGTCCTAATTACTGGAATAGTGCTGAGCACTAATTAGAGGAATAGTGCTGAGTACTAATGACGGGAATAGGCTGTATTCTAATTACTGGCATAGTGCTGCATCATAATTACTGCAATGGTGCTGCATACTAACTTGTAGAATATTGCTGTGTACTAATTACTGGTATAGAGTTGTCTACTCATTACTGGAATATTGCTGCGTACTAATTGTTGGAATAGTGCTGAGTATTAAATACCAGAATAGTGCTATGTACTAATTACCAGAATATTGCTGCATAATAATTACTGGAATAGTTCTGAGTATTAAATACAGCGATAATGCTAATGTACTCATAACTGGAATAGTGCTTTGTACTAATTACTGGAGTAGTGCCGAGTACTATTTACAGGAATAATGCTGTGTTCTAATTACTAGCATAGTCCTGCATCATAATTACTGGAAAGCTGCTGTGTACTATTTACTGGAATAGTGTTGTGTACTATTTACTGGAATATTGCTGTGTGCTATTTACTGGAATGGTGCTGCATACTAATTTCTCATACATTGCTGCATTCGAATTACTGAAATATTGCTACGTCCTAATTAGTGTAATATTGCTGAGTACCATTCACAGGAATAGTGTTGTGTTCTAATTACTGGAATAGTGCTGCGCCGTAATTACTGGAATGGTACTGCGTACTAATTACTGGAATAGTGCTGAGTATTAATTACATGAATATTGCTCTGAACTAATTACTGGAACAGTGCTGCGTACTAATTACTGTAATATTGCCCCATACTAGTTACTGGAATATTGCAGCGTACTAGTTACTGGAATAGTCCTGTGCACCAATTACAGGAATTTTCTAATTACTGGAATAGCGCTTTTTACCAATTACAGGAACATTGCTGCATTATAATTAATGGAATAGTGCTGCGTATAATTGACTGGAATAGTGCTACTTATTAATTACAGGAATGTCGCTGCAATCTAAATACTGAAAAAGAGCTACATTCTAATTACAGGAATATTGCTGCATACAAATTACTGTAACATTGCTGTTTACTAGATACAGGAATCGTTTTGCGTACTAATTACACAAATAGTGCTGTGTACTAATTTCTGGAATATTGCTGCACAATAATCACTTAATAGTGCTGCCTCTAATTGCTGTAATACTGCGGTGTACTAATTATTGTAATATTGTTGCTTACTAACTACTGGAATAGTGCTATGTACTAATTACTGGAATAATGCTGTGTACTAATTAGAGGAATATTGCTGCGTAGAAATGACTGAACTCATGCTCCGTACTAATTACAGGAATACTGCTTCATACTAATTACAGGAATCTTTCTGCATACTAACTTCTGGAATGCTGCCTTGTAATAATTACTGTAATATTGCTGTGTACTAATTGCTGGAATAGTGCTGCATACCAATTGCTGGAATACTGCTGATTACTAATTACTGGAAAAGTGCTGTGGACTAATTACTGGAATAGTGCTGTGTACTAATTACAGGAATAGTGCTTTGTACTAATTTCTGGAAAAGCGCTGTGTACTAATTACAGCAATATGTCTGCATGCTAATTGCTGGACTGGTGCTGCATACTAATTACTGCAATAAAGCTGCGTGCTAATTACAGTAAAATGCTGCTTATTAATGACAGGAAATGTTCTGCTTAATAATTACAGGAATAGTGTTGTGTACCAATTACTGGAACAGTGCTGCATGGGAATTACAGGAAGCGTGCTGAGTATTTATTGCAGGAATAGTGCCATGAATTAATTAATGGAATAGTGCTTTGTACTAATTACTGGAGTAGTGCCTAGTACTATTTACACAAATAATGCTGTGTTCTAATTACTAGTACAGTCCTGCATCATAATTACTGGAAAGCTGCTGTGTACTATTTACTGGAATAGTGTTGTGTACTATTTACTGGAATATTGCTGTGTGCTAATTACTGGAATGGTGCTGCATACTAATTTCTGGTACATTTCTGCATTCTAATTACTGAAATATTGCTATGTCCTAATTAGTGGAATATTGCTGAGTGCCATTCACAGGAATAGTGTTGTGTTTGAATTACTGGAATAGTGCTGCATCATAATTACTGGAATGGTGCTGCGTACTAATTACTGGAATAGTGCTGCGTACTAATTACTGAAATAATGCTGAGTATTAATTACAGGAATATTGCTCTGAACTAATTACTGGAAAAGAGCTGCATACAAATTAACGGAATATTGCTGTATACGAATTACTGTTAAATTGCTAAATACTAGTTACAGGAATCGTTTTGTGTACTAATTACACACAGTGTGCTGCATAATAATTACTGGAATAGTGCTCCATACTAATTTCTGGAATATTGCTGCATAGTAATCACTTAATAGTGCTGCCTACTAATTGCTGTAATATTGCTGCTTACTAACTACTGGAATAGTGCTATGTACTAATTACTGGAATAGTGCTGAATATTAATTACATGAATATTGCTCGGAACTAATTACTGGAACAGTGCTGCGTAATATTGCCCCCCATACTAGTTACTGAAATATTTCAGCATACTAGTTACTTGAATAGTCCTGTGCACCAATTACTGGAATAGTGCCGTATTCTAATTACAGGAATAGTGCTTTTGACCTATTACAGGAGCATTGCTGCATTCTAATTACTGGAATAGTGCTGCGTATAAATTACTGGAATAGTGCTGTGTACTAATTACTGGAATATTGCTGCATACTAATCACTAGAATAGAGCTGCGTACTCAGTACTAGAATATTGCTGCTTACTAATAACAGGATGTGTTCTGCATACTATTTACACGAATAGTGCTGCGTACTAATTACTGGAATAGTGCTGTTTACTAATAACATGAAGCGATCTGCTCACTATTTACACGAATAGTGCTGCGTATTAATTACTGGAATAATGCACCCTACGAATTGCTGGAATATTGCTGCATACTAATCACTGGAATGGTGCTGTATACTAATTACTAGAATATTGCCGTGTACTAGTTACAGGAATACTGCTTTGTACTAATTACTGAAAAAGCACCGGGGTTCTAATTACAGCAATATTTCTGCATACTAATTGCTGGAATAGAGGTGCATGCTAATTACAGGAATATGCTGCTTACTAATTACTAATTACTAATTACAGGAAATGTTCTGCTTACTAATTACAGAAATAGTGCTGCGTACTAATTACTGGAATATTGCTGCATACTAATCACAAGAATAGAGCTGCGTACTCAGTACTGGTATATTGCGGTGCACTAATTTCTGGAATAATGCTGCTTACTAATTACTGGAATATTGTGGTGTACTTGTTACTAGAATACTCCTGTTTACCAATTATGGGAATAGTGCTCCGTTCTAATTACTGGAATAGTGCTATGTACTAATTACAGGAATATTGCTGCGTACTAGTTACCTGAATCGATCTGCGACCTAATTACAAGAATATTGCTGCGTACTAATTACTTGAAAATTGCTGTGTACTAATTACAGGAATCATTCTGCATACTAATTACAAGAATATTGCTGTGTATTAATTACTGGAAGAGTGCTCTGTACTAATTACAGGAATATTACTGCGGACGAATTACAGGAATATTGCTGCGTATGAATTACAGGAATAGTGCTGCGTACTAATTACTGGAATATTGCTGCATACTAATCACTAGAATAGAGCTCCGTACTCAGTATTGCAATATTGCTGTTTACTAATAACAGGAAGCATTCTGCTTACAATTTACACGAATAGTGCTGCGTACTAATTACTGGATTAGTGCACTGTACTAATTGTTGGAATCTTGCTGCATACCAATCACTGGAATAGTGCTGTATACTAATTACTAGAATATTGCTGTATACTAATTACAGGAATAATCTTTGTACCAATTACTGGATTAGTGCTGCGTACTAATTACATGAATTGTGCTTTGTACTGATTACTGGAACAGTGTTGTGTACTAATTACAGCAATATTTCTGTGTACTAATTACTGGACTGGTGCTGCATACTAATTATAGGAATACCACTGTCTGCTAATTACAGGAGTAGTGCAGCGTACTAATTATAAGAAAAATTCAGGGTACTAATTACAGGAATATTGCCGTGTATTAATTACTGGAATATTGCGGTGTACTAATTACTGGAATAATCCTGTGCATCAATTTTGGGAATAATGCTGTGTTCTAATTACTAGAATAGTGCTGCGTGCAAAAATATTGCTGTGTACTAATTACTGGATGTTTCCTGTATACTAATTACAAGAATCGTTCTGCATACATGAATATTGACACATACTAATTACTGGAATATTGCTACTTTCTAATTGCCTGAATACTGCTGGGTACTAATTACTGGAACAATACTCCATACTAATTACAGGAATATTGCTGCATACTGATTAGTGGAATATTGCTGTTTAGTAATTACTGGAATAGTGCTGAGTATTAATTGCAGTAATTATGCTATGTCTTAATTACTGGAATAGTGCTTTGTACTAATTACTGGAATAGTGCTGAGGACTAATGAGTGGGATAATGCTGTGTTCTAATTACAGGCATAGTGCTGCATTGAAATTACCGGAAAGTTGCTCCATTCTAATTGCAGGAATATGGCTTTGTACTAATTACTGGAACAGAGCTGTCTACTAATTACTGGAATATTGCTGTGTATTAATTATTGGGATAGTGCTGAGTACTAATTACAGGAATAGTGATGCGTACTAATTACTGGAATAGTGCTGTGTTCTAATTACTAGCATAGTGGCACATTTTAAATACTGGAATGCTGCTGTGTACTATCTACTGGAATAGTGCTGCATACTACCTACTGGAATATCACTGTGTACAAATTTCAAAAAGTGCTGTGTACTAATTACAGCAATATCTCTGCATACTAATTGCTGGACTGGTGCTGCATACTAATTACTGCAATAGAGCTGCCTGCTAATTACAGTAATATGCTGCTTACTAATTACAGGAAATGTTCTGCTTACTAATTACAGGGATAGTGCTGTGTACCAATTACTGGAACAGTGCTGCATTCTAATTACAGGAAGAGTGCTGAGTATTTATTGCAGCAATAGTGCCATGTGCTAATTAATGGAATAGTGTTTTGTACTAATTACTGGAATCCTGCTGAGTACTAATTAGAGGATTAGTGCTGAGTACTAATTACCAATAGTGCTATGTACTAATTACCGGAATATTGCGGCGTAATAATTACTGGAATAGTTCTGAATATTAAATACAGGGATAGTGCTATGTACTCAAAACTGGAATAGTGCTTTTTACTAATTACTGGAGTAGTGCTGAGTACTATTTACAGGAATAATGCTGTGTTCTAATTACCTGCATAGTCCTGCATCATAATTACTCGACAGCTGGTGTGTACTATTTACTGGAATAGTGTTGCATACTATTTACTGGAATATTGATGTATGCTAATTACTGGAATAGTGCTGCATACTAATTTCTGGTACTTTGCCGCATTCTAATTACTGAAATATTGCTATGTCCTAATTAGTGGAATATTGCTGAGTACCATTCACAGGAATAGTGTTATGTTCTAATTACTGGAATAGTGCTGCACCGTAATTACTGGAATGTTGCTGCGTACTAATTATTGGAATAGTGCTGAGTATTAATTACAGGAATATTGCTCTGGACTAATTACTGTAATATTGCCCCATACTAGTTACTGGAATGTTGCAGCGTACTACTTACTGGAATAGTCCTGTGCACCAATTATTGGAACAGTGCCGTGATCTAATTACTGGAATAGTGCTCCATACTAATTTCTGGAATATTGCCGTGTTCTAATTATTGTAATATTGTTGCTTACTAACTATTGGAATTGTGCTATGTACTAATTACTGGAATAATGCTCTGTACTAATTAAAGGAATATTGCTGCGTAGAAGTGACTGAACAGGTGCTGCATACTAATTACGGGAATACTGCTTCGTACTAATTACAGGAATCTTTCTGCATACTAATTACTGGAACGTTGCCTTGTAATAATTATTGTAATATTGCTGTGTACTAATTACTGGAATAGTGCTGCGGACTAATTACTGGAATAGTTCTGTGTACTAATTACAGGAATAATGCTTTGTACTAATTACTGGAAAATTGCTGTGTACTAATTACAGCAATATCTCTGCATACTAATTGCTGGACTGGTGCTGCATGTTAATTACTGCAATAGAGCTGCCTGCTAATTACAGTAATATGCTGCTTACTAATTACAGGAAATGTTCTGCTTACTAATTACAGGAATAGTGCTGTGTACCAATTACTGGAACAGTGCTGCAGACTAATTAGAGGAAGAGTGCTGAGTATTTATTGCAGGAATAGTGCCATGTACTAATTAATCGAATTGTACCAATTACTGGAAGTGTGCTGATTACTAATGAGAGGAATAGTGCTGAGTACTAATGAGAGGCATAATGCTGTTTTCTACTTACTGGCATAGTGCTGCATTATAATTACTGGAATGTTGCTGTATACTAATTGCTGGAATATTGCTGTGTACTAATTACTGGAATAGAGCTCTCTGCTCATTACTGGAATATTGCTGCGTACTAATTATTGGAATAGTGCTAAGTACTAATTTAAGGAATAGTGCGATGTATGAATTACTGGAATATTGCTGCGTTATAATTACTGGAATAGTTCTGAGTAATAAATACTGGGAGAGTGCTATGTATTCATAACTGGAATAGTGCTTTGTACTAATTACTTTAATAGTGCCAAGTACTAATTACAGGAATAATGTTGTGTTCTAATTTCTAGCATAGACTTGCATCATAAATACTGGAAATCTGCTGTGTACTATTTAGTGGAATAGTGTTGTGTACTATTTACTGGAATATTGTTGAGTGCTAATTACTGGAATAGTGCTGCATACTAATTTCTGGTACATTGCTGCATCCTAATTACTGAAATACTGCTATGTCCCAAATAGTGGAATATTGCTGAGGAGCAATTACAGGATTAGTGTTGTGTTCTAATTACTGGAATAGTGCTGCGCCTTAATTACTGGAATGGTTCTAAGTACTAATTACTGGAATAGTGCTGAGTATTAATTACAGGAATATTGCTCTGAACTAATTACTGGAACAGTGCTGCGTACTAATTACTGTAATATTACTCCATACTAGTTACTGAAATATTTCAGTGTACTAGTTACTAGAATAGTCTTGTGCACCAATTACTGCAATAGTGCCATGTTCAAATGATTGGAATAATACTTTTGACCAATTACATTACCATTGCTGCATTCTAATACTGGAAAAGTGCTGTGTATAAATTACTGGAATAGTGCTACGTTCTAATTTGAGGAATATCACTGCAATCTAATTACTGGAAAAGAGCTGCATACTTATTACAGGAATATTGCTGCGTATGAATTACTGTAACATTGCTGTTTACTGGTTATAGGAATCAATTTGCATACTAATTACATGAATAGTGCTGCGCACTAATTACTGGAATAGTGCTCTGTACTAATTTCTGGAATATTGCTGCATAGTAATCATTTAATATTGCTGCCTACTAATTGCTGGAATACTGTCGTGTACTAATTATTGTAATACTGCCACATACTAACTGCTGGAATAGTGCTTTGTACTAATTAATGTAACAATGCTATGTATTAATTACAGGAATATTGCTGCGTAGAAATTACTGTACTCGTGCTGCGTACTAATTCCGTGAATAGTGCATTGTACTAATTACAGGATTCTTTGTGCATACTAATTACTGGAATGCTGCCTTGTAATAATTACTGTAATATTGCTGTGTACTAATTGCTGGAATAGTGCTGTGTACCAATTACTGGTATAATGCTGCAGACTAGTTACTGGAATAGTGCTGTGTACTACTTACAGGAATAGTGATTTGTACTAATTACTGGAAAAGCGTTGTGTACTAATTACAGCAATATTTCTGCATACTATATTGCTGGACTGTTGCATTGATTTGTACTAATTACAGGAAATGCTGCATACTAATTACTGGAATAGAACTGCGAGCTAATTACAGTAATATGCTGCTGATGAATTACAGGAAATGTTCTGCTTACTAATTACAGGAATAGTGCTGCATACTAATTACTGGAATATTGTTGCATAATAACCACTGGAATAGTGCTGCATACTCAGTACTGGAATAGTGCAGTGGACTAATTACTGGAATAGTGCTGTTTAATAATTACTGGAATATTGTGGCATACTTGTTACTGGAATACTCCTGTGTATCAATTATGAGAATAGTGCTGCATTCTAATTACTGGAATATTGCTTTGTAATAATTGCAGGAATATTGCTGTGTACTAATTACTGGAATAGATCTGCGTACTGATTACAAGAATATTGCTGCATACTAATTACTGGAATATTGTTGTGTACTAATTACAGGACTCGTTCTGCATACTAATTACAGGAATATTGCTGTGTATTAATTACTGGAAGAGTGCTCTGTACTAATTACAGGAATATTGCTGCATACTAATTACAGGAATATTGCTGCATGTTAATTACAGGAATAGTTTACTAATAACAGGAAGCGTTCTGCATACTATTTACACAAAAAGTGCTGCATACTAATTACTGGAATAGTGCACCGTACTAATTGCAGGAGTATTGCTGCATACTAATAACTGGAATGGTGCTCTATACTAAATACTAGAATAGTGCTGAGTACTAATTACAGGAATAGTGCTATGTACTAATTACTGGAATATTGCTAGGAATAATTACTAGAATAGTTCTGAGTATTAAACACGGGAATAGTACTATGTACTCATAACTGGAATAGTGCTCTGTACAAATTACTGGAATAATGCTGTGTTCAAATTACTAGCATAGTCCTGCATCGTAATTACTGGAAAGCTGCTGCGTACTATGTACTGGAATAGTGTTGCATACTATTTACTGGAATATCGTTGTGTGCTAATTATTGGAATAGTGCTGCATACTAATTTCTGGTACATTGCTGCATTCTAATTACTGAAATACTGCTATGTCCTAATTAGTGGAATATTGCTGAGTACCATTTACAGGAATAGTGTTGTTCTAATTATTGGAATAGTGCTGTGCCGTAATTACTGGAATGGTTCTAAGTACTAATTACTGGAACAGTGCTGAGTATTGATTACAGGAATATTGCTCTGAACTAATTACTGGAACAGTGCTGCGTACTAATTACTGTAATATTGCCCCATACTAGTTACTGGGATATTTCAGCGTACTACTTACTAGAATAGTCCTGTGCACCAATTAATGGAAGAGTGCCGCATTCTAATTATTGCAATAGTGCTGTTTACCAATTACAGGAACATTGCTGCACTCTAATTACTGGAATAGTGCTGCATATAAATTACTGGAATAGTGCTACGTACTAATTATAGGAATATCACTGCAATCTAATTACTGGAAAAGAGCTGCGTACTAATTATAGGAATACTGTTGTGTATAAATTACTGTAACATTGCTGTTTACTGGTTACAGGAATTGTTTTGCGTACTAATTATGCGAATGGTGCTGCATACTAATTACTGGAATAATGCTCCGTACTAATTTCTGGAATATTGCTGCATAGTAATCACTTAATAGTCTGCCTACTAATTACTGGAATACTGCCGTGTACTAATTATTGTAATATTGCCACGTATTAACTACTGGAATAGTGCTTTGTATTAATTACTGGAAAAATGCTGTGCACTAATTAAAAGAATATTGCTGCGTAGAAATTACTGAACTGGTGCTGCGTACTAATTCTGGGAACAGTGTTTCATACTAATTACAGGAATATTGATTTGTACTAATTACTGGAAAAGCGTTGTGTACTAATTACAGCAATACTTCTGCATATTAATTGCTGGTCTGGTGCTGCATACTAATTACTGGAATAAAGCTGCGAGCTAATTACAGTAATATGCTGCTTACTATTTATAGGAAATGTTCTGCTTACTAATTACTGGAATAGAGCTGCGAGCTAATGACAGTAATATGCTGCTTACTATTTACAGGAAATGTTCTGCTTACTAATTACAGGAATAGTGCTGCGTACTAATTACTGAAATATAGTTGCATAATAATCACTGGAATAGTGCTGCCTACTCAGTACTGGAATAGTACAGTGCACTAATTACTGGAATAGATCTGCGCACAATTACTGGAATATTGCTGTGTACTAATTACCGGAATAGTTCTGCATATTAATTACAGGAATATTGCTGTGTATTAATTACTGGAAGAGTGCTCTGCACTAATTACAGGAATATTGCTGCATGTTAATTACAGGAACAATTTACTAATAACAGGAAGCGTTCTGCATACTATTTACACGAAAATTGCTGCATACTAATTACTGGAATAGTGCACCATACTAATTGCTGGAATATTGCTGCATACTAATCACTGGAATAGTTCTGTATACTAATTACTAGAATAGTGCTGAGTAATAATTACAGGAATAGTGCTATGTACTAATTACCGGAATATTGCTGTGTAATAATTACTAGAATATTTCTGAATATTAAATACAGGAATAGCGTTATGTACTCATTACTGGAATAGTGCTTTGTACTAATTACTAGAATAATGCTGTGTTCTAATTACGAGCAGATTCCTGCATCATAATTACTGGAAAGCTGCTGTGCACTATTTACTGGAATAGTGCTGCATACTATTTACTGGAATATTGTTGTGTGCTATTTACTGGAATATTGCTGCATACTAATTACTGGAACATTGATGCGTACTAATTACTGGAATATTGCTGTGTACTAATTACTGTAATGGTGCTGTGTAGTAGTTACAGGAATATTAATGGACTGGTGCAGTGTACTAATTATAGGAGTAGTGCTGCATACTAATTACTGGAATAGTGCCTTGTACTAATTACTGGAATGGTGATGTGTACTAATTACTGGAATGGTGCTGGTTATTAATTACTGGCATAGTGCTGCGTACAAATAACATGATTAGTTGTGTGATCTAATTACTGGAATATTGTTGCTCCGCAATGACTGTAATGGCACTGGGTCTTAATTACTGGAATAGTGCTGTTTACTATTTACTGGAATATTGCAGTGTACTAATAACTGGAATAGCGCTGTTTACTAATTACCCAAATAGTACTGTGCAGTAATTAATGGAATAGTGCTGGGTACTAATTACTGGAATAGTGCTGCATAATAATTACATGAATAGTGCAGTGTACCAATTACTGGAATAGTGCTTTGTGCTAATTATTGGAATAGTGCTATTTACAAATTACTGGAACAGTGATGTGTGCTAATTACAGGAATGACGCTGCTGTGTACTAATTAGTGGAATGGTCTTTTGTACTAATGACCTTAAACTGGCTGTGTACTAAGGACTGGAATGGTGTTCTGTACTAATGACTGATATATTGCTGCGTACTAATTGCTTTTATGCTGTTGTGTACTATTTACCTGTATGGTGCTGTGTACTGGTGACTGGAATGGTGCTGTGTACTAATGACTGGAATAATGTCATGTACCAATTACTGGAATTCTGCTGCTGTGTATTAATTACAGGAACAGTACTGTGTACTAATCACAGGAACAATGTAGTGTAATAATTACTGGAATACTGCTGTGTACTAATTACTTGAATAGTGCTCTGCACTAATTACAGGAACAGTGTTGTGGAATAGTGCTGCATTCTAATAACTGGAACATTGTTGTGTACTAAATACAGGATTAGTGCTGTGAACCAATTACTTGATTAGTGCTGCATACTATAATAACAGGAATAATACTGTGTACTAATTACTGGAATAGTGCTGTTTACTAATTACTGGAATAGTGCTGTGTACTAATTTGAGGAATATTGCTGCGTAACTAATTACTGGAATAGAGCTGCTTACAAATTACAGGAATATTGCTGCCCACTAATTACAGGAATCGTTCTGTATACTAATTACATGAATAGTGCTGCGTGCTAATTACTGGAATAGTGCTCCATACTAATTGCTGGAATATTGCTGTATACTAATTACTGGAATAGTGCTGCATAATAATTACAGGAATAGTGCAGTGTACCAATTACTGGAATAGTGCTTTGTGCTAATTATTGGAATAGTGCTATTTACAAATTACTGGAACAGTGATGTGTGCTAATTACAGGAATGACGCTGCTGTGTACTAATTAGTGGAATGGTCTTTTGTACTAATGACCTTAAACTGGCTGTGTACTAAGGACTGGAATGGTGTTCTGTACTAATGACTGATATATTGCTGCGTACTAATTGCTTTTATGCTGTTGTGTACTATTTACCTGTATGGTGCTGTGTACTGGTGACTGGAATGGTGCTGTGTACTAATGACTGGAATAATGTCATGTACCAATTACTGGAATTCTGCTGCTGTGTATTAATTACAGGAACAGTACTGTGTACTAATCACAGGAACAATGTAGTGTAATAATTACTGGAATACTGCTGTGTACTAATTACTTGAATAGTGCTCTGCACTAATTACAGGAACAGTGTTGTGGAATAGTGCTGCATTCTAATAACTGGAACATTGTTGTGTACTAAATACAGGATTAGTGCTGTGAACCAATTACTTGATTAGTGCTGCATACTATAATAACAGGAATAATACTGTGTACTAATTACTGGAATAGTGCTGTTTACTAATTACTGGAATAGTGCTGTGTACTAATTTGAGGAATATTGCTGCGTAACTAATTACTGGAATAGAGCTGCTTACAAATTACAGGAATATTGCTGCCCACTAATTACAGGAATCGTTCTGTATACTAATTACATGAATAGTGCTGCGTGCTAATTACTGGAATAGTGCTCCATACTAATTGCTGGAATATTGCTGTATACTAATTACTGGAATTGTGCTGTTTACTATTTACTGGAATATTGCTGTGTAATAATTTCAGGAATAGTGCTGAGTACCAATTACTGGAATAGTGCTGTGTACTAATTACAGAATTAGTGCTGTGATCTCATTACCGGAATAGTGCTTTGTACTAATTTCTGGAACACCGCGTTTACTAATTACAGCAGTATTGTTGCGTACTAATTACTTGATTGGTGCTGCTTACTAATTACAAGAAATGCTCTGTGTACTAATTACAGGAATCGTGCTGTGTACTAATTACTGGAATGGTGCTGTGTACTAATTACAGGAATAATGCTGTACTCTAATTACTGGAATAGTGTTGTGTACTAATTGCTGGAAAAGTGCTGATGACTAATTAAATGAATAGTGTCTTGTACTTATTACAGTAATATTGTTGTGTCCTAATTACTTAAATAGAGCTACGTAGTACTTACAGGAATATTGCCACACACTAATTACTGAAATCGTTCTGCATACTAATTACATGAATAATGCTGCATACTAATTACTGGAATAGTGCTTCATACTAATTGCTGGAATATTGCTGCATTATAATTACAGGAATAATGCTGTGTACTAATTACTGGAATAGTGCTCAGTACAAATTGCTGAGAAAGTACGGAGTACTAATTACAGGAATAGTGTCTTGTACTAATTACAGTAATATTGCTGCATCCTAATAACTTGAATAGACCTACATACTAATTACAGGAATATTTCTGCGTACTAATTACTGGAATATTGCTGTGTACCAATTGCTGGAGTAGCGCTGTGTACTAATTACAGCAATATTGCTGTGTACTAATTACTGGATGTTGCTGTGTATTAATTATAGGAATAGGGCTGCATGCTAATTACAGGAATAGTGCTGCGTACTAATTACAGGAAACGTTCTGCATACTAATTACAGGAATAGTGTTGCATACTAATTCCTGGAATATTGCTGCATACTAATTACTGGAATATTGCTGTGTACTAATTACTGGAATGGTGCTGTGTTCTAGTTACAGGAATATTTCTGCTTAGTAATTACTTGACTGGTGCTGTGTACTAAGTACAGGAATAGTACTGCATATTAATTACTGGAATAGTGCCATGTACTAAATACTGAAATATTGTGGCATACTAATTACTGGAATGTGTATTAATTTCTGGAATATTGCTGTGTACTAATTACTGGAATATTGCTGTGTACTAATTACAGGAATAGTGCTGAGTACCAATTACTGGAATAGTGCTGTGTACTAATTACAGGAATAGTGCTTTGTACTAATTTCTGGAATAGCGCTGTGTACTAATTACACCAGTATTGCTGCATACAAATTACTGGATTGGTGCTGATTACTAATTACTGGAAACGTTTTGTATACTAATTACAGGAATAGTGCTGTGTACTAATTGCTGAAATATTGCCACATACTCATTATTGGAATATCACAGTGTACTAATTATTGGAATAGTTCTGTGTACTAATTACTGGAATAGTTCTGTGCAGTAGTTACAGGAAATATTGTGGCATACTAATTACTGGAATGTGTATTAATTACTGGAGTAGTGCTGTGTACAAATTACAGCAATATTGCTGCATACTAATTACTGGACTGGTGCTGCGTATTAATTACAGGAATAGTGCTGTGTACTAATTACAGGAAAACCTCTGCATACTAATTACAGGAATAGTGCAACATTCTAATTACTGGAAGATTGCCGTGTACTAAATGCAGTAAAAGTGCTGTGAAGCAATTACTGGCTTAGTGCTGCGTACTAATAACAGGAATAGTTCTGTGTACTAATTACTGGAATAGCGCTGTGTACTAATTGCTGGGAAAGTGCTGAGTACTAATTACAGGAATTGTGTCTTGTACTAATTGCAGTTATATTGCTGCATCCTTTTACTTGAATCGAGCTATATACTAATTACAGGAACATTTATGTGCACTAATTACTGGAATATTGCTGTGTACTAATTATAGAAACCTTATGCATACTAATTACATGAATAGTGCTGTGTACTAATTACTGGAATAGTGCTGTGTACTAATTACTGGAATAGTGCTTTGGACCAATTATTGGAGTAGCACTGCAGACTAATTACAGCAATATTGCTGCGTACTAATTATTGGACTGTTGCTGCGTACTAATTACTGAAAATGTTCTGCATACTCATTACAGGAATAGTGCTGCATAATAATTCCTGGAATATTGCAGCATACTAATTGCTGGAATATTTCTGCATACTAATTACTGGAATATTGCTGTGTACTAATTATAGCAACCTTCTGCATACTAATTACACAAATAGTGCTGCGTAATAATTACTTGACGAGTGCTGCATAATAATTACTGCAATACTGCTGTGCACTAATTAGAGGAATAGTGCTTTGTACCAATTACTGGAGTAGCACTGTGTACTAATTACAGCATTATTGCAGCGTACTAATTACTGGACTGGTGCTGCATATTAATTACCGGAATAGTGTTGCGTATTAATTACAGGAAACATTCTGCATACTAATTACAGGAATAGTGCTGCATTCTAATTACTGGAAGATTGCCATGTACTAAATACAGGAATAGTGCTGTGAACAATTGCTGGATTACTGCTGCGTACTAATATCAGGAATGTTGCTGTGTACTACTTACTGGAATAGTGCTGTGTACTGATTAATGGAATGGTGCTGCATACAAATTACAGGCATATTGCTGCGTACCAATTACTGGAATAGTGCTATGCATGAATATTGCTGCCCACTAATTACTATTATATTGCTGTGTACTAATTACTGCTATCGTTCTGCATACTAATTAAATGAATAATGCTGCATACTAATTACTGGAATAGTGCTCCGTACTAATTGCTGGAATATTGCTGCATAATAATTACAGGAATAGTGTTGTGTACCATTTACTGGTATAGTGCTGCATACTAATTACAGAAATAATACTGTTAACTAATTACTGGAATAGTGCTGTGTACTCATTGCTGGAAAAGTGCTGAGTAGTAATGACAGGAATATTGCCTTGTACTAATTACAGTAATATTGTTGAGTCCAATTACTTGAATAGAGCTACTTACTAATTAGAGGAATATTTCTCCGTACTAATTACTGGAATATTGCTGTGTACTATTTATAGCAACCTTCTGCATAATAATTACACGAATAGTGCTGCGTACTAATTACTGGAATAGTGCTGCGTACTAATTACTGGAATACTGCTGTGCACTAATTACTGGAATACTGCTGTGCACTAATTACAGAAATAGTGCTTTGTACCAATTACTGGAGCAGCACAGTGTACTAATTACAGCAATGTTGCTGCGTACTAATTACTGGACTGTTGCTGCGTAGTAGTTACTGGAATAGTGCTACTAGCTAATTACAGGAATAGTGCTGCGTACCAATTACAGGAAATGTTCTGCATACTAGTTACAGGAATAATGCAGCATACTAATTCCTGGAATATTGATGCATACTAATTAGTGGAATATTGCTGCATACTAATTACAGGAATATTGCTGCATACTAATTACTGGAATGGTGCTGTGTTCTAGTTACAAGGAATATTTTTGTGTAGTAATTCATTGACTGGTGATGTATACTAATTACATGAATAGTGCTGCGTACTAATTACTCGAATATTGCTGCATACTGATTACTGGAATAGTGCCGTGTACTAAATACTGAAATATTGTGGCATACTAATTACTGGAACGGTGACGTGTATTAATTTCTGGAATACTGCTTTTTACTAATTACTGGAATATTGCTGTGTACTAATTATAGGAATAGTGCTTTGTACTAATTTCCGGAACAGCGCTGGGTACTAATTACGGCAGTTTTCCTGCATTCTAATTACTGGATTGGTGCTGCTTACTAATTACAGGAAACTTGTCTGTTTACTAATTACAGGAATAGTGCTGCATACTAATTACTGAAATATTGCTACGCACTCATTATTGGAATAGTGCACTGTGCTAATTACAGGAATGGTGCTGTGTACTAGTTACTGGAATATTGCTGCATAGTATTACTGGACTTTTGCTGTGTAATAATTAGAGGAATAATGCTGTACACTAATTACTGGAATAGTGCTGTGTACTAATTGCTGGAAAAGTGCTTAGTAGTAATTACAGAAATAGTGTTTTGTATTAATTACAGTAATATTGCTGCAGTAATTACTTGAATAGAGCTACCCACTACTTACAGAAATATTGCCGTGTACTTATTACTGGAATAGAGCTACATACTGTTTACAGGAATATTTCTGCTTACTGATTACTGGAATATTGCTGTTTACTAATTATAGTAAGCTTCAGCATATTAATTACATGAATAGTGCTGCGTACTAATTACTGCAATACTGCTCTGCACGAATTACAGGAATAGTTTGTTTGCACCAATTACTGGAGTAACGCTTTGTACTAATTACAGCAATATTGCTGCGTACTAATTACTGGACTGGTGCTGTGTGTTAATTACTGGAATAGTGATGCATGCTACTTACAGGAATAGTGCTGCATACTAATTACAGGAAAGCTTCTGCATGCTAATTACAGGAATAATTCTATTTACTGGAAGATTGCCATGTACTAAATACAGGAATAGTGCTGTGAACCAATTACTGGATTAGTGTTGCATACTAATAACAGGAATAGTACCTTCTGCGTACTAATTACTGGAATAGTGTTGTGCACTAATTACAGGATTATTGCTGCGTACTAGTTACTAGAATAGAGCTGCGTACTAATTACAGGAATATTGCTGCTCACTATTTACTGTTATCTTGCAGCGTATAAATTACTGGAATCGGTTTGCTTACTAATTACTTGAATAATGCTGCACACGAATTACTGGAATAGTGCTCCGTACTAATTGCTGGAATATTGCTGCATAACAATTTCCAGGAATAGTGCTGTGTACCATTTACTGGTATAGTGCTGCATACTAATTTCATGAATAATGCTGTGTACTAATTACAGGAATAGTGCTGTGTACTAATTGCTGGAAAGGTGCTGAGTACTAATTACAGGAATATTGTGTTGTAATAATTAGAGTAATATTGTTGCATCCTAATCACTTGAAGAAAGCTACATACTAATGAGAGACATATTTCTGCGTACCAATTACTGGAATATTGCTGTGCACTAATTATAGCAACCTTCTGCCTGCTAATTGCACGAATAGTGCTGCATACTAATTACTGGAATAGTGCTGAGTACCAATTACTGGAATAGTGCTGCATATTAATTACTGGAATAGTGCTGTGTACTAATTACAGGAATAGTGCTTTGTACTAATTTCTGGAACAGCACTGTGTACTAATTACAGCAGTATTGCTGCATACTAATTACTGGATTGGTACTGCTTACTAATTACAGGAAACGTTCTTTATACTAATTACAGGAATAGTGCTGCATACTAATTACTGAAATATTGCTACATACTCATTATTGGAATATTGCAGTGTACTAATTACAGGAATGGTGCTGTGTACTATTTACAGGAATATTGCTGCGTAGTATTACTGGACTGGTGCTGTGTACTAATTGCAGGAATAATGCTGTATACTAATTACTGGACTAGTGCTGTGTACTAATTGCTGGAAAAGTGCTTAGTATTAATTAGAGAAATAGTGTCTTGTACTAATTACAGTAATATGGCTGCATTCTAATTACTTGAATAGAGCTACGTACTACGTACTAATTAATGGAATAGTGCTGCGTACAGATTACAGGCATATTGCTATGTACTAATTACTGGAATAGTGCTATGCACTAATTACAGGAATATTGCTGCATACTAATTACTAGAATAGAGCTGCGTACTAATTACAGGAATATTGCTGCATACTAATTACTAGAATAGAGCTGCATACTAATTACAGGAATATTGCTGCTCACTATATACTGTTATCTTGCTGTGTACAAATTACTGGAATTGGTCTGCATACTAATTACATGAATAATGCTGCAAACGAATTACTGGAATAGTGCTCCGGACTAATTGCTGGAATAGTGCCGCATACTAATTACAGGAATAATGCTGTGTACTAATTACTGGAATAGTGCTGTGTACTAATTGCTGGAAAAGTGCTGAGAACTAATTACAGGAATAGTATCTTGCACTAATTACACTAATATTGCTTCATCCTAATTACTTGAATAGAGCTACATACTAATTACAGGAATATTTCTACCTACTAATTACTGGAATATTGTTTTTTTCTAATTATAGGATCCTTCTGCATACTAATTACATGAATAGTGCTGCATACTAATTACTGGAATAGTGCTCCATAGTAATTGCTGGAATATTGCTGCAAAACAATTACAGAAATACTGCTGTGTAACATTTACTGGTATAGTGCTGCATGCTAATTACTGGAATAATGCTATGTACTAATTACTGGAATAGTGCTGTGTACTAATTCCTGGAAAGGTGCTGAGTACTAAACACAGCAATATTGTCTTGTACTAATTAGAGTAATATTGCTGCATCCTAATCACTTGAATAGAGCTACATACTAATGAGAGACATATTTCTGCGTACTAATTACTGGAATATTTTGTGTACTAATTATAGCAACCTTCTGCATACTAATTACATGAATAGTGCGTACTAATTACTGGCATAGTGCTGCGTATTAATTACTGTAATACTGCTGTGCACTAATTACAGGAATACGTGCTTTGTACCAATTACTGGAGTAGCACAGTGTACTAATTACAGCAATATTGCTGCGTCCAAATTACTGGACTGTTGTTGCGTATTAGTTACTGGAATAGTGCTGCGTACTAATTACAGGAAATGTACTGCATACTAATTGCAGGAATAATGCTGCGTACTAATTACTGGAATATTACTGTGTACTAATTACTGGAATGGGCTCTGTTCTAGTTACAGGAATATTTATGCATAGTAATTAATTAACTGGTGCTGTGTACTAATTACAGGAATAGTGCTGCGTACTAATTACTAGAATAGTGCCATGTACTAAATACTGAAATATTGTGGCATACTAATTACTGGAATGGTGATGTGTATTAATATCTGGAATAGTGCTGTGTACTAATTAGTGGAATATTGCTGTGTACTAATTACAGGAATAGTGCTGGGTACCAATTACTGGAATAGTGCTGTATACTAAGTACTGGAATAGTGCTGAGTACCAATTACTGGAATAGTGCTGCATATTAATTACTGGAATAGTGCACTAACTACAGGAATATTTCTGCGTACTAATTACTAGAATAGAGCTGCATACTAATTACAGGAATATTGCTGCTCACCATTTACCTTTATCTTGCTGCATAAAAATTACTGGAATTGGTCTGCATTCTAATTACATAAATAATGCTGCACATGAATTACTGGAATAGTGCTCCGGACTAAATGCTGGACTATTGCTGCATACTAATTACAGGAATAATGCTGTGTACTAATTACTGGAATAGTGCTGTGTACTAATTGCTGGAAAAGTGCTGTGAACTAATTACAGGAATAGTGTCTTGTACTAATTACACTAATATAGCTGCATCCTAATTACTTGAATAGAGCTACATACTAATTGCAGGAATATTTCTACCTACTAATTACTGGAATATTGCTGTTTACTAATTATAGCAACCTTCTGCCTAATAATTACATGAATAGTGCTGCGTACTAATTACTGGAATAGTGCTGCGTACTAATTACTGCAATACTGCTGTGCACTAATTACAGTAATAGTGTTTATACCAATTACTGGAGTATCGCTGTGTACTAATTACAGCAATATTGCTGCGTACTAATTACTGGACTGTTGCTGCATATTAATTACTGGAATATTGCTGCATACTAATTGCTGGAATATTGCTGTGTACAAATTACTGGAATAGTGCTGCATACTAATTACTAGAATAGTGCTGCGTGCTAATTACAGGACAAGTGCTGCATACTAATTACAGGAAACGTTCTGCATACTAATTACAGGAATAGTGCTGCATACTAATTCCTGGAATATTACTGCATATTAATTACTGGAATATTGCTGCATACTAATTACTGGAATATTGCTCGTACTAATTATTGGAATGGTGCTGTGTTCTAGTTACAGAAATATTTCTGTGTAGTAATTAATTGACTGGTGTTGCGTACTAATTACAGGAATAGTGCTGCGTACTAATTACTCGAATATTGCTGCGTACTAATTACTGGAATAGTGTCATGTACTAAATACTGATATATTGTGGCACACTAATTACGGGAATGGTGATGTGTATTAATTTCTGGAATAGTGCTATGTAGTAATTACTGTAATAGTGCTGCATACTAATTATAGGAATAGTTGGGTGATCTAATTATTGGAATAGTGTTGCTTCGCAATTATTGGAATGGTGCTGCACACTTATTACTGGAATACTGCTGTAGACTAAATACTGGAAGATTGTGGCATACTAATTACTGGAAAACTGCTGTGTACTAATTACAGAAATAATGGTGCATTCTAAGTACTGTAATAGTTTCGCTTCACAATTACTGGAATGGTGCTGTGTGCTAATTACAGGAATAGTGCTGTGTACTAATTACAAGAATCTATCTGCGTACTAATTACTGGAAAACTGCTGTGTACTAATTACAGGAATAGTGCTGCATGCTGCTTACAGGAATAGTGCTGCATACTAATTACTGGCATAGTGCTTCATACAAATTACTGGAAATTTGCTGCATACTAATTACTGGAATAATGCCATGTATTAATTATGGAATATTGTGGCATACTAATTACTGGAATAGTGATATGTAATAATAGGCAGCACCACTGCAGTCATTAAGTACTGGTATAGTGCTGTGTACTAATTACTGTAATAGTGCTACATACAAATTACAGAAATAAGGGTGTGTTCTAATCACTGTAATAGTGTCACTTTGCAATTACTGGAATGGTACTGCATGCTAATTACTGGAATAGTGCTGTGTACTAATTACATGAAATGTTCTGTGTACTAATTACTGGAATACTGCCTAGTACTAATTACTGGAATATTGCGCACTAATTACTCAAATAGTGCTGTGTACTCACTATTCCAATGTTGCTGTGTACTAATTACTGGAATGGTGCCATGTACTAATTACTGGAATACTGCTGTGTCCTAATTACAGGAATAGTGCTGTGTACTAATTACATGAATAGTGCTGCGTACTAATTACTGGAATACTAACTTGTATGAATTACTGGAATATTGAGCACTTATTACTCATATAGTGCTGTGTACTCATTATTGCAATGTCGCTGTGTACTAATTTCTGGAATAGTGCTGCGTACTAATTATTGGAATTGTGCTGTGTACTAATTACTAGAATATCGCTGTGTCCTTATTACAAGAATAGTGCTGTGTACTAATTACAGGAATGTGCTGTGTACCAATTACTGGAATACTGCTGAGCAATAATAACAGGAATTAATAATTACTAAAATATCACTGCATCCTAATTACAGGTATAGCGCAGTGTACTAAGTACAGGAATTATGCTGCATACTAATTACTGGAATACTGCTGAGCATTAATAACAAGAAAAAAACAGAGATAAAAACAATTCTAACCCATTCTAACCTGTCTCTCTCTGAACATACTGCACTCCATTCTCTCAGGTCCAACCCTGACATTGTCATCAAACCCGCTGACAAGGGTGGTTCTCTTGTTGTCTGGCGCACTGACCTCTACCTCGCGGAGGCTGAGCGTCAACTCGCAGACACTTCCTCCTACCTCTCCCTGGACCATGACCCCACCACTGAACATCAAGCCATTGTTTCCAGGACTGTCACTGACCTCATCTCCTCTGGGGATCTCCCTCCCACAGCTTCTAACCTGATAGTCGCCCAACCTCGGACGGCCCGCTTCTATCTCCTACCCAAAATCCACAAACAGAACTGCCCCGGTAGACTGATCGTCTCAGCTTGCTCCTGCCCCACAGAACTCATTTCTCGTTATCTTGACTCCCTTCTCTCTCCCCTTGTCCAGTCCCTTCCCACCTACATCCGTGATTCCTCTGACACCTTACGTCACATCAACAATTTCCAGTTCCCTGGCTCCAACCGCTTCCTCTTCACCATGGACGTCCAATCCCTCTACACCTCCATCCCCCACCAGGATGGTCTGAGGGCCCTTAGCTTCTTCCTCGAACAGAGGCCCGAACAATCCCCATCCACCACTACTCTCCTCCGTCTGGCTGAACTTGTTCTCACGTTGAACAATTTCTCCTTCAACTCCTCTCACTTTCTCCAAATAAAAGGTGTGGCTATGGGTACCCGCATGGGCCCCAGCTATGCCTGTCTCTTTATGGGGTATGTGGAACATTCCTTGTTGCAGTCCTACTCCGGCCCCCTTCCACAACTTTTTCTCCGGTACATCGATGATTACTTTGGTGCCGCTTCATGCTCTCGTCGGGACTTGGAAAAATTTATTAATTTTGCTTCCAATCTCCACCCCTCCATCATTTTCACGTGGTCCATCTCTGACACTTCCCTTCCCTTCCTTGACCTCTCTGTCTCAATCTCTGGTGATAGACTGTCCACCAATATCCATTACAAACCCACCGACTCCCACAGCTACCTCGACTACAGCTCCTCACACCCCGCTTCCTGTAAGGACTCCATCCCATTCTCCCAGTTCCTTCGCCTTCGTCGCATGTGTTCCGATGATGCTACCTTCAAAAACGGTTCCTCTAACATATCCTCCTTCTTCCTTAACCGAGGTTTTCCACCCACGGTCGTTGACAGGGCCCTCAACCGTGTCCGGCCCATCTCCCGCACATCCGCCCTCACACCTCCTCCCTCCCAGAAACATGATAGGGTCCCCCTTGTCCTCACTTATCACCCCACCAGCCTATGCATTCAAAGGATCATCCTCCGCCATTTCCGCCAACTCCAGCATGATGCCACCACCAAACACATCTTCACTTCACCCCCCTTATCGGCATTCCGTAGGGATCGTTCCCTCCGGGACACCCTGGTCCACTCCTCCATCACCCCCTACTCCTCAACCCCCTCCTATGGCACCACCCCATGCCCACGCAAAAGATGTAACACCTGCCCCTTCACTTCCTCTCTCCTCACCGTCCAAGGGCCCAAACATTCCATTCAAGTGAAGCAGCATTTCACTTGCATTTCCCCCAACTTAGTCTACTGCATTCGTTGCTCCCAATGTGGTCTCCTCTACATTGGAGAGACCAAACGTAAACTGGGCGACCGCTTTGCAGAACACCTGCGGTCTGTCCGCAAGAATGATCCAAACCTCCCTGTCGCTTGTCATTTTAACACTCCACCCTGCTCTCTTGCCCACATGTCTGTCCTTGGCTTGCTGCATTGTTCCAGTGAAGCCCAACGCAAACTGGAGGAACAACACCTCATCTTCCGACTAGGCACCTTACAGCCTTCCGGTCTGAATATTGAATTCAACAACTTTAGGTCGTGAGCTCCCTCCCCCATCCCCACCCCCTTTCTGTTTCCCCCTTTTTCCCCCTTTTTTTTCCCTATAAATTATATAGATTTTTCTTTTCCCACCTATTTCCATTATTTTTAAATATTTTAAAATCTTTTATGCTCCCCCCACCCCCACTAGAGCTGTACCTTGAGTGCCCTACCATCCATTCTTAATTAGCACATTCGTTTAGATAATATCACCAACTTTAACTTTAACACCTATGTGTTCTTTTGTACCATTGTCGCTGACATCTTTTGATGATCTGCTTCTATCACTGTTTGTTTGTCTACACAACCACCTCTCTCTCTCCCTATCTCTCCGCCCCACGCACACACATTAAACCAGCTTATATTTCAACTCTTTCTTGGACTCGAAATCAAGTTCTGTCGAAGGGTCATGAGGACTCGAAACGTCAACTCTTTTCTTCTCCGCCGATGCTGCCAGACCTGCTGAGTTTTTCCAGGTAATTCTGTTTTTGTTTTGGATTTCCAGCATCCGCAGTTTTCTTTGTTTTTATCTCTGTGTTTAATTGACTGCCACTGCTCTTCAAGAAATGCCTACCTCCTTGAAGAAGTTCTGTTCCTCTCTGCGACAAGATTTCTGTATCTCTCTGTTGCCTTGTTCACCTTCTTTGCTTTCCATTTCCCTCCTGGTGTTTGATAAGGTGTTTACTAAAACATGCTTTCACAGCCATATCTCCTTTCTCAGTGACTGTCTCCGTCTCCGACTTACCCCACGTGGATTTCAACTGAAATTCCACCCCTCATCTTTCGAACCCACCAGGATCACCGGTATCTCCAGGACATAAAACGTTTCTCAGACTGATGTTCCCGTCACATTCTGAAATCCACACTCAGTGCCATGCGCCGCCATATGAACACACTCGACCTCTCCCTCCAGCAGCACCGCCGTACCCTTTTTCAAAGCTGCGCGTGCCCCCAGTTTCATTTTATCCTTCGGCTCATCCGACGCCTCAACAAGAAACTTTTTCTCTTTCTCTCAACTGCTAAGGAACGCAAGCTCCAACAACTCATTGACACCAACACCCATCTAGGACCCTCCACCCCAGCCTGTCCCTCCGTCCCCACCCCATCTTCCAATCCCAGCCCCAGCCGTGTATTCACTATACCCCCTGACCTTCCCCTCTCCGATGCTGAGCGTTCAGTGCTCAGCAAAGGACTTAGTTTCATACCCTTACGCACTCACCTCAATGAATTTCGGGCTCGGCATGATACTGAACTCTTCTTTCGCCGTCTTCGTCTCCGGGCTCACTTCTTTGGGCAGGAGTCCTCTCCCAGTTCAACGGATCCTTCTACCCATCTCCAATATTTTCCCTCCACCTGGACCCCTCCCTCTGGATTCTTACTTTCTCTTGATCTTTTCATTGAGAACTGTCGGCGCGACATTAGTCGTCTCAATTTCTCTGCTCCTCTCACCCATTCTAACCTGTCTCTCTCTGAACTTACTGCACTCCATTCTCTCAGGTCCAACCCTGACATTGTCATCAAACCCGCTGACAAGGGTGGTGCTGTTGTTGTCTGGCGCACTGACCTCTACCTCGCGGAGGCTGAGCGTCAACTCGCAGACACTTCCTCCTACCTCTCCCTGGACCATGACCCCACCACTGAACATCAAGCCATTGTTTCCAGGACTGTCACTGACCTCATCTCCTCTGGGGATCTCCCTCCCACAGCTTCCAACCTGATAGTCGCCCAACCTCGGACGGCCCGCTTCTATCTCCTACCCAAAATCCACAAACAGAACTGCCCCAGTAGACCGATCGTCTCAGCTTGCTCCTGCCCCACAGAACTCATTTCTCGTTATCTTGACTCCCTTCTCTCTCCCCTTGTCCTGTCCCTTCCCACCTACATCCGTGATTCCTCTGACACCTTACGTCACATCAACAATTTCCAGTTCCCTGGCTGCAACCGCTTCCTCTTCACCATGGACGTCCAATCCCTCTACACCTCCATCCCCCACCAGGATGGTCTGAGGGCCCTTAGCTTCTTCCTCGAACAGAGGCCCGAACAATCCCCATCCACCACTACTCTCCTCCGTCTGGCTGAACTTGTTCTCACGTTGAACAATTTCTCCTTCAACTCCTCTCACTTTCTCCAAATAAAAGGTGTGGCTATGGGTACCCGCATGGGCCCCAGCTATGCCTGTCTCTTTATGGGGTATGTGGAACATTCCTTGTTGCAGTCCTACTCCGGCCCCCTTCCACAACTTTTTCTCCGGTACATCGATGATTACTTTGGTGCCGCTTCATGCTCTCGTCGGGACTTGGAAAAATTTATTAATTTTGCTTCCAATCTCCACCCCTCCATCATTTTCACGTGGTCCATCTCTGACACTTCCCTTCCCTTCCTTGACCTCTCTGTCTCAATCTCTGGTGATAGACTGTCCACCAATATCCATTACAAACCCACCGACTCCCACAGCTACCTCGACTACAGCTCCTCACACCCCGCTTCCTGTAAGGACTCCATCCCATTCTCCCAGTTCCTTCGCCTTCGTCGCATGTGTTCCGATGATGCTACCTTCAAAAACGGTTCCTCTGACATGTCCTCCTTCTTCCTTAACCGAGGATTTCCACCCACGGTCGTTGACAGGGCCCTCAACCGTGTCCGGCCCATCTCCCGCGCATCCGCCCTCACGCCTTCTCCTCCCTCCCAGAAACATGATAGGGTCCCCCTTGTCCTCACTTATCACCCCACCAGCCTCGGCATTCAAAGGATCATCCTCCGCCATTTCCGCCAACTCCAGCATGATGCCACCACCAAACACATCTTCCCTTCACCCCCCTTATCGGCATTCCGTAGGGATCGCTCCCTCCGGGACACCCTGGTCCACTCCTCCATCACCCCCTACTCCTCAACCCCCTCCTATGGCACCACCCCATGCCCACGCAAAAGATGTAACACCTGCCCCTTCACTTCCTCTCTCCTCACCGTCCAAGGGCCCAAACACTCCTTTCAAGTGAAGCAGCATTTCACTTGCATTTCCCCCAACTTAGTCTACTGCATTCGTTGCTCCCAGTGTGGTCTCCTCTACATTGGAGAGACCAAACGTAAACTGGGCGACCGCTTTGCAGAACACCTGCGGTCTGTCCGCAAGAATGACCCAAACCTCCCTGTCGCTTGCCATTTTAACACTCCACCCTGCTCTCTTGCCCACATGTCTGTCCTTGGCTTACTGCATTGTACCAGTGAAGCCCAACGCAAAATGGAGGAACAACACCTCATTTTCCGACTAGGCACCTTACAGCCTTCCGGTCTGAATATTGAATTCAACAACTTTAGGTCGTGAGCTCCCTCCCCCATCCCCACCCCCTTTCTGTTTCCCCCTTTTTCCTTTTTTTTCCCTATAAATTTTATAGATTTTTCTTTTCCCACCTATTTCCATTATTTTTAAATATTTTAAAATATTTTATGCTCCCCCCACGCCCACTAGAGCTGTACCTTGAGTGCCCTACCATCCATTCTTAATTAGCACATTCGTTTAGATAATATCACCAACTTTAACTTTAACACCTATGTGTTCTTTTGTACCATTGTCGCTGACATCTTTTGATGATCTGTTTCTATCACGGCTTGTTTGTCTACACAACCACCTCTCTCTCTCTCTATCTCTCCACCCCCCACACACACACACCTTAAACCAGCTTATATTTCAACTCTTTCTTGGACTCGAAATCAAGTTCTGTCGAAGGGTCATGAGGACTCGAAACGTCAACTCTTTTCTTCTCCGCCGATGCTGCCAGACCTGCTGAGTTTTTCCAGGTAATTCTGTTTTTGTTTATTAATAACAGGAATACTGCTGCGCACTAATTACTGGAGTAGTTCTGTGTCGTAATTACGAGAATATCGCTGTGTCCTAATTACAGGAACAGTGCAGTGCAATATTTACAAAAATAGTGCTGCGGACCAATTATTGGAATACTGCTGAGCACTAATAACAGGAATATTGCTGTGTTCTAATTACTGGCAAAGTGCCACGTCATAATTACAGGAATGGTGCTGCATGCTAATTACAGGAATCATTCTGCATACTAATTACTGGAATACTGCTGTGTACTAATTACTGTAATATTGCGCACTAATTACTCAAATTGTGCTGTGTACTCATTATTGGAGTATCGCTGTGTAATAATTACTGGAATAATGCTGTGTACTATTTACTGTAATATCACTGTGTCCTAATTACAGGAATAGTGCTGTGTACTAATTACAGGAATAATGCTGTGTACTAATTACTGGAATAATGCTGTGTACTAAATACTGGAATAGGGTGTGTACTAATTACAAGAATATTGCTCTAGTAATTACAGGAATATTACTGTGTACTAATAACCATAATAGTGGTGTATACTAATTGCTGGAATGGTGCTGAGTAATAATTACAGGAATAGTGCAGTATACTAATTACAGGAATAGTGCTGCATACCAATTACTGGAATACTGCTGAGCACTAATAACAGGAATATTGCTCTAATTACTGGAACAGTGCCGCATCATAATTATTGGAAAGATGCTGCATGCTATTTACAGGAATTGTTCTGCATACTAATTACTGGAATGCTGCAGTGTACTAATTACTGGAATATTCTGCATTAATTACTCAAATTGTGCTGTGTACTCATTATTGGAATATCACTGTGTACTAATTACTGGAATAATGCTGTGTACTATTTACTGGAATATCGCTGTGTCCTAATTACAGCAATAGTGTCATTTACTAATTACAGGAATAGTGCTGCGTATTAATTACTGGAACATTGCTGTGTACTAATTACTGGAATACTGCGGTGTACTAATTCCAGGAATAGTACTGTGTACCAATTACTGGAATAAAGCTGTGTACTAAATAATGGAATAGGATGTGTATTAATTACAAGAATAGTGCTCCTTAATTACAGTAATAGTACTGTATACTAATAACTGTAATATTGCTATGCACTAATTACAGGAACAGCAATGTGGAATAATGCAGTGAACTAATTACTGGAACATTGCCATGTACTAATTACAGTAATAGTGCTGTGTACCAATTACTGGAATAGTGCTGCATGCTAATTACTGGAATAGCGTTGTGTACTAATTACTGGAACAGTGCTGTGTTCTAATTACAGGAATGGTGCTGCTGTGTACTAATTAGTGGAATGGTCTTTTGTACTAATGGGTTTAAAGTGGCTGTGTACTAATGACTGAGATATCGCTGTGTACTAATTGCTGTTATGGACTTGTGTATTTTCCTATATGGTGCTGTGTACTGGTGACTGGATAAGGCTGTGTACTAATGATTGGATTAATGTCATGTACCAATTACTGGAATACTACTGCTGTGTACTAATTATAGGAACAGTGCTGTGTACTAATCAAAGAAACAGTGCAGTGTACTAATCACTGGAATACTGCTGTGTACTTACTACTGGAATAGTGCTATGCACTAATTACATGAACAGCGTTGTGGAATAGTGCAGCATTCTAATTACTGGAATATTGCTGTGCACTAAATACTGGGATAGGATGTGTACTAATTACAAGAATAGTGCTCATTACAGTAATAGTACTGTGTACTAATAAGCGTAATAATGTTGTGTGCTAATTATTGGAATGGTGCTGAGTGATAATTACGGGAACAGTTCTCTTTATTAATTATAAGAGCAGTGCTGTGTGCTAATTACAGGAATGCTGCTGTGTATTAATGACTGGAATAATGGCATGTACAATTACTGGAATACTGCTGCTGTGTACTTATTACAAGAACAGTGCTGTGTACTAATCACAGGAACAGTGTAGTGTGATTATTACTTAAATAGTGCTGTGTGCAAATTGCTGGAAAAGTGCTGAGTACTAATTACAGGAATACTGCTAATTACTAATTATAGTAATATTGCGGCATTCTAATTACTAGAATAATGCTATGTACTAATTACAGGAATATTGCTGCATACTAATTACTGGAATAGAGCTCCATACTAATTACAGGAATATTGCTGTGTACTAATTACTGGAATATTGATGTGTACTAATTACAGGAAACTTCTGTGTACTAATTATATGAATATTGCTGTGTAATAATTACTGGAATAGTGCTACATACTAATTACTGGAATAGTGCTGTGTACTAATTTCTGGAATAGTGCTTTGTACTAAATACTGGAGTAACACTGTGTACTAATCACAGCAATATTGCTGCGTACTAATTACAGGACTGTCGCTGAATACTAATTACTGGAATAGTGCTCCGTGCTAATTACAGGAAACAGTCTGCATACTAATTACAAAATTACTAGAATATTGGTGCATACTAATTACTGGAATATTGCAATGAATTAATTACAGCAATAGTGCATTGTACTAATTACTGGAATGGTGCTGTGTATAGTTACAGGAATATTGCTGCATAGTAATTAATGGACTGGTGCTGTGGACTACTTATAGGAGTAGTGTTGTGTACTAGTTACTCAAATATTGCTGCGTACTAATTACTGTCATATTGCTGGAATCATTGTGCATACTAATTACATGAATAATGCTGCGTACTAATTACTGGAATAGTGCTCCATACTAATTGCTGGAATATTGCTGCATACTCATTACAGGAATAGTGCTGTGTACCATTTACTGGTATAGTGCTGCGTACTAATTACAGGAATAGTGTTGTGTACTAATTATTTGACAAGTGCTGTGTACTGATGGATGGAAAAGTGCTGAGTACTAATTACAGGAATAGTGCCATGTGCTAATTACAGTAATATTGCTGCTTACTAATTACTGGAATATTTCTGCGTACTAATTACTGGAATAGAGTGGTGTACTAATTATAGGAACCTTCTGCATACTAATTACATGAATAGTGTGGCGTACTAATAACAGGAACAGTGCTTTGTTCAAATTACTGGAGTAGCGCTGTGTACTAATTACAGCAATATTGCTGCTTACTAATTACTGGACTGGTGCTATGTATTAATTACTGGAATAGTGCTGCATGCTAATTACAGGAATATGTTGCATACAAATTAAAGGAAATGTTCTGCATACTAAGTACAGGAATAGTGCTGCGTAATAATCACTGGAATATTGCTGCGTATTAATTACTGGAATATTGCAGTGTACTAATTACGGGAATAGTGCTGTGTACTAATTACAGGAATGGTGCTCTGTACAAGTTACAGGAATATTGCTGTGTAGTAATTACTGGACTGGTGCTGTGTACTAATTACGGGAATAGTGCTGTGTACTAATTACTCGAATATTGCTGCATTCTAATTAATGGAATATTGCTGTGTACTAATTACTGGAATATTGTGGCATACTAATTACTGTAATAGTGCTGCGTATTAATTACAGGAATAGTTGTGTGATCTAATTACTGGAATAGTGTTGCTTCGCAATTACTGGAATGGTGCTGAATCCTAATTACTGGAATAGTGTTGTTTACTTATTACCGGAATATTGCTGTGTACTAATTACTGGGACATTGTTGTGTACGTATTACAGGAATCATTCCACCTACTAATTACATGAAAAATGATGTGTACTAATTACTGGAATATCGCTCTGTACTATTTGCTGGAATATTTCTGCATACTAATTACAAGAATAGTGTTGTGTGCTAATTACCAGAATATTGCTGTGTACTAATTACAGGAATAGTGCTGTGTACCAATTACTGGAAGAGTGCTGTGTTCTGATAGCTGGAATAGTGCTGTGAATTAATTACTGGAATAGTGCTGCATACTAATTTCTGGAATAGCGCTGTGTACTACTTATAGCAATATTGCTGCATACTAATTACTGGACTGGAGCTGCATACTAATTACAGTAATAGTGCTGCCTGCTAATTACAGGAATAGTGCTGCGTACAAATTGCTGGACTATTGCTGCGTACTCATTACTGGAATATTGCAGTGTACTAAGTACAGAAATATTGCTGTGTACTATTATTGGACTGGTGCTTTGTATTAATTACAGGAATAGTGCTGCACACTAATTACAGAATCTATCTGCGTACTAACTACTGGATTACATTTGTGTACTAATTACTGGAATATTGCTGTGTACTAATTACTGGAATATTGCTGCATACTAATTACTGGAATAGTGTTGTGTGCTAATTAATGAAATATTGTGGCATACTAATTACTGGAATGGTGATGTGTACTAATTACTGGAATGGTGCTGCGTAATTATTTCTGGAATAGTACTGTGTACTAATTACAGAAATAGTGCTCTGTACTAATTACTGGAATAGTGCTGTGTACCATTTGCTGGAACAGTGCTGAGTACTAATTACAGGAATAGTTCTACGTACTAATTATAGGAATAGTGCTGTATGCTAATTACTGGAATAGTGCTGTGTACTAATTGCCGGAACAGTGCCGAGTACTAATTACAGCAATAGTGCTATGTACTAATTACTGGAATAGTGCTGTGTACTAATTACTGGAATGGCGCTGACTAATAATTACAGTAATAGATCTCTCTATTAATTACAGAAACAGCGCTGTGTGATAATTACAGGAATAGTGCTGTTGTGTACTAATTACTGGAATATTGCTGCACACTAATTACTGGAATAGAGCTGTGCACTAATTAGAGGAAACTTTATGCATACTAATTACATGAATATTGCTGCATACTCATTACTGGAATATTGCCGTGTACAAATTACAGGAAACTTTATGTGTACTAATTACATGAATATTGCTGCCTACTAATTACTGGAATAGTGCTGCCTTCTGATTACTGGCAAAGTGCCGCGTCGTAATTCCTGGAATGGTGCTGCGTGCTAATTACTGGAACACTACTGTGTACTAATTACAGGAATATTGCTGTGTACTAATTACTGGAATACTGCTGGGTTCTAACTACAGGAATAGTGCTGTGTACTAATTACTGGGATAATGCTGTGTACTAAATTTTGGAATAGGATGTGTACTAATTACAGGAATAGTGCTCTACTAATTACAGGAATAGTTCTATTTACTAATTATAGGAAGAGTGCTGTGTAATAATTACTGGAATGTTGCTGAGTAATAATTACAGGAACAGTTCTCTGTATTAATTAGAAGAACCATTCTGTGGGCTAATTAGAGGAATAGTGCTGCTGTGTACTAATTACTGGAATGTTCCTTTGTACTAATGACTGGAAAGTGGCTGTGTACTAATGACTGGAATTGTGTTGTGTACTAATGACTGAGATATTGCTGTGTACTAATTGCTGTTATGGTGTTGTGTACTATTTACCCATATGGTGCCATGTACCTGTGACTGAAGTAGTGCTGTGTACTAATGACTGGAATAATGTCATGTACCAATTACTAGAATACTGCTGCTGTGTACTAATTACAAGAACAGTGCTGTGTATTAATCACAGGAACAGTGTAGTGTATTAATGATTGGAATACTGCTGTGTACTAAATAGTGGAATAGTTCTCTGCACTAATTACAGGAACAGCAATGCTGTGTACTAATTACTGAAACATTGCCGTTTACTAATTATTGTAATAATACTGTGTACCAATTACTGGAATAGTGCTGCGTACTAATAACAGGAATAGTGCTGTGTACTAAATACCAGAATAGTGCTGTGTACCAATTACTGGAATACTGCTGCTGTGTACTAATTACAGGAACAACATAGTGTACTAGTTTCTGGAATAATGCAGTGTTCTAATTACTGGAATAGTGCTATGCACTAATTACAGGAATAGTGCTGTGCACTAATAATTGGAATGATGCTGAGTAACAATTATGGGAACGGTTCTCTGTATTAATTACATGAACAGGGCTGTGTGCTAATTACAGGAATGTTGCTGCCATGTACTCATTACTGGAATGGTCCTTTGTACTAATGACTGTAAAGTGGCTGTGTACTAATGACTGGAATGGCGTTATGTACTAATGACTGAGATATTGCTGTGTACTAATTGCTGTTATGGTGTTGTGTTATAATTACCTTTTTGGTGTTGTGTACTCGTGACTGGAATAGTGCTTTGTATTAAAGACTGGAATAATGGCATGTACTAATTACTGGAATACTGCTGCTGTGTACTAATCACAGGAACAGTGTAGTGTACTACTTACTGGAATAGTGCTGTGTACTAATTACTGGAATAGTGCTCTGCACTAATTACAGGAACAGTGATGTGGAATAGTGCTGTGCACTAATTACAAGTACTGCAATGTGGAATAGGACTGGAATAATGCTGTGCATTAATTACTGGAATCGTACTGTCTACTACTTACTGGAATAGCACTATGTACTAATTATTTAAATGTTGCTGTGTACAAATCATTGGAATAATGCTGTGTACTAATCACTGGAATAGTGATGTGTATTAATCACTGGAACAATCTCTTGTACTAATTGCATGAATAATGCTGTCTATTAATTACAGGAATTGTGCTGGCTATTAATTGAAGAAACAGTTCTATATACTAATTGCAGAATGGTGCTGTATTACACAAATAGTGTTGGGTGCTAATTAACTGCATTGTGCTGTGTACTAATTGCAGGAGTAATGTTGTGTACTAAAATTACTGGAATATTGCAGTGCAGTAATTACTGCAATATTGCTGCGTCCTAATTATTGCAATAGTGGAGTGTGCTAATTACTGCAATATTGCTGCATACTAATTACTGAAATAGTCCAGTGTCCTAATTACTGGAATAGCGCTGTGTATTAATCACTGGAACAATTATGTTTATTAATTACAGGAATAGTGCTGTGTATTAATAACTGGAATAGTGAAATGTACTGATTACTGGAATATTGCTGGATACCAATTTCTGAAATAACTCTGTGTACTAATCACTAGAATAGTGCTGTGTACTAATTACTGGAATAGCATAGTGTACTAATTATTGGAATAGTGCAGTGCACTAATTACTGGAATAATCATGTTTACTAATTACCTGAATAGTGCAGTGTACTAATTACTGGAATAGCTTTGTGTACTAATTACTGGAATAATCATATTTGCTAACTACTGGAATGATACCTTTTACTGATTACTGCAATAGTGCAGTGTGCTATTTACTGGAATAGCATTGTGCACTAATTACTGGAATAGTACCATGCAGTAACCATGGTAACAGTGCTGCATACAAATTACAATGGCAGAATTTTGTCCTTGTGGGCGTGCAGGCCCCACCGGCTTAGTGGCGGGCAGACAGCCAACCCCCACCACTGAAACAGGGCCCACCGCCATTTTCAGTGGGCGGGCCAATTAAGGCCTCACCCAGCAGCCTGCCCGATGGGAAGTACTACGCGCTGTGCACTTCCTGTGCGCGGGGGGGAGGGATTCCGCAGTTGTCAAAGTGCACTGTTTCAGGGAGATTAGTGACAGTGTAAAACAAGTTTAAAAGTAGAGAAATAAAAATATTATTAACATTTCCCCCCCATGTGACAATGTCACACGAGGTGGGACATGTTAATAAGTATCACATCACATTTATTAAAGTTTTTAAAAAGGAACATGAAACCTCGCCCCACCAGTGGATGAGGTTTCATGTATTATCAAAAGCCCGCTAGGGCTCCGGGCCTGCCCGCCAGCCTTAAGGTTGGACAGGCAGGTCTTTAATGCTCTTAATTAGCCTGTCAATGACCTTAATTGGCCATTGACAGTTTGGTGGGTGGACAGCTGATTTCGCTGTCTGCCCGCTTTCCTGAATATTTAAAGGGACTGGAATGACTTTGGGTTTTCCTCCCGACATCATCCCACGTCATTTTCCCCTCAGCGAGTGGGCCCCGCCCCAAATCACCAACTGGAAAATTCTGGCCCAGAAATATGCTTGTACTAAAACCCATGCCAGAATTTTTCGCTCTCTGGGTGGGTGTGTGCCCGACCGAATAGAGTGTGAAATCACGCGCGATGATGTCAGCCAAGCATGCCGATGTCAATGCACAGTTATCGAATAGTTCATTGGTGGGCAGGCGCCAGACCCGGCAGCGCACCCACCAACAATTGAAAGGCCTGTTAAAGCCATTAAAGGATCAATTGAATACAAATTTTTGCTGCTCGTCTGACCTGGTTGACGGGCAGGCGAAAAGGCCGAGCCTTTTTTTGAAAATCTCATCCATGAGCGGCATGAGGATTCCAAAACCAAGTAAAAATAAAATTATTTTATTAAAATATGTCCCTGGTCATGTGACAGAGTTTCATTACATTTTTCTGTCTTTGTTATTTTTTAAAGTGTATCTTCATCTGTCTGAGGCAGCTCTGTGCCTCAGGGAGATTATTCTCTCTTAGGCACAAGCGGAAGTTCGCGCTTGGCCTGCTCGCACTTCTCCCACTCCCCCACCGACCGCACAGTCAGCACTCAGTGCTGCCACTTGCGTATCACACTGGGCAGGCCTTAATTAGTTCACCAGTATGAAATCACCGTGCACTTTGATCAAGGGCTGTGGTCTGCTTCCAGACCGCCCCGCCCCCAACTATCCCGCACATCAAGCGCAAAATTGCTGTGTAGCAATTTATGCTTTAGTACTATTTTCTATTACAGGAATAGTCTTGTGCACTTATCAATTGTAGTAGTGGCATCTATTGTTTTGTAATAAAATGAAAGGTGCTGATTTATACTTACTGCAACAATGTTGTTTAATAATTACAGAGTCAGTGCTGTTTAATAATTACAGGGATGGTGTTGTTCAATAATTACAGGGACATTGCTGTGTAATAATTACAGAGACACTGCTATTTAATAATTACAGGGCCAGTGCTGTGTAATAATTACAGGGATAGTGCTATTTAACAATTATAGCGACAGTGCTGTGAAATAATTATAGCAACACTGCTATTTAATAATTACAGGGACAGTGTTGATTAATAATTACAGGGATCGGGCTGTTTAATAATAACAAGGAGATGCAACTTAATTATTACGGGGGCAGTGCTGTTTTATAGTTACAGAGACAGTGATGTTTAGCAAATATAGGGACACCGCTGTGTAATAATTACAGAGACAGTGCTGTGTAATAATTACAGGGATGGTATTGTTTAATAATTACAGGTACATTGTTGTTTACTTATTACAGGAATGGTGTTGTTTAATAATTACAGGGACATTGCTGTTTAATAATTATAGGGACATTGCTGCTTAATACATACAGGGAGACTGCTGTTTAATAATTACAGGGACAGTGCTGTGTAATAATTAGAGGGATGGTGTTGTTTAATAATTCAGGGACATTGTTGTTTAATAATTACAGGGACAGTGTTGTTTAATAATAACAGGGACATTGCTATTTAATAATTACAGGGGCGGTGTAGTTTAATAATTAGAGGGGCAATGCTGTTTCATAATTATAAGGACATTGCTCCTTAATAATTACATAGACACGGCAGTTTAATAATTACAGAGACATTGCTGTTTAATAATTACAGGGACATTGCTGTTTAATAATTATAGGGACATTGCTGTATAATAATTACAGGGATGGTGTTGTTTAATAATTACAAGGACATTGCTGTTTAATAATTAAAGGGACATTGCAGTTTAATACATACAGGGAGGGTGCTGTTTAATAATTACAGGGACATTGCTGTTTAATAATTATAGGGACAGTGCTTTTTAATAATTACAGCAACATCGCTTTTTAATAATTACAAGGATATTACTGTTTAATAATTACAGGGAAATTGCTGTTTAATAATTACAATGACATTGCTGTTTAATAATTACAGGGACATTATTGTGTAATAATTACAGGGAAATTGCTGTTTAATAATTACAATGACATTGCTGTTTAATAATTACAGGGACATTGTTGTTTAATAATTACAGGGACAATGCTGTTTAATAATTATAGGGACATTGCTGTATAATAATTACAGCTATGGTGATGATTAATAATTATAGGGATATTGCTGTATAATAATTACAGCTACGGTAATGATTAAGAATTACAGGGACAATCTTGTTTAATAATTACAGGGACACTGCTATTTTAATAATTACTTGGGCAGTGATGTTTAATAATTACAGGGACAGCATGGTTTACTAATTACAGGGGCAGTGCTCATTACTAATTACAGGGACATTGTTGAAGAATTACAGCGATAGTGTTGTTTAATAATTACATGGAAACTGTTTTGTAATAATCACAGGGACGGTGCTATTTACTAATTACAGGGACAGTGTTGTTTAGTAATTACAGGGACAATGTGGTTTAATAATTACAAGGATGGGTTTGATCAATAATTGCAGGGACAGTGTTGTTTAATAATTACAAGGAAATTGCTGTTAAATGATTACAGGGACATTGTTGTTAAATAATTACTGGCACAGTGCTGTTTAATAATTATATGGACATTGCTGTTTAATAATTGCAGGGACATTGTTGTTTAATAATTACAGGGACATTGCTGTTTAGTAATTATAGGGCCATTGCTGTTTCATAATTACAGGGACATTGTTGTTTAATAATTACAGGGAAATTGCTGTTTAATAATTACAGGGACATTGTTGTTTAATAATTACAGGGACAGTGCTGTTTAATAATTATATGCACATTGCTGTTTAATAATTACAGGGACATTGTTGTTTAACAATTACAGGGACATTGCTCTTTAATAATTACAGGGACATTGCTGTTTAACAATTACAGGGACATTGCTCTTTAATAATTATAGGGACATTGTTGTTTAATAATTACATGGATGGTGCTGTTTAATAATTATAGGGATATTGCTGTGTAATAATTACAGCTACAGTGATGATTAATAATTACAGGGACAATCTTGTTTAATAATTAGAAGAACACTGTTATTTTAATAATTAGACTCTCAGTGATGTGTAATAATTACAGGGGCAGTGCTAGTTAATAATTATAGGGACATTGCTGTTTAATAATTACAGGGACGGTGCTGATAAATAATTACAGGGACATTGTTGTTTAATAATTACAGGGACATTGCTGTTTAATAATAAAAGGGAGAGTGCTGTTTAATCCTTACTGGAATACTGCTGTTTAATAATTAATGGGGCATTGTTGTTTAACAGATATAGGGACATTGCTGTTTAATAATTACAGGAACATTGTTGTTTAATAATTACAGGGACATTGCTGTTTAATAATTATAGGGACATTGCTGTTTCATAATTACAGGGACATTGCTGTTTAATAATTGCAGGGACATTGTTGTTTAATAACTACAGGGATAGTGTTGTTTAATAATTACAGGGGCATTGCAGATTAATAATTATAGGAACATTGCTGTTTCATAATTACAGGGACATTGCTGTTTAATAATTACAGGGACATTGTTGTTTAATAATTAAATTGTAATTGTTGTTTAATAATTATAGGGATATTGCTGTTTCATAATTACACGGACATTGTTGTTTAATAATTACAGGGACAGTGTTGTTTAATAATTACAGGAATGCTGCTGTTTAATAATTACAGGGACACTGCTGTTTAATAATTAGAGGGACATTACTGTTTTGTAATTACAGGGAAATTCTTGTTTAATACTTATTAGGACATTGTTGTTTAATAATTACAGGGAAATTGCTGTTTAATAATTACAATGACATTGCTGTTTAATAATTAGAGGGACAGTGTTGTTTAACAATTACAGGGACAGTGTTGTTTAATAATTATATGGACATTGCTGTTTAATAATTACAGGGACATTGTTGTTTAATAATTACAGGGACATTGCTGTTTAATAATTACAGGGACATTGCTGTTTCATAATTACAGGGACAGTGCCGTTTAATAATTATATGGACAGTGCTGCTTAATAATTACTGGGAGATTGTTGTTTAATAATTACAGGGACATTGCTGTTTAATAATTATAGGGACATTGTTGTTTAATAATTACAGTGATATTGCTGTTTAATAATTATAGGGACATTGTTGTTTAATAATTACACCGATGGGGCTGTTTGATAGGGTCATTGCTGTACAATAATTTCAGCTACAATGATGATGAATAATTACAGGGACAATCTTGTTTAATATTTACAGAAACACTGCTATTTTAATAATTACACGGACAGTGATGTGTAATAATTACAGGGACAGTGCTGTTTACTAATTACAGGGGCAGTGCTCATTAATAATTACAGGGAAATTGTTGAACAATTACAAGGATAGTGCTGTTTAATAATTACATGGAATCTGCTGTGTAATAATCACAGTGACAGTGTTGTTTAATCTTTACAGGGACGGTGCTGTTTTATAATTACAGGGACAGTGTTGTTTAGTAATTACAAGGACAATGTGGGTTTCATCATTACAGGGATAGGTTTTTTCAATAATTGGAGGGACACTGCAATTTAATAATTACAGGGACAGTGTTGTTTAATAATTACTGGGACAGTGCTGTTTTATACTTATAGTGACAATGCTGTTTAATAATTACAGGGACACAGCTGTGTAATATTTACAGGGACAGTGCTGTTTAATAATTACAGTGAACTTAATGTTTAATAATTATAGGGATGGTATTGTTTAATAATTACAGGGTCAATGCTGTTTATTAATTAGAGTGACAGTGCTCTTTAATAATTAGAGGGACATTGCCATTTAATATTTACAGTGATCATGTTCTTTAATTAATTACAGGGGCTGTGTAGTTTAATATTTCAAGGGACATTGTCGTTTAATAACTACAGGAATGGTGTTGTTTAATAATTACAGGGACATTGCTGTTTAACAATTATAGGGACATAGCTGATTAATAATAACAGTGGCATTGCTGTTTAATAATTGTAAGGACATTGCTGTTTAATAATTACAGGGACAGTGCTGGCAATATTTATAGGGATGGTGTTGTTTAATAATTACAGGGACACTGCTGTTTAATAATTACAGGGACAGCGTTCTTTAATAATTATAGGGACATTGCCATTTAATAATTACCGTGATGGTGTTCTTTAATTAATTACAGGGGCTGTGTATAGTTTAATGCCTATAGGGACATTGTCGTTTAATAACTACAGGAACGGTGTTGTTTAATAATTACTGGGACATTGCTGTTTAATAATTACAGGGACAGTGCAGTGTAATAATTATAGGGATGGTGTTGTTTAATAATTACAGGGACACTGCTATTTAATAATTACAGGGACATTGCTGTTTAATAATTACATGGACACTGACATTAATAATTACAAAAACATTACTGTTTAATAATTACAGGGACATTGTTGTTTAATAATAAAAGGGAGATTGCTGTTTAATAATTGCAGGGACAATGTTGTTTAATAACTACAGGGATGGTGTTGTTTAATAATTACAGGGACAGTGCCGTGTAATAATTATAGGGATGGTGTTGTTTAATAATTACAGGGACACTGCTATTTAATAATTACAGGGACATTGCTGTTTAATAATTACATGGACACTGATGTTAATAATTACAAAAACATTACTGTTTAATAATTACAGGGACATTGTTGTTTAATAATAAAATGGAGATTGCTGTTTAATCCTTACTGGAACACTGCTGTTTAATAATTAGTGGGGCATTGCTGTTTAACAGTTATAGAGACATTGCTGTTTAATAATTACAGGAACATTGTAGTTTAATAATTACAGGGACATTGCTGTTTAATAATTATAGGGACATTGCTGTTTAATAATTACAGAGACATTGTTGCTTAATAATTACAGGGAGAGTGTTGTTTAATAATTATATGGACATTATTGTTTAATAATTACAGGGACAGTGCTGTTTAATAATTGCAGGGACAATGTTGTTTAATAACTACAGGGATGGTGTTGTTTAATAATTACAGGAACAGTGCCGTGTAATAATTATATGGACATTGCTGTTTAATAATTACAGGGACATTGTTGTTTGATAATTACAGGGTAATTGTTGTTTAATAATTATAGGGACATTGCTGCTTCATAATTACAGGGACATTGCTGTTTAATAATTATAGGGACATTGCTGTTTCATAATTACAGGGACATTGCTGTTTAATAATTGCAGGGACATTGTTGTTTAATAACTACAGGGATAGTGTTGTTTAATAATTACAGGGGCATTGCAGATTAATAATTATAGGAACATTGCTGTTTCATAATTACAGGGACATTGCTGTTTAATAATTACAGGGACATTGTTGTTTAATAATTAAATTGTAATTGTTGTTTAATAATTATAGGGATATTGCTGTTTCATAATTACACGGACATTGTTGTTTAATAATTACAGGGACAGTGTTGTTTAATAATTACAGGAATGCTGCTGTTTAATAATTACAGGGACACTGCTGTTTAATAATTAGAGGGACATTACTGTTTTGTAATTACAGGGAAATTCTTGTTTAATACTTATTAGGACATTGTTGTTTAATAATTACAGGGAAATTGCTGTTTAATAATTACAATGACATTGCTGTTTAATAATTAGAGGGACAGTGTTGTTTAACAATTACAGGGACAGTGTTGTTTAATAATTATATGGACATTGCTGTTTAATAATTACAGGGACATTGTTGTTTAATAATTACAGGGACATTGCTGTTTAATAATTACAGGGACATTGCTGTTTCATAATTACAGGGACAGTGCCGTTTAATAATTATATGGACAGTGCTGCTTAATAATTACTGGGAGATTGTTGTTTAATAATTACAGGGACATTGCTGTTTAATAATTATAGGGACATTGTTGTTTAATAATTACAGTGATATTGCTGTTTAATAATTATAGGGACATTGTTGTTTAATAATTACACCGATGGGGCTGTTTGATAGGGTCATTGCTGTACAATAATTTCAGCTACAATGATGATGAATAATTACAGGGACAATCTTGTTTAATATTTACAGAAACACTGCTATTTTAATAATTACACGGACAGTGATGTGTAATAATTACAGGGACAGTGCTGTTTACTAATTACAGGGGCAGTGCTCATTAATAATTACAGGGAAATTGTTGAACAATTACAAGGATAGTGCTGTTTAATAATTACATGGAATCTGCTGTGTAATAATCACAGTGACAGTGTTGTTTAATCTTTACAGGGACGGTGCTGTTTTATAATTACAGGGACAGTGTTGTTTAGTAATTACAAGGACAATGTGGGTTTCATCATTACAGGGATAGGTTTTTTCAATAATTGGAGGGACACTGCAATTTAATAATTACAGGGACAGTGTTGTTTAATAATTACTGGGACAGTGCTGTTTTATACTTATAGTGACAATGCTGTTTAATAATTACAGGGACACAGCTGTGTAATATTTACAGGGACAGTGCTGTTTAATAATTACAGTGAACTTAATGTTTAATAATTATAGGGATGGTATTGTTTAATAATTACAGGGTCAATGCTGTTTATTAATTAGAGTGACAGTGCTCTTTAATAATTAGAGGGACATTGCCATTTAATATTTACAGTGATCATGTTCTTTAATTAATTACAGGGGCTGTGTAGTTTAATATTTCAAGGGACATTGTCGTTTAATAACTACAGGAATGGTGTTGTTTAATAATTACAGGGACATTGCTGTTTAACAATTATAGGGACATAGCTGATTAATAATAACAGTGGCATTGCTGTTTAATAATTGTAAGGACATTGCTGTTTAATAATTACAGGGACAGTGCTGGCAATATTTATAGGGATGGTGTTGTTTAATAATTACAGGGACACTGCTGTTTAATAATTACAGGGACAGCGTTCTTTAATAATTATAGGGACATTGCCATTTAATAATTACCGTGATGGTGTTCTTTAATTAATTACAGGGGCTGTGTATAGTTTAATGCCTATAGGGACATTGTCGTTTAATAACTACAGGAACGGTGTTGTTTAATAATTACTGGGACATTGCTGTTTAATAATTACAGGGACAGTGCAGTGTAATAATTATAGGGATGGTGTTGTTTAATAATTACAGGGACACTGCTATTTAATAATTACAGGGACATTGCTGTTTAATAATTACATGGACACTGACATTAATAATTACAAAAACATTACTGTTTAATAATTACAGGGACATTGTTGTTTAATAATAAAAGGGAGATTGCTGTTTAATAATTGCAGGGACAATGTTGTTTAATAACTACAGGGATGGTGTTGTTTAATAATTACAGGGACAGTGCCGTGTAATAATTATAGGGATGGTGTTGTTTAATAATTACAGGGACACTGCTATTTAATAATTACAGGGACATTGCTGTTTAATAATTACATGGACACTGATGTTAATAATTACAAAAACATTACTGTTTAATAATTACAGGGACATTGTTGTTTAATAATAAAATGGAGATTGCTGTTTAATCCTTACTGGAACACTGCTGTTTAATAATTAGTGGGGCATTGCTGTTTAACAGTTATAGAGACATTGCTGTTTAATAATTACAGGAACATTGTAGTTTAATAATTACAGGGACATTGCTGTTTAATAATTATAGGGACATTGCTGTTTAATAATTACAGAGACATTGTTGCTTAATAATTACAGGGAGAGTGTTGTTTAATAATTATATGGACATTATTGTTTAATAATTACAGGGACAGTGCTGTTTAATAATTGCAGGGACAATGTTGTTTAATAACTACAGGGATGGTGTTGTTTAATAATTACAGGAACAGTGCCGTGTAATAATTATATGGACATTGCTGTTTAATAATTACAGGGACATTGTTGTTTGATAATTACAGGGTAATTGTTGTTTAATAATTATAGGGACATTGCTGCTTCATAATTACAGGGACATTGTTGTTTAATAATTACAGGGACATTGCTGTTTAACAATTATAGGGACATAGCTGATTAATAATAACAGTGGCATTGCTGTTTAATAATTACAGGGACAGTGCTGGCAATATTTATAGGGATGGTGTCGTTTAATAATTACAGGGACACTGCTGTTTAATAATTACAGGGTTCTTTAATAATTATAGGGACATTGCCATTTAATAATTACAGTGATGGTGTTCTTTAATTAATTACAGGGGCTGTGTATAGTTTAATGCTTATAGGGAGATTGTCGTTTAATAACTACAGGAACGGTGTTGTTTAATAATTACAGGGACATTGCTGTTTAATAATTGGAGGGACATTGTTGTTTAATAATTACAGGGACAGTGCAGTGTAATAATTATAGGGATGGTGTTGTTTAATAATTACAGGGACACTGCTATTTAATAAATACAGGGACATTGCTGTTTAATAATTACATGGACACTGACGTTAATAATTACAAAAACATTACTGTTTAATAATTACAGGGACATTGTTGTTTAATAATAAAAGGGAGATTGCTGTTTAATCCTTACTGGAACACTGCTGTTTAATAATTAGTGGGGCATTGCTGTTTAACAGTTATAGAGACATTGCTGTTTAATAATTACAGGAACATTGTTGTTTAATAATTATATGGACATTGCTGTTTAATAATTATAGGGACATTGCTGTTTAATAATTACAGAGACATTGTTGCTTAATAATTACAGGGACAGTGTTGTTTAATAATTACAGGATAATTGTTGTTTAATAATTATAGGGACATTGCTGCTTCATAATTACAGGGACATTGTTGTTTAATAATTACAGGGACAGTGTTGTTTAATAATTACAGGAATGCTGCTGTTTAATAATTACAGGGACACTGCTGTTTAATAATTAGAGGGACATTACTGTTTTGTAATTACAGGGAAATTCTTGTTTAATACTTATTAGGACATTGTTGTTTAATAATTACAGGGAAATTGCTGTTTAATAATTACAATGACATTGCTGTTTAATAATTAGAGGGACAGTGTTGTTTAACAATTACAGGGACAGTGTTGTTTAGTAATTATATGGACATTGCTGTTTAATAAGTACACGGACATTGCTGTTTAATAATTAAAGGGACATTGCTGTTTCATAATTACAGGGACAGTGCTGTTTAATAATTATATGGACATTGTTGTTTAATAATTACACTGATGGGGCTGTTTGATAGGGACATTGCTGTACAATAATTTCAGCTACAATGATGATGAATAATTACAGGGACAATCTTGTTTAATAATTACAGAAACACTGCTATTTTAATAATTACATGGACAGTGATGTGTAATAATTACAGGGACAGTGCTGTTTACTAATTACAGGGGCAGTGCTCATTAATAATTACATGGAAATTGTTGAACAATTACAAGGATAGTGCTTTTTAATAATTACATGGAATCTGCTGTGTAATAATCACAGTGACAGTGTTGTTTAATCTTTACAGGGACGGTGCTGTTTTAAAATTACAGGGACAGTGTTGTTTAGTAATTACAAGGACAATGTGGGTTTCATCATTACAGGGATAGGTTTTTTCAATAATTGGAGGGACACTGCAATTTAATAATTACAGGGACAGTGTTGTTTAATAATTACTGGGACAGTGCTGTTTTATACTTATAGTGACAATGCTGTTTAATAATTACAGGGACACAGCTGTGTAATATTTACAGGGACAGTGCTGTTTAATAATTACAGTGAACTTAATGTTTAATAATTATAGGGATGGTGTTGTTTAATAATTACAGGGACACTGCTGTTTAATAATTACAGGGACAGGGTTCTTTAATAATTATAGGGACATTGCCATTTAATAATTACAGTATGGTGTTCTTTAATTAATTACAGGGGCTGTGTATAGTTTAATGCTTATAGGGACATTGTTGTTTAATAACTACAGGAACGGTGTTTTTTAATAATTACAGGGACATTGCTGTTTAATAATTGGAGGGACATTGCTGTTTAATAATTACAGGGACAGTGCAGTGTAATAATTATAGGGATGGTGTTGTTTAATAATTACAGGGACACTGCTATTTAATAATTACAGGGACATTGCTGTTTAATAATTACATGGACACTGACGTTAATAATTACAAAAACATTACTGTTTAATAATTACAGGGACATTGTTGTTTAATAATAAAAGGGAGATTGCTGTTTAATCTTTACTGGAACACTGCTGTTTAATAATTAGTGGGGCATTGCTGTTTAACAGTTATAGAGACATTGCTGTTTAATAATTACAGGAACATTGTAGTTTAATAATTACAGGGACATTGCTGTTTAATAATTATAGGGACATTGCTGTTTAATAATTACAGAGACATTGTTGCTTAATAATTACAGGGAGAGTGTTGTTTAATAATTATATGGACATTATTGTTTAATAATTACAGGGACAGTGCTGTTTAATAATTGCAGGGACAATGTTGTTTAATAACTACAGGGATGGTGTTGTTTAATAATTACAGGAACAGTGCCGTGTAATAATTATATGGACATTGCTGTTTAATAATTACAGGGACATTGTTGTTTGATAATTACAGGGTAATTGTTGTTTAATAATTATAGGGACATTGCTGCTTCATAATTACAGGGACATTGCTGTTTAACAATTATAGGGACATAGCTGATTAATAATAACAGTGGCATTGCTGTTTAATAATTACAGGGACAGTGCTGGCAATATTTATAGGGATGGTGTCGTTTAATAATTACAGGGACACTGCTGTTTAATAATTACAGGGTTCTTTAATAATTATAGGGACATTGCCATTTAATAATTACAGTGATGTTGTTCTTTAATTAATTACAGGGGCTGTGTATAGTTTAATGCTTATAGGGAGATTGTCGTTTAATAACTACAGGAACGGTGTTGTTTAATAATTACAGGGACATTGCTGTTTAATAATTGGAGGGACATTGTTGTTTAATAATTACAGGGACAGTGCAGTGTAATAATTATAGGGATGGTGTTGTTTAATAATTACAGGGACACTGCTATTTAATAATTACAGGGACATTGCTGTTTAATAATTACATGGACACTGACGTTAATAATTACAAAAACATTACTGTTTAATAATTACAGGGACATTGTTGTTTAATAATAAAAGGGAGATTGCTGTTTAATCCTTACTGGAACACTGCTGTTTAATAATTAGTGGGGCATTGCTGTTTAACAGTTATAGAGACATTGCTGTTTAATAATTACAGGAACATTGTTGTTTAATAATTATATGGACATTGCTGTTTAATAATTATAGGGACATTGCTGTTTAATAATTACAGAGACATTGTTGCTTAATAATTACAGGGACAGTGTTGTTTAATAATTACAGGATAATTGTTGTTTAATAATTATAGGGACATTGCTGCTTCATAATTACAGGGACATTGTTGTTTAATAATTACAGGGACAGTGTTGTTTAATAATTACAGGAATGCTGCTGTTTAATAATTACAGGGACACTGCTGTTTAATAATTAGAGGGACATTACTGTTTTGTAATTACAGGGAAATTCTTGTTTAATACTTATTAGGACATTGTTGTTTAATAATTACAGGGAAATTGCTGTTTAATAATTACAATGACATTGCTGTTTAATAATTAGAGGGACAGTGTTGTTTAACAATTACAGGGACAGTGTTGTTTAGTAATTATATGGACATTGCTGTTTAATAAGTACACGGACATTGCTGTTTAATAATTAAAGGGACATTGCTGTTTCATAATTACAGGGACAGTGCTGTTTAATAATTATATGGACATTGTTGTTTAATAATTACACTGATGGGGCTGTTTGATAGGGACATTGCTGTACAATAATTTCAGCTACAATGATGATGAATAATTACAGGGACAATCTTGTTTAATAATTACAGAAACACTGCTATTTTAATAATTACATGGACAGTGATGTGTAATAATTACAGGGACAGTGCTGTTTACTAATTACAGGGGCAGTGCTCATTAATAATTACATGGAAATTGTTGAACAATTACAAGGATAGTGCTTTTTAATAATTACATGGAATCTGCTGTGTAATAATCACAGTGACAGTGTTGTTTAATCTTTACAGGGACGGTGCTGTTTTAAAATTACAGGGACAGTGTTGTTTAGTAATTACAAGGACAATGTGGGTTTCATCATTACAGGGATAGGTTTTTTCAATAATTGGAGGGACACTGCAATTTAATAATTACAGGGACAGTGTTGTTTAATAATTACTGGGACAGTGCTGTTTTATACTTATAGTGACAATGCTGTTTAATAATTACAGGGACACAGCTGTGTAATATTTACAGGGACAGTGCTGTTTAATAATTACAGTGAACTTAATGTTTAATAATTATACAGTGCTCTTTAATAATTAGAGGGACATTGCCATTTAATATTTACAGTGATCATGTTCTTTATTTAATTACAGGGGCTGTGTAGTTTAATATTTCAAGGGACATTGTCGTTTAATAACTACAGGAATGGTGTTGTTTAATAATTACAGGGACATTGCTGTTTAACAATTATAGGGACATAGCTGATTAATAATAACAGTGGCATTGCTGTTTAATAATTGTAAGGACATTGCTGTTTAATAATTACAGGGACAGTGCTGGCAATATTTATAGGGATGGTGTTGTTTAATAATTACAGGGACACTGCTGTTTAATAATTACAGGGACAGGGTTCTTTAATAATTATAGGGACATTGCCATTTAATAATTACCGTGATGGTGTTCTTTAATTAATTACAGCGGCAGTGTATAGTTTAATGCCTATAGGGACATTGTCGTTTAGTAACTACAGGAACGGTGTTGTTTAATAATTACTGGGACATTGCTGTTTAATAATTACAGGGACAGTGCAGTGTAATAATTATAGGGATGGTGTTGTTTAATAATTACAGGGACACTGCTATTTAATAATTACAGGGACATTGCTGTTTAATAATTACATGGACACTGACATTAATAATTACAAAAACATTACTGTTTAATAATTACAGGGACATTGTTGTTTAATAATAAAAGGGAGATTGCTGTTTAATAATTGCAGGGACAATGTTGTTTAATAACTACAGGGATGGTGTTGTTTAATGATTACAGGGACAGTGCCGTGTAATAATTATAGGGATGGTGTTGTTTAATAATTACAGGGACACTGCTGTTTAATAATTACAGGGACAGGGTTCTTTAATAATTATAGGGACATTGCCATTTAATAATTACCGTGATGGTGTTCTTTAATTAATTACAGGGGCTGTGTATAGTTTAATGCTTATAGGGACATTGTTGTTTAATAACTACAGGAACGGTGTTTTTTAATAATTACAGGGACATTGCTGTTTAATAATTGGAGGGACATTGCTGTTTAATAATTACAGGGACAGTGCAGTGTAATAATTATAGGGATGGTGTTGTTTAATAATTACAGGGACACTGCTATTTAATAATTACAGGGACATTGCTGTTTAATAATTACATGGACACTGACGTTAATAATTACAAAAACATTACTGTTTAATAATTACAGGGACATTGTTGTTTAATAATAAAAGGGAGATTGCTGTTTAATCTTTACTGGAACACTGCTGTTTAATAATTAGTGGGGCATTGCTGTTTAACAGTTATAGAGACATTGCTGTTTAATAATTACAGGAACATTGTAGTTTAATAATTACAGGGACATTGCTGTTTAATAATTATAGGGACATTGCTGTTTAATAATTACAGAGACATTGTTGCTTAATAATTACAGGGAGAGTGTTGTTTAATAATTATATGGACATTATTGTTTAATAATTACAGGGACAGTGCTGTTTAATAATTGCAGGGACAATGTTGTTTAATAACTACAGGGATGGTGTTGTTTAATAATTACAGGAACAGTGCCGTGTAATAATTATATGGACATTGCTGTTTAATAATTACAGGGACATTGTTGTTTGATAATTACAGGGTAATTGTTGTTTAATAATTATAGGGACATTGCTGCTTCATAATTACAGGGACATTGCTGTTTAACAATTATAGGGACATAGCTGATTAATAATAACAGTGGCCTGGCTGTTTAATAATTACAGGGACAGTGCTGGCAATATTTATAGGGATGGTGTCGTTTAATAATTACAGGGACACTGCTGTTTAATAATTACAGGGTTCTTTAATAATTATAGGGACATTGCCATTTAATAATTACAGTGATGGTGTTCTTTAATTAATTACAGGGGCTGTGTATAGTTTAATGCTTATAGGGAGATTGTCGTTTAATAACTACAGGAACGGTGTTGTTTAATAATTACAGGGACATTGCTGTTTAATAATTGGAGGGACATTGTTGTTTAATAATTACAGGGACAGTGCAGTGTAATAATTATAGGGATGGTGTTGTTTAATAATTACAGGGACACTGCTATTTAATAATTACAGGGACATTGCTGTTTAATAATTACATGGACACTGACGTTAATAATTACAAAAACATTACTGTTTAATAATTACAGGGACATTGTTGTTTAATAATAAAAGGGAGATTGCTGTTTAATCCTTACTGGAACACTGCTGTTTAATAATTAGTGGGGCATTGCTGTTTAACAGTTATAGAGACATTGCTGTTTAATAATTACAGGAACATTGTTGTTTAATAATTATATGGACATTGCTGTTTAATAATTATAGGGACATTGCTGTTTAATAATTACAGAGACATTGTTGCTTAATAATTACAGGGACAGTGTTGTTTAATAATTACAGGATAATTGTTGTTTAATAATTATAGGGACATTGCTGCTTCATAATTACAGGGACATTGTTGTTTAATAATTACAGGGACAGTGTTGTTTAATAATTACAGGAATGCTGCTGTTTAATAATTACAGGGACACTGCTGTTTAATAATTAGAGGGACATTACTGTTTTGTAATTACAGGGAAATTCTTGTTTAATACTTATTAGGACATTGTTGTTTAATAATTACAGGGAAATTGCTGTTTAATAATTACAATGACATTGCTGTTTAATAATTAGAGGGACAGTGTTGTTTAACAATTACAGGGACAGTGTTGTTTAGTAATTATATGGACATTGCTGTTTAATAAGTACACGGACATTGCTGTTTAATAATTAAAGGGACATTGCTGTTTCATAATTACAGGGACAGTGCTGTTTAATAATTATATGGACATTGTTGTTTAATAATTACACTGATGGGGCTGTTTGATAGGGACATTGCTGTACAATAATTTCAGCTACAATGATGATGAATAATTACAGGGACAATCTTGTTTAATAATTACAGAAACACTGCTATTTTAATAATTACATGGACAGTGATGTGTAATAATTACAGGGACAGTGCTGTTTACTAATTACAGGGGCAGTGCTCATTAATAATTACATGGAAATTGTTGAACAATTACAAGGATAGTGCTTTTTAATAATTACATGGAATCTGCTGTGTAATAATCACAGTGACAGTGTTGTTTAATCTTTACAGGGACGGTGCTGTTTTAAAATTACAGGGACAGTGTTGTTTAGTAATTACAAGGACAATGTGGGTTTCATCATTACAGGGATAGGTTTTTTCAATAATTGGAGGGACACTGCAATTTAATAATTACAGGGACAGTGTTGTTTAATAATTACTGGGACAGTGCTGTTTTATACTTATAGTGACAATGCTGTTTAATAATTACAGGGACACAGCTGTGTAATATTTACAGGGACAGTGCTGTTTAATAATTACAGTGACCTTAATGTTTAATAATTATAGGGATGGTATTGTTTAATAATTACAGGATCAATGCTGTTTATTAATTAGAGTGACAGTGCTCTTTAATAATTAGAGGGACATTGCCATTTAATATTTGCAGTAATCGTGTTCTTTAATTAATTACAGCGGCTGTGTAGTTTAATATTTCAAGGGACATTGTCGTTTAATAACTACAGGAATGGTGTTGTTTAATAATTACAGGGACATTGCAGTGTAACAATTATAGGAACATAGCTGTTTAATAATAACAGTGGCATTGCTGTTTAATAATTGTAAGGACATTGCTGTTTAATAATTACAGTGACAGTGCTGGTAATAATTATAGGGATGGTGTTGTTTAATAATTACAGGGACACTGCTGTTTAATAATTACAGGGACAGGGTTCTTTAATAATTATAGGGACATTGCCATTTAATAATTACAGTATGGTGTTCTTTAATTAATTACAGGGGCTGTGTATAGTTTAATGCTTATAGGGACATTGTTGTTTAATAACTACAGGAACGGTGTTTTTTAATAATTACAGGGACATTGCTGTTTAATAATTGGAGGGACATTGCTGTTTAATAATTACAGGGACAGTGCAGTGTAATAATTATAGGGATGGTGTTGTTTAATAATTACAGGGACACTGCTATTTAATAATTACAGGGACATTGCTGTTTAATAATTGCAGGGACAATGTTGTTTAATAACTACAGGGATGGTGTTGTTTAATAATTACAGGAACAGTGCCGTGTAATAATTATATGGACATTGCTGTTTAATAATTACAGGGACATTGTTGTTTGATAATTACAGGGTAATTGTTGTTTAATAATTATAGGGACATTGCTGCTTCATAATTACAGGGACATTGTTGTTTAATAATTACAGGGACATTGCTGTTTAACAATTATAGGGACATAGCTGATTAATAATAACAGTGGCATTGCTGTTTAATAATTACAGGGACAGTGCTGGCAATATTTATAGGGATGGTGTCGTTTAATAATTACAGGGACACTGCTGTTTAATAATTACAGGGTTCTTTAATAATTATAGGGACATTGCCATTTAATAATTACAGTGATGGTGTTCTTTAATTAATTACAGGGGCTGTGTATAGTTTAATGCTTATAGGGAGATTGTCATTTAATAACTACAGGAACGGTGTTGTTTAATAATTACAGGGACATTGCTGTTTAATAATTGGAGGGACATTGTTGTTTAATAATTACAGGGACAGTGCAGTGTAATAATTATAGGGATGGTGTTGTTTAATAATTACAGGGACACTGCTGTTTAATAATTACAGGGACAGGGTTCTTTAATAATTATAGGGACATTGCCATTTAATAATTACAGTATGGTGTTCTTTAATTAATTACAGGGGCTGTGTATAGTTTAATGCTTATAGGGACATTGTTGTTTAATAACTACAGGAACGGTGTTTTTTAATAATTACAGGGACATTGCTGTTTAATAATTGGAGGGACATTGCTGTTTAATAATTACAGGGACAGTGCAGTGTAATAATTATAGGGATGGTGTTGTTTAATAATTACAGGGACACTGCTATTTAATAATTACAGGGACATTGCTGTTTAATAATTACATGGACACTGACGTTAATAATTACAAAAACATTACTGTTTAATAATTACAGGGACATTGTTGTTTAATAATAAAAGGGAGATTGCTGTTTAATCTTTACTGGAACACTGCTGTTTAATAATTAGTGGGGCATTGCTGTTTAACAGTTATAGAGACATTGCTGTTTAATAATTACAGGAACATTGTAGTTTAATAATTACAGGGACATTGCTGTTTAATAATTATAGGGACATTGCTGTTTAGTAATTACAGAGACATTGTTGCTTAATAATTACAGGGAGAGTGTTGTTTAATAATTATATGGACATTATTGTTTAATAATTACTGGGACAGTGCTGTTTAATAATTGCAGGGACAATGTTGTTTAATAACTACAGGGATGGTGTTGTTTAATAATTACAGGAACAGTGCCGTGTAATAATTATATGGACATTGCTGTTTAATAATTACAGGGACATTGTTGTTTGATAATTACAGGGTAATTGTTGTTTAATAATTATAGGGACATTGCTGCTTCATAATTACAGGGACATTGTTGTTTAATAATTACAGGGACATTGCTGTTTAACAATTATAGGGACATAGCTGATTAATAATAACAGTGGCATTGCTGTTTAATAATTACAGGGACAGTGCTGGCAATATTTATAGGGATGGTGTCGTTTAATAATTACAGGGACACTGCTGTTTAATAATTACAGGGTTCTTTAATAATTATAGGGACATTGCCATTTAATAATTACAGTGATGGTGTTCTTTAATTAATTACAGGGGCTGTGTATAGTTTAATGCTTATAGGGAGATTGTCGTTTAATAACTACAGGAACGGTGTTGTTTAATAATTACAGGGACATTGCTGTTTTATAATTGGAGGGACATTGTTGTTTAATAATTACAGGGACAGTGCAGTGTAATAATTATAGGGATGGTGTTGTTTAATAATTACAGGGACACTGCTATTTAATAATTACAGGGACATTGCTGTTTAATAATTACATGGACACTGACGTTAATAATTACAAAAACATTACTGTTTAATAATTACAGGGACATTGTTGTTTAATAATAAAAGGGAGATTGCTGTTTAATCCTTACTGGAACACTGCTGTTTAATAATTAGTGGGGCATTGCTGTTTAACAGTTATAGAGACATTGCTGTTTAATAATTACAGGAACATTGTTGTTTAATAATTATATGGACATTGCTGTTTAATAATTATAGGGACATTGCTGTTTAATAATTACAGAGACATTGTTGCTTAATAATTACAGGGACAGTGTTGTTTAATAATTACAGGATAATTGTTGTTTAATAATTATAGGGACATTGCTGCTTCATAATTACAGGGACATTGTTGTTTAATAATTACAGGGACAGTGTTGTTTAATAATTACAGGAATGCTGCTGTTTAATAATTACAGGGACACTGCTGTTTAATAATTAGAGGGACATTACTGTTTTGTAATTACAGGGAAATTCTTGTTTAATACTTATTAGGACATTGTTGTTTAATAATTACAGGGAAATTGCTGTTTAATAATTACAATGACATTGCTGTTTAATAATTAGAGGGACAGTGTTGTTTAACAATTACAGGGACAGTGTTGTTTAGTAATTATATGGACATTGCTGTTTAATAATTACACGGACATTGCTGTTTAATAATTAAAGGGACATTGCTGTTTCATAATTACAGGGACAGTGCTGTTTAATAATTATATGGACATTGTTGTTTAATAATTACACTGATGGGGCTGTTTGATAGGGACATTGCTGTACAATAATTTCAGCTACAATGATGATGAATAATTACAGGGACAATCTTGTTTAATAATTACAGAAACACTGCTATTTTAATAATTACATGGACAGTGATGTGTAATAATTACAGGGACAGTGCTGTTTACTAATTACAGGGGCAGTGCTCATTAATAATTACATGGAAATTGTTGAACAATTACAAGGATAGTGCTTTTTAATAATTACATGGAATCTGCTGTGTAGTAATCACAGTGACAGTGTTGTTTAATCTTTACAGGGACGGTGCTGTTTTAAAATTACAGGGACAGTGTTGTTTAGTAATTACAAGGACAATGTGGGTTTCATCATTACAGGGATAGGTTTTTTCAATAATTGGAGGGACACTGCAATTTAATAATTACAGGGACAGTGTTGTTTAATAATTACTGGGACAGTGCTGTTTTATACTTATAGTGACAATGCTGTTTAATAATTACAGGGACACAGCTGTGTAATATTTACAGGGACAGTGCTGTTTAATAATTACAGTGAACTTAATGTTTAATAATTATAGGGATGGTATTGTTTAATAATTACAGGGTCAATGCTGTTTATTAATTAGAGTGACAGTGCTCTTTAATAATTAGAGGGACATTGCCATTTAATATTTACAGTGATCATGTTCTTTATTTAATTACAGGGGCTGTGTAGTTTAATATTTCAAGGGACATTGTCGTTTAATAACTACAGGAATGGTGTTGTTTAATAATTACAGGGACATTGCTGTTTAACAATTATAGGGACATAGCTGATTAATAATAACAGTGGCATTGCTGTTTAATAATTGTAAGGACATTGCTGTTTAATAATTACAGGGACAGTGCTGGCAATATTTATAGGGATGGTGTTGTTTAATAATTACAGGGACACTGCTGTTTAATAATTACAGGGACAGGGTTCTTTAATAATTATAGGGACATTGCCATTTAATAATTACCGTGATGGTGTTCTTTAATTAATTACAGCGGCAGTGTATAGTTTAATGCCTATAGGGACATTGTCGTTTAATAACTACAGGAACGGTGTTGTTTAATAATTACTGGGACATTGCTGTTTAATAATTACAGGGACAGTGCAGTGTAATAATTATAGGGATGGTGTTGTTTAATAATTACAGGGACACTGCTATTTAATAATTACAGGGACATTGCTGTTTAATAATTACATGGACACTGACATTAATAATTACAAAAACATTACTGTTTAATAATTACAGGGACATTGTTGTTTAATAATAAAAGGGAGATTGCTGTTTAATAATTGCAGGGACAATGTTGTTTAATAACTACAGGGATGGTGTTGTTTAATGATTACAGGGACAGTGCCGTGTAATAATTATAGGGATGGTGTTGTTTAATAATTACAGGGACACTGCTGTTTAATAATTACAGGGACAGGGTTCTTTAATAATTATAGGGACATTGCCATTTAATAATTACAGTGATGGTGTTCTTTAATTAATTACAGGGGCTGTGTATAGTTTAATGCTTATAGGGACATTGTTGTTTAATAACTACAGGAACGGTGTTTTTTAATAATTACAGGGACATTGCTGTTTAATAATTGGAGGGACATTGCTGTTTAATAATTACAGGGACAGTGCAGTGTAATAATTATAGGGATGGTGTTGTTTAATAATTACAGGGACACTGCTATTTAGTAATTACAGGGACATTGCTGTTTAATAATTACATGGACACTGACGTTAATAATTACAAAAACATTACTGTTTAATAATTACAGGGACATTGTTGTTTAATAATAAAAGGGAGATTGCTGTTTAATCTTTACTGGAACACTGCTGTTTAATAATTAGTGGGGCATTGCTGTTTAACAGTTATAGAGACATTGCTGTTTAATAATTACAGGAACATTGTAGTTTAATAATTACAGGGACATTGCTGTTTAATAATTATAGGGACATTGCTGTTTAATAATTACAGAGACATTGTTGCTTAATAATTACAGGGAGAGTGTTGTTTAATAATTATATGGACATTATTGTTTAATAATTACAGGGACAGTGCTGTTTAATAATTGCAGGGACAATGTTGTTTAATAACTACAGGGATGGTGTTGTTTAATAATTACAGGAACAGTGCCGTGTAATAATTATATGGACATTGCTGTTTAATAATTACAGGGACATTGTTGTTTGATAATTACAGGGTAATTGTTGTTTAATAATTATAGGGACATTGCTGCTTCATAATTACAGGGACATTGTTGTTTAATAATTACAGGGACATTGCTGTTTAACAATTATAGGGACATAGCTGATTAATAATAACAGTGGCATTGCTGTTTAATAATTACAGGGACAGTGCTGGCAATATTTATAGGGATGGTGTCGTTTAATAATTACAGGGACACTGCTGTTTAATAATTACAGGGTTCTTTAATAATTATAGGGACATTGCCATTTAATAATTACAGTGATGGTGTTCTTTAATTAATTACAGGGGCTGTGTATAGTTTAATGCTTATAGGGAGATTGTCGTTTAATAACTACAGGAACGGTGTTGTTTAATAATTACAGGGACATTGCTGTTTAATAATTGGAGGGACATTGTTGTTTAATAATTACAGGGACAGTGCAGTGTAATAATTATAGGGATGGTGTTGTTTAATAATTACAGGGACACTGCTATTTAATAATTACAGGGACATTGCTGTTTAATAATTACATGGACACTGACGTTAATAATTACAAAAACATTACTGTTTAATAATTACAGGGACATTGTTGTTTAATAATAAAAGGGAGATTGCTGTTTAATCCTTACTGGAACACTGCTGTTTAATAATTAGTGGGGCATTGCTGTTTAACAGTTATAGAGACATTGCTGTTTAATAATTACAGGAACCTTGTTGTTTAATAATTATATGGACATTGCTGTTTAATAATTATAGGGACATTGCTGTTTAATAATTACAGAGACATTGTTGCTTAATAATTACAGGGACAGTGTTGTTTAATAATTACAGGATAATTGTTGTTTAATAATTATAGGGACATTGCTGCTTCATAATTACAGGGACATTGTTGTTTAATAATTACAGGGACAGTGTTGTTTAATAATTACAGGAATGCTGCTGTTTAATAATTACAGGGACACTGCTGTTTAATAATTAGAGGGACATTACTGTTTTGTAATTACAGGGAAATTCTTGTTTAATACTTATTAGGACATTGTTGTTTAATAATTACAGGGAAATTGCTGTTTAATAATTACAATGACATTGCTGTTTAATAATTAGAGGGACAGTGTTGTTTAACAATTACAGGGACAGTGTTGTTTAGTAATTATATGGACATTGCTGTTTAATAATTACACGGACATTGCTGTTTAATAATTAAAGGGACATTGCTGTTTCATAATTACAGGGACAGTGCTGTTTAATAATTATATGGACATTGTTGTTTAATAATTACACTGATGGGGCTGTTTGATAGGGACATTGCTGTACAATAATTTCAGCTACAATGATGATGAATAATTACAGGGACAATCTTGTTTAATAATTACAGAAACACTGCTATTTTAATAATTACATGGACAGTGATGTGTAATAATTACAGGGACAGTGCTGTTTACTAATTACAGGGGCAGTGCTCATTAATAATTACATGGAAATTGTTGAACAATTACAAGGATAGTGCTTTTTAATAATTACATGGAATCTGCTGTGTAATAATCACAGTGACAGTGTTGTTTAATCTTTACAGGGACGGTGCTGTTTTAAAATTACAGGGACAGTGTTGTTTAGTAATTACAAGGACAATGTGGGTTTCATCATTACAGGGATAGGTTTTTTCAATAATTGGAGGGACACTGCAATTTAATAATTACAGGGACAGTGTTGTTTAATAATTACTGGGACAGTGCTGTTTTATACTTATAGTGACAATGCTGTTTAATAATTACAGGGACACAGCTGTGTAATATTTACAGGGACAGTGCTGTTTAATAATTACAGTGAACTTAATGTTTAATAATTATAGGGATGGTGTTGTTTAATAATTACAGGGACACTGCTGTTTAATAATTACAGGGACAGGGTTCTTTAATAATTATAGGGACATTGCCATTTAATAATTACAGTATGGTGTTCTTTAATTAATTACAGGGGCTGTGTATAGTTTAATGCTTATAGGGACATTGTTGTTTAATAACTACAGGAACGGTGTTTTTTAATAATTACAGGGACATTGCTGTTTAATAATTGGAGGGACATTGCTGTTTAATAATTACAGGGACAGTGCAGTGTAATAATTATAGGGATGGTGTTGTTTAATAATTACAGGGACACTGCTATTTAATAATTACAGGGACATTGCTGTTTAATAATTACATGGACACTGACGTTAATAATTACAAAAACATTACTGTTTAATAATTACAGGGACATTGTTGTTTAATAATAAAAGGGAGATTGCTGTTTAATCTTTACTGGAACACTGCTGTTTAATAATTAGTGGGGCATTGCTGTTTAACAGTTATAGAGACATTGCTGTTTAATAATTACAGGAACATTGTAGTTTAATAATTACAGGGACATTGCTGTTTAATAATTATAGGGACATTGCTGTTTAATAATTACAGAGACATTGTTGCTTAATAATTACAGGGAGAGTGTTGTTTAATAATTATATGGACATTATTGTTTAATAATTACAGGGACAGTGCTGTTTAATAATTGCAGGGACAATGTTGTTTAATAACTACAGGGATGGTGTTGTTTAATAATTACAGGAACAGTGCCGTGTAATAATTATATGGACATTGCTGTTTAATAATTACAGGGACATTGTTGTTTGATAATTACAGGGTAATTGTTGTTTAATAATTATAGGGACATTGCTGCTTCATAATTACAGGGACATTGTTGTTTAATAATTACAGGGACATTGCTGTTTAACAATTATAGGGACATAGCTGATTAATAATAACAGTGGCATTGCTGTTTAATAATTACAGGGACAGTGCTGGCAATATTTATAGGGAAGGTGTCGTTTAATAATTACAGGGACACTGCTGTTTAATAATTACAGGGTTCTTTAATAATTATAGGGACATTGCCATTTAATAATTACAGTGATGGTGTTCTTTAATTAATTACAGGGGCTGTGTATAGTTTAATGCTTATAGGGAGATTGTCGTTTAATAACTACAGGAACGGTGTTGTTTAATAATTACAGGGACATTGCTGTTTAATAATTGGAGGGACATTGTTGTTTAATAATTACAGGGACAGTGCAGTGTAATAATTATAGGGATGGTGTTGTTTAATAATTACAGGGACACTGCTGTTTAATAATTACAGGGACAGGGTTCTTTAATAATTATAGGGACATTGCCATTTAATAATTACAGTATGGTGTTCTTTAATTAATTACAGGGGCTGTGTATAGTTTAATGCTTATAGGGACATTGTTGTTTAATAACTACAGGAACGGTGTTTTTTAATAATTACAGGGACATTGCTGTTTAATAATTGGAGGGACATTGCTGTTTAATAATTACAGGGACAGTGCAGTGTAATAATTATAGGGATGGTGTTGTTTAATAATTACAGGGACACTGCTATTTAATAATTACAGGGACATTGCTGTTTAATAATTACATGGACACTGACGTTAATAATTACAAAAACATTACTGTTTAATAATTACAGGGACATTGTTGTTTAATAATAAAAGGGAGATTGCTGTTTAATCTTTACTGGAACACTGCTGTTTAATAATTAGTGGGGCATTGCTGTTTAACAGTTATAGAGACATTGCTGTTTAATAATTACAGGAACATTGTAGTTTAATAATTACAGGGACATTGCTGTTTAATAATTATAGGGACATTGCTGTTTAATAATTACAGAGACATTGTTGCTTAATAATTACAGGGAGAGTGTTGTTTAATAATTATATGGACATTATTGTTTAATAATTACAGGGACAGTGCTGTTTAATAATTGCAGGGACAATGTTGTTTAATAACTACAGGGATGGTGTTGTTTAATAATTACAGGAACAGTGCCGTGTAATAATTATATGGACATTGCTGTTTAATAATTACAGGGACATTGTTGTTTGATAATTACAGGGTAATTGTTGTTTAATAATTATAGGGACATTGCTGCTTCATAATTACAGGGACATTGTTGTTTAATAATTACAGGGACATTGCTGTTTAACAATTATAGGGACATAGCTGATTAATAATAACAGTGGCATTGCTGTTTAATAATTACAGGGACAGTGCTGGCAATATTTATAGGGATGGTGTCGTTTAATAATTACAGGGACACTGCTGTTTAATAATTACAGGGTTCTTTAATAATTATAGGGACATTGCCATTTAATAATTACAGTGATGGTGTTCTTTAATTAATTACAGGGGCTGTGTATAGTTTAATGCTTATAGGGAGATTGTCGTTTAATAACTACAGGAACGGTGTTGTTTAATAATTACAGGGACATTGCTGTTTAATAATTGGAGGGACATTGTTGTTTAATAATTACAGGGACAGTGCAGTGTAATAATTATAGGGATGGTGTTGTTTAATAATTACAGGGACACTGCTGTTTAATAATTACAGGGACAGGGTTCTTTAATAATTATAGGGACATTGCCATTTAATAATTACAGTATGGTGTTCTTTAATTAATTACAGGGGCTGTGTATAGTTTAATGCTTATAGGGACATTGTTGTTTAATAACTACAGGAACGGTGTTTTTTAATAATTACAGGGACATTGCTGTTTAATAATTGGAGGGACATTGCTGTTTAATAATTACAGGGACAGTGCAGTGTAATAATTATAGGGATGGTGTTGTTTAATAATTACAGGGACACTGCTATTTAATAATTACAGGGACATTGCTGTTTAATAATTACATGGACACTGACGTTAATAATTACAAAAACATTACTGTTTAATAATTACAGGGACATTGTTGTTTAATAATAAAAGGGAGATTGCTGTTTAATCTTTACTGGAACACTGCTGTTTAATAATTAGTGGGGCATTGCTGTTTAACAGTTATAGAGACATTGCTGTTTAATAATTACAGGAACATTGTAGTTTAATAATTACAGGGACATTGCTGTTTAATAATTATAGGGACATTGCTGTTTAATAATTACAGAGACATTGTTGCTTAATAATTACAGGGAGAGTGTTGTTTAATAATTATATGGACATTATTGTTTAATAATTACAGGGACAGTGCTGTTTAATAATTGCAGGGACAATGTTGTTTAATAACTACAGGGATGGTGTTGTTTAATAATTACAGGAACAGTGCCGTGTAATAATTATATGGACATTGCTGTTTAATAATTACAGGGACATTGTTGTTTGATAATTACAGGGTAATTGTTGTTTAATAATTATAGGGACATTGCTGCTTCATAATTACAGGGACATTGTTGTTTAATAATTACAGGGACATTGCTGTTTAACAATTATAGGGACATAGCTGATTAATAATAACAGTGGCATTGCTGTTTAATAATTACAGGGACAGTGCTGGCAATATTTATAGGGATGGTGTCGTTTAATAATTACAGGGACACTGCTGTTTAATAATTACAGGGTTCTTTAATAATTATAGGGACATTGCCATTTAATAATTACAGTGATGGTGTTCTTTAATTAATTACAGGGGCTGTGTATAGTTTAATGCTTATAGGGAGATTGTCGTTTAATAACTACAGGAACGGTGTTGTTTAATAATTACAGGGACATTGCTGTTTAATAATTGGAGGGACATTGTTGTTTAATAATTACAGGGACAGTGCAGTGTAATAATTATAGGGATGGTGTTGTTTAATAATTACAGGGACACTGCTATTTAATAATTACAGGGACATTGCTGTTTAATAATTACATGGACACTGACGTTAATAATTACAAAAACATTACTGTTTAATAATTACAGGGACATTGTTGTTTAATAATAAAAGGGAGATTGCTGTTTAATCCTTACTGGAACACTGCTGTTTAATAATTAGTGGGGCATTGCTGTTTAACAGTTATAGAGACATTGCTGTTTAATAATTACAGGAACATTGTTGTTTAATAATTATATGGACATTGCTGTTTAATAATTATAGGGACATTGCTGTTTAATAATTACAGAGACATTGTTGCTTAATAATTACAGGGACAGTGTTGTTTAATAATTACAGGAATGCTGCTGTTTAATAATTACAGGGACACTGCTGTTTAATAATTAGAGGGACATTACTGTTTTGTAATTACAGGGAAATTCTTGTTTAATACTTATTAGGACATTGTTGTTTAATAATTACAGGGAAATTGCTGTTTAATAATTACAATGACATTGCTGTTTAATAATTAGAGGGACAGTGTTGTTTAACAATTACAGGGACAGTGTTGTTTAGTAATTATATGGACATTGCTGTTTAATAAGTACACGGACATTGCTGTTTAATAATTAAAGGGACATTGCTGTTTCATAATTACAGGGACAGTGCTGTTTAATAATTATATGGACATTGTTGTTTAATAATTACACTGATGGGGCTGTTTGATAGGGACATTGCTGTACAATAATTTCAGCTACAATGATGATGAATAATTACAGGGACAATCTTGTTTAATAATTACAGAAACACTGCTATTTTAATAATTACATGGACAGTGATGTGTAATAATTACAGGGACAGTGCTGTTTACTAATTACAGGGGCAGTGCTCATTAATAATTACATGGAAATTGTTGAACAATTACAAGGATAGTGCTTTTTAATAATTACATGGAATCTGCTGTGTAATAATCACAGTGACAGTGTTGTTTAATCTTTACAGGGACGGTGCTGTTTTAAAATTACAGGGACAGTGTTGTTTAGTAATTACAAGGACAATGTGGGTTTCATCATTACAGGGATAGGTTTTTTCAATAATTGGAGGGACACTGCAATTTAATAATTACAGTGACAGTGTTGTTTAATAATTACTGGGACAGTGCTGTTTTATACTTATAGTGACAATGCTGTTTAATAATTACAGGGACACAGCTGTGTAATATTTACAGGGACAGTGCTGTTTAATAATTACAGTGAACTTAATGTTTAATAATTATAGGGATGGTGTTGTTTAATAATTACAGGGACACTGCTGTTTAATAATTACAGGGACAGGGTTCTTTAATAATTATAGGGACATTGCCATTTAATAATTACAGTATGGTGTTCTTTAATTAATTACAGGGGCTGTGTATAGTTTAATGCTTATAGGGACATTGTTGTTTAATAACTACAGGAACGGTGTTTTTTAATAATTACAGGGACATTGCTGTTTAATAATTGGAGGGACATTGCTGTTTAATAATTACAGGGACAGTGCAGTGTAATAATTATAGGGATGGTGTTGTTTAATAATTACAGGGACACTGCTATTTAATAATTACAGGGACATTGCTGTTTAATAATTACATGGACACTGACGTTAATAATTACAAAAACATTACTGTTTAATAATTACAGGGACATTGTTGTTTAATAATAAAAGGGAGATTGCTGTTTAATCTTTACTGGAACACTGCTGTTTAATAATTAGTGGGGCATTGCTGTTTAACAGTTATAGAGACATTGCTGTTTAATAATTACAGGAACATTGTAGTTTAATAATTACAGGGACATTGCTGTTTAATAATTATAGGGACATTGCTGTTTAATAATTACAGAGACATTGTTGCTTAATAATTACAGGGAGAGTGTTGTTTAATAATTATATGGACATTATTGTTTAATAATTACAGGGACAGTGCTGTTTAATAATTGCAGGGACAATGTTGTTTAATAACTACAGGGACAGTGTTGTTTAATAATTACAGGAATGCTGCTGTTTAATAATTACAGGGACACTGCTGTTTAATAATTAGAGGGACATTACTGTTTTGTAATTACAGGGAAATTCTTGTTTAATACTTATTAGGACATTGTTGTTTAATAATTACAGGGAAATTGCTGTTTAATAATTACAATGACATTGCTGTTTAATAATTAGAGGGACAGTGTTGTTTAACAATTACAGGGACAGTGTTGTTTAGTAATTATATGGACATTGCTGTTTAATAATTACACGGACATTGCTGTTTAATAATTAAAGGGACATTGCTGTTTCATAATTACAGGGACAGTGCTGTTTAATAATTATATGGACATTGTTGTTTAATAATTACACTGATGGGGCTGTTTGATAGGGACATTGCTGTACAATAATTTCAGCTACAATGATGATGAATAATTACAGGGACAATCTTGTTTAATAATTACAGAAACACTGCTATTTTAATAATTACATGGACAGTGATGTGTAATAATTACAGGGACAGTGCTGTTTACTAATTACAGGGGCAGTGCTCATTAATAATTACATGGAAATTGTTGAACAATTACAAGGATAGTGCTTTTTAATAATTACATGGAATCTGCTGTGTAGTAATCACAGTGACAGTGTTGTTTAATCTTTACAGGGACGGTGCTGTTTTAAAATTACAGGGACAGTGTTGTTTAGTAATTACAAGGACAATGTGGGTTTCATCATTACAGGGATAGGTTTTTTCAATAATTGGAGGGACACTGCAATTTAATAATTACAGGGACAGTGTTGTTTAATAATTACTGGGACAGTGCTGTTTTATACTTATAGTGACAATGCTGTTTAATAATTACAGGGACACAGCTGTGTAATATTTACAGGGACAGTGCTGTTTAATAATTACAGTGAACTTAATGTTTAATAATTATAGGGATGGTATTGTTTAATAATTACAGGGTCAATGCTGTTTATTAATTAGAGTGACAGTGCTCTTTAATAATTAGAGGGACATTGCCATTTAATATTTACAGTGATCATGTTCTTTATTTAATTACAGGGGCTGTGTAGTTTAATATTTCAAGGGACATTGTCGTTTAATAACTACAGGAATGGTGTTGTTTAATAATTACAGGGACATTGCTGTTTAACAATTATAGGGACATAGCTGATTAATAATAACAGTGGCATTGCTGTTTAATAATTGTAAGGACATTGCTGTTTAATAATTACAGGGACAGTGCTGGCAATATTTATAGGGATGGTGTTGTTTAATAATTACAGGGACACTGCTGTTTAATAATTACAGGGACAGGGTTCTTTAATAATTATAGGGACATTGCCATTTAATAATTACCGTGATGGTGTTCTTTAATTAATTACAGCGGCAGTGTATAGTTTAATGCCTATAGGGACATTGTCGTTTAATAACTACAGGAACGGTGTTGTTTAATAATTACTGGGACATTGCTGTTTAATAATTACAGGGACAGTGCAGTGTAATAATTATAGGGATGGTGTTGTTTAATAATTACAGGGACACTGCTATTTAATAATTACAGGGACATTGCTGTTTAATAATTACATGGACACTGACATTAATAATTACAAAAACATTACTGTTTAATAATTACAGGGACATTGTTGTTTAATAATAAAAGGGAGATTGCTGTTTAATAATTGCAGGGACAATGTTGTTTAATAACTACAGGGATGGTGTTGTTTAATGATTACAGGGACAGTGCCGTGTAATAATTATAGGGATGGTGTTGTTTAATAATTACAGGGACACTGCTGTTTAATAATTACAGGGACAGGGTTCTTTAATAATTATAGGGACATTGCCATTTAATAATTACAGTGATGGTGTTCTTTAATTAATTACAGGGGCTGTGTATAGTTTAATGCTTATAGGGACATTGTTGTTTAATAACTACAGGAACGGTGTTTTTTAATAATTACAGGGACATTGCTGTTTAATAATTGGAGGGACATTGCTGTTTAATAATTACAGGGACAGTGCAGTGTAATAATTATAGGGATGGTGTTGTTTAATAATTACAGGGACACTGCTATTTAGTAATTACAGGGACATTGCTGTTTAATAATTACATGGACACTGACGTTAATAATTACAAAAACATTACTGTTTAATAATTACAGGGACATTGTTGTTTAATAATAAAAGGGAGATTGCTGTTTAATCTTTACTGGAACACTGCTGTTTAATAATTAGTGGGGCATTGCTGTTTAACAGTTATAGAGACATTGCTGTTTAATAATTACAGGAACATTGTAGTTTAATAATTACAGGGACATTGCTGTTTAATAATTATAGGGACATTGCTGTTTAATAATTACAGAGACATTGTTGCTTAATAATTACAGGGAGAGTGTTGTTTAATAATTATATGGACATTATTGTTTAATAATTACAGGGACAGTGCTGTTTAATAATTGCAGGGACAATGTTGTTTAATAACTACAGGGATGGTGTTGTTTAATAATTACAGGAACAGTGCCGTGTAATAATTATATGGACATTGCTGTTTAATAATTACAGGGACATTGTTGTTTGATAATTACAGGGTAATTGTTGTTTAATAATTATAGGGACATTGCTGCTTCATAATTACAGGGACATTGTTGTTTAATAATTACAGGGACATTGCTGTTTAACAATTATAGGGACATAGCTGATTAATAATAACAGTGGCATTGCTGTTTAATAATTACAGGGACAGTGCTGGCAATATTTATAGGGATGGTGTCGTTTAATAATTACAGGGACACTGCTGTTTAATAATTACAGGGTTCTTTAATAATTATAGGGACATTGCCATTTAATAATTACAGTGATGGTGTTCTTTAATTAATTACAGGGGCTGTGTATAGTTTAATGCTTATAGGGAGATTGTCGTTTAATAACTACAGGAACGGTGTTGTTTAATAATTACAGGGACATTGCTGTTTAATAATTGGAGGGACATTGTTGTTTAATAATTACAGGGACAGTGCAGTGTAATAATTATAGGGATGGTGTTGTTTAATAATTACAGGGACACTGCTATTTAATAATTACAGGGACATTGCTGTTTAATAATTACATGGACACTGACGTTAATAATTACAAAAACATTACTGTTTAATAATTACAGGGACATTGTTGTTTAATAATAAAAGGGAGATTGCTGTTTAATCCTTACTGGAACACTGCTGTTTAATAATTAGTGGGGCATTGCTGTTTAACAGTTATAGAGACATTGCTGTTTAATAATTACAGGAACCTTGTTGTTTAATAATTATATGGACATTGCTGTTTAATAATTATAGGGACATTGCTGTTTAATAATTACAGAGACATTGTTGCTTAATAATTACAGGGACAGTGTTGTTTAATAATTACAGGATAATTGTTGTTTAATAATTATAGGGACATTGCTGCTTCATAATTACAGGGACATTGTTGTTTAATAATTACAGGGACAGTGTTGTTTAATAATTACAGGAATGCTGCTGTTTAATAATTACAGGGACACTGCTGTTTAATAATTAGAGGGACATTACTGTTTTGTAATTACAGGGAAATTCTTGTTTAATACTTATTAGGACATTGTTGTTTAATAATTACAGGGAAATTGCTGTTTAATAATTACAATGACATTGCTGTTTAATAATTAGAGGGACAGTGTTGTTTAACAATTACAGGGACAGTGTTGTTTAGTAATTATATGGACATTGCTGTTTAATAATTACACGGACATTGCTGTTTAATAATTAAAGGGACATTGCTGTTTCATAATTACAGGGACAGTGCTGTTTAATAATTATATGGACATTGTTGTTTAATAATTACACTGATGGGGCTGTTTGATAGGGACATTGCTGTACAATAATTTCAGCTACAATGATGATGAATAATTACAGGGACAATCTTGTTTAATAATTACAGAAACACTGCTATTTTAATAATTACATGGACAGTGATGTGTAATAATTACAGGGACAGTGCTGTTTACTAATTACAGGGGCAGTGCTCATTAATAATTACATGGAAATTGTTGAACAATTACAAGGATAGTGCTTTTTAATAATTACATGGAATCTGCTGTGTAATAATCACAGTGACAGTGTTGTTTAATCTTTACAGGGACGGTGCTGTTTTAAAATTACAGGGACAGTGTTGTTTAGTAATTACAAGGACAATGTGGGTTTCATCATTACAGGGATAGGTTTTTTCAATAATTGGAGGGACACTGCAATTTAATAATTACAGGGACAGTGTTGTTTAATAATTACTGGGACAGTGCTGTTTTATACTTATAGTGACAATGCTGTTTAATAATTACAGGGACACAGCTGTGTAATATTTACAGGGACAGTGCTGTTTAATAATTACAGTGAACTTAATGTTTAATAATTATAGGGATGGTGTTGTTTAATAATTACAGGGACACTGCTGTTTAATAATTACAGGGACAGGGTTCTTTAATAATTATAGGGACATTGCCATTTAATAATTACAGTATGGTGTTCTTTAATTAATTACAGGGGCTGTGTATAGTTTAATGCTTATAGGGACATTGTTGTTTAATAACTACAGGAACGGTGTTTTTTAATAATTACAGGGACATTGCTGTTTAATAATTGGAGGGACATTGCTGTTTAATAATTACAGGGACAGTGCAGTGTAATAATTATAGGGATGGTGTTGTTTAATAATTACAGGGACACTGCTATTTAATAATTACAGGGACATTGCTGTTTAATAATTACATGGACACTGACGTTAATAATTACAAAAACATTACTGTTTAATAATTACAGGGACATTGTTGTTTAATAATAAAAGGGAGATTGCTGTTTAATCTTTACTGGAACACTGCTGTTTAATAATTAGTGGGGCATTGCTGTTTAACAGTTATAGAGACATTGCTGTTTAATAATTACAGGAACATTGTAGTTTAATAATTACAGGGACATTGCTGTTTAATAATTATAGGGACATTGCTGTTTAATAATTACAGAGACATTGTTGCTTAATAATTACAGGGAGAGTGTTGTTTAATAATTATATGGACATTATTGTTTAATAATTACAGGGACAGTGCTGTTTAATAATTGCAGGGACAATGTTGTTTAATAACTACAGGGATGGTGTTGTTTAATAATTACAGGAACAGTGCCGTGTAATAATTATATGGACATTGCTGTTTAATAATTACAGGGACATTGTTGTTTGATAATTACAGGGTAATTGTTGTTTAATAATTATAGGGACATTGCTGCTTCATAATTACAGGGACATTGTTGTTTAATAATTACAGGGACATTGCTGTTTAACAATTATAGGGACATAGCTGATTAATAATAACAGTGGCATTGCTGTTTAATAATTACAGGGACAGTGCTGGCAATATTTATAGGGAAGGTGTCGTTTAATAATTACAGGGACACTGCTGTTTAATAATTACAGGGTTCTTTAATAATTATAGGGACATTGCCATTTAATAATTACAGTGATGGTGTTCTTTAATTAATTACAGGGGCTGTGTATAGTTTAATGCTTATAGGGAGATTGTCGTTTAATAACTACAGGAACGGTGTTGTTTAATAATTACAGGGACATTGCTGTTTAATAATTGGAGGGACATTGTTGTTTAATAATTACAGGGACAGTGCAGTGTAATAATTATAGGGATGGTGTTGTTTAATAATTACAGGGACACTGCTGTTTAATAATTACAGGGACAGGGTTCTTTAATAATTATAGGGACATTGCCATTTAATAATTACAGTATGGTGTTCTTTAATTAATTACAGGGGCTGTGTATAGTTTAATGCTTATAGGGACATTGTTGTTTAATAACTACAGGAACGGTGTTTTTTAATAATTACAGGGACATTGCTGTTTAATAATTGGAGGGACATTGCTGTTTAATAATTACAGGGACAGTGCAGTGTAATAATTATAGGGATGGTGTTGTTTAATAATTACAGGGACACTGCTATTTAATAATTACAGGGACATTGCTGTTTAATAATTACATGGACACTGACGTTAATAATTACAAAAACATTACTGTTTAATAATTACAGGGACATTGTTGTTTAATAATAAAAGGGAGATTGCTGTTTAATCTTTACTGGAACACTGCTGTTTAATAATTAGTGGGGCATTGCTGTTTAACAGTTATAGAGACATTGCTGTTTAATAATTACAGGAACATTGTAGTTTAATAATTACAGGGACATTGCTGTTTAATAATTATAGGGACATTGCTGTTTAATAATTACAGAGACATTGTTGCTTAATAATTACAGGGAGAGTGTTGTTTAATAATTATATGGACATTATTGTTTAATAATTACAGGGACAGTGCTGTTTAATAATTGCAGGGACAATGTTGTTTAATAACTACAGGGATGGTGTTGTTTAATAATTACAGGAACAGTGCCGTGTAATAATTATATGGACATTGCTGTTTAATAATTACAGGGACATTGTTGTTTGATAATTACAGGGTAATTGTTGTTTAATAATTATAGGGACATTGCTGCTTCATAATTACAGGGACATTGTTGTTTAATAATTACAGGGACATTGCTGTTTAACAATTATAGGGACATAGCTGATTAATAATAACAGTGGCATTGCTGTTTAATAATTACAGGGACAGTGCTGGCAATATTTATAGGGATGGTGTCGTTTAATAATTACAGGGACACTGCTGTTTAATAATTACAGGGTTCTTTAATAATTATAGGGACATTGCCATTTAATAATTACAGTGATGGTGTTCTTTAATTAATTACAGGGGCTGTGTATAGTTTAATGCTTATAGGGAGATTGTCGTTTAATAACTACAGGAACGGTGTTGTTTAATAATTACAGGGACATTGCTGTTTAATAATTGGAGGGACATTGTTGTTTAATAATTACAGGGACAGTGCAGTGTAATAATTATAGGGATGGTGTTGTTTAATAATTACAGGGACACTGCTGTTTAATAATTACAGGGACAGGGTTCTTTAATAATTATAGGGACATTGCCATTTAATAATTACAGTATGGTGTTCTTTAATTAATTACAGGGGCTGTGTATAGTTTAATGCTTATAGGGACATTGTTGTTTAATAACTACAGGAACGGTGTTTTTTAATAATTACAGGGACATTGCTGTTTAATAATTGGAGGGACATTGCTGTTTAATAATTACAGGGACAGTGCAGTGTAATAATTATAGGGATGGTGTTGTTTAATAATTACAGGGACACTGCTATTTAATAATTACAGGGACATTGCTGTTTAATAATTACATGGACACTGACGTTAATAATTACAAAAACATTACTGTTTAATAATTACAGGGACATTGTTGTTTAATAATAAAAGGGAGATTGCTGTTTAATCTTTACTGGAACACTGCTGTTTAATAATTAGTGGGGCATTGCTGTTTAACAGTTATAGAGACATTGCTGTTTAATAATTACAGGAACATTGTAGTTTAATAATTACAGGGACATTGCTGTTTAATAATTATAGGGACATTGCTGTTTAATAATTACAGAGACATTGTTGCTTAATAATTACAGGGAGAGTGTTGTTTAATAATTATATGGACATTATTGTTTAATAATTACAGGGACAGTGCTGTTTAATAATTGCAGGGACAATGTTGTTTAATAACTACAGGGATGGTGTTGTTTAATAATTACAGGAACAGTGCCGTGTAATAATTATATGGACATTGCTGTTTAATAATTACAGGGACATTGTTGTTTGATAATTACAGGGTAATTGTTGTTTAATAATTATAGGGACATTGCTGCTTCATAATTACAGGGACATTGTTGTTTAATAATTACAGGGACATTGCTGTTTAACAATTATAGGGACATAGCTGATTAATAATAACAGTGGCATTGCTGTTTAATAATTACAGGGACAGTGCTGGCAATATTTATAGGGATGGTGTCGTTTAATAATTACAGGGACACTGCTGTTTAATAATTACAGGGTTCTTTAATAATTATAGGGACATTGCCATTTAATAATTACAGTGATGGTGTTCTTTAATTAATTACAGGGGCTGTGTATAGTTTAATGCTTATAGGGAGATTGTCGTTTAATAACTACAGGAACGGTGTTGTTTAATAATTACAGGGACATTGCTGTTTAATAATTGGAGGGACATTGTTGTTTAATAATTACAGGGACAGTGCAGTGTAATAATTATAGGGATGGTGTTGTTTAATAATTACAGGGACACTGCTATTTAATAATTACAGGGACATTGCTGTTTAATAATTACATGGACACTGACGTTAATAATTACAAAAACATTACTGTTTAATAATTACAGGGACATTGTTGTTTAATAATAAAAGGGAGATTGCTGTTTAATCCTTACTGGAACACTGCTGTTTAATAATTAGTGGGGCATTGCTGTTTAACAGTTATAGAGACATTGCTGTTTAATAATTACAGGAACATTGTTGTTTAATAATTATATGGACATTGCTGTTTAATAATTATAGGGACATTGCTGTTTAATAATTACAGAGACATTGTTGCTTAATAATTACAGGGACAGTGTTGTTTAATAATTACAGGAATGCTGCTGTTTAATAATTACAGGGACACTGCTGTTTAATAATTAGAGGGACATTACTGTTTTGTAATTACAGGGAAATTCTTGTTTAATACTTATTAGGACATTGTTGTTTAATAATTACAGGGAAATTGCTGTTTAATAATTACAATGACATTGCTGTTTAATAATTAGAGGGACAGTGTTGTTTAACAATTACAGGGACAGTGTTGTTTAGTAATTATATGGACATTGCTGTTTAATAAGTACACGGACATTGCTGTTTAATAATTAAAGGGACATTGCTGTTTCATAATTACAGGGACAGTGCTGTTTAATAATTATATGGACATTGTTGTTTAATAATTACACTGATGGGGCTGTTTGATAGGGACATTGCTGTACAATAATTTCAGCTACAATGATGATGAATAATTACAGGGACAATCTTGTTTAATAATTACAGAAACACTGCTATTTTAATAATTACATGGACAGTGATGTGTAATAATTACAGGGACAGTGCTGTTTACTAATTACAGGGGCAGTGCTCATTAATAATTACATGGAAATTGTTGAACAATTACAAGGATAGTGCTTTTTAATAATTACATGGAATCTGCTGTGTAATAATCACAGTGACAGTGTTGTTTAATCTTTACAGGGACGGTGCTGTTTTAAAATTACAGGGACAGTGTTGTTTAGTAATTACAAGGACAATGTGGGTTTCATCATTACAGGGATAGGTTTTTTCAATAATTGGAGGGACACTGCAATTTAATAATTACAGTGACAGTGTTGTTTAATAATTACTGGGACAGTGCTGTTTTATACTTATAGTGACAATGCTGTTTAATAATTACAGGGACACAGCTGTGTAATATTTACAGGGACAGTGCTGTTTAATAATTACAGTGAACTTAATGTTTAATAATTATAGGGATGGTGTTGTTTAATAATTACAGGGACACTGCTGTTTAATAATTACAGGGACAGGGTTCTTTAATAATTATAGGGACATTGCCATTTAATAATTACAGTATGGTGTTCTTTAATTAATTACAGGGGCTGTGTATAGTTTAATGCTTATAGGGACATTGTTGTTTAATAACTACAGGAACGGTGTTTTTTAATAATTACAGGGACATTGCTGTTTAATAATTGGAGGGACATTGCTGTTTAATAATTACAGGGACAGTGCAGTGTAATAATTATAGGGATGGTGTTGTTTAATAATTACAGGGACACTGCTATTTAATAATTACAGGGACATTGCTGTTTAATAATTACATGGACACTGACGTTAATAATTACAAAAACATTACTGTTTAATAATTACAGGGACATTGTTGTTTAATAATAAAAGGGAGATTGCTGTTTAATCTTTACTGGAACACTGCTGTTTAATAATTAGTGGGGCATTGCTGTTTAACAGTTATAGAGACATTGCTGTTTAATAATTACAGGAACATTGTAGTTTAATAATTACAGGGACATTGCTGTTTAATAATTATAGGGACATTGCTGTTTAATAATTACAGAGACATTGTTGCTTAATAATTACAGGGAGAGTGTTGTTTAATAATTATATGGACATTATTGTTTAATAATTACAGGGACAGTGCTGTTTAATAATTGCAGGGACAATGTTGTTTAATAACTACAGGGATGGTGTTGTTTAATAATTACAGGAACAGTGCCGTGTAATAATTATATGGACATTGCTGTTTAATAATTACAGGGACATTGTTGTTTGATAATTACAGGGTAATTGTTGTTTAATAATTATAGGGACATTGCTGCTTCATAATTACAGGGACATTGTTGTTTAATAATTACAGGGACATTGCTGTTTAACAATTATAGGGACATAGCTGATTAATAATAACAGTGGCATTGCTGTTTAATAATTACAGGGACAGTGCTGGCAATATTTATAGGGATGGTGTCGTTTAATAATTACAGGGACACTGCTGTTTAATAATTACAGGGTTCTTTAATAATTATAGGGACATTGCCATTTAATAATTACAGTGATGGTGTTCTTTAATTAATTACAGGGGCTGTGTATAGTTTAATGCTTATAGGGAGATTGTCGTTTAATAACTACAGGAACGGTGTTGTTTAATAATTACAGGGACATTGCTGTTTAATAATTGGAGGGACATTGTTGTTTAATAATTACAGGGACAGTGCAGTGTAATAATTATAGGGATGGTGTTGTTTAATAATTACAGGGACACTGCTATTTAATAATTACAGGGACATTGCTGTTTAATAATTACATGGACACTGACGTTAATAATTACAAAAACATTACTGTTTAATAATTACAGGGACATTGTTGTTTAATAATAAAAGGGAGATTGCTGTTTAATCCTTACTGGAACACTGCTGTTTAATAATTAGTGGGGCATTGCTGTTTAACAGTTATAGAGACATTGCTGTTTAATAATTACAGGAACATTGTTGTTTAATAATTATATGGACATTGCTGTTTAATAATTATAGGGACATTGCTGTTTAATAATTACAGAGACATTGTTGCTTAATAATTACAGGGACAGTGTTGTTTAATAATTACAGGATAATTGTTGTTTAATAATTATAGGGACATTGCTGCTTCATAATTACACGGACATTGTTGTTTAATAATTACAGGGACAGTGTTGTTTAATAATTACAGGAATGCTGCTGTTTAATAATTACAGGGACACTGCTGTTTAATAATTAGAGGGACATTACTGTTTTGTAATTACAGGGAAATTCTTGTTTAATACTTATTAGGACATTGTTGTTTAATAATTACAGGGAAATTGCTGTTTAATAATTACAATGACATTGCTGTTTAATAATTAGAGGGACAGTGTTGTTTAACAATTACAGGGACAGTGTTGTTTAGTAATTATATGGACATTGCTGTTTAATAAGTACACGGACATTGCTGTTTAATAATTAAAGGGACATTGCTGTTTCATAATTACAGGGACAGTGCTGTTTAATAATTATATGGACATTGTTGTTTAATAATTACACTGATGGGGCTGTTTGATAGGGACATTGCTGTACAATAATTTCAGCTACAATGATGATGAATAATTACAGGGACAATCTTGTTTAATAATTACAGAAACACTGCTATTTTAATAATTACATGGACAGTGATGTGTAATAATTACAGGGACAGTGCTGTTTACTAATTACAGGGGCAGTGCTCATTAATAATTACATGGAAATTGTTGAACAATTACAAGGATAGTGCTTTTTAATAATTACATGGAATCTGCTGTGTAATAATCACAGTGACAGTGTTGTTTAATCTTTACAGGGACGGTGCTGTTTTAAAATTACAGGGACAGTGTTGTTTAGTAATTACAAGGACAATGTGGGTTTCATCATTACAGGGATAGGTTTTTTCAATAATTGGAGGGACACTGCAATTTAATAATTACAGGGACAGTGTTGTTTAATAATTACTGGGACAGTGCTGTTTTATACTTATAGTGACAATGCTGTTTAATAATTACAGGGACACAGCTGTGTAATATTTACAGGGACAGTGCTGTTTAATAATTACAGTGACCTTAATGTTTAATAATTATAGGGATGGTATTGTTTAATAATTACAGGATCAATGCTGTTTATTAATTAGAGTGACAGTGCTCTTTAATAATTAGAGGGACATTGCCATTTAATATTTGCAGTAATCGTGTTCTTTAATTAATTACAGGGGCTGTGTAGTTTAATATTTCAAGGGACATTGTTGTTTAATAACTACAGGAATGGTGTTGTTTAATAATTACAGGGACATTGCAGTGTAACAATTATAGGAACATAGCTGTTTAATAATAACAGTGGCATTGCTGTTTAATAATTGTAAGGACATTGCTGTTTAATAATTACAGTGACAGTGCTGGTAATAATTATAGGGATGGTGTTGTTTAATAATTACAGGGACACTGCTGTTTAATAATTACAGGGACAGGGTTCTTTAATAATTATAGGGACATTGCCATTTAATAATTACAGTATGGTGTTCTTTAATTAATTACAGGGGCTGTGTATAGTTTAATGCTTATAGGGACATTGTTGTTTAATAACTACAGGAACGGTGTTTTTTAATAATTACAGGGACATTGCTGTTTAATAATTGGAGGGACATTGCTGTTTAATAATTACAGGGACAGTGCAGTGTAATAATTATAGGGATGGTGTTGTTTAATAATTACAGGGACACTGCTATTTAATAATTACAGGGACATTGCTGTTTAATAATTACATGGACACTGACGTTAATAATTACAAAAACATTACTGTTTAATAATTACAGGGACATTGTTGTTTAATAATAAAAGGGAGATTGCTGTTTAATCTTTACTGGAACACTGCTGTTTAATAATTAGTGGGGCATTGCTGTTTAACAGTTATAGGGACATTGCTGTTTAATAATTACAGCAACATTGTTGTTTAATAATTACAGGGACATTGCTGTTTAATAATTATAGGGACATTGCTGTTTAATAATTACAGAGACATTGTTGCTTAATTACAGAGAGAGTGTTGTTTAATAATTATAAGGACATTATTGTTTAATAATTACAGGGACAGTGCTGTTTAATAATTGCAGGGACATTGTTGTTTAATAACTACAGGGATGGTGTTGTTTAATAATTACAGGGACACTGCTATTTAATAATTACAGGGACATTGCTGTTTAATAATTACATGGACACTGACGTTAATAATTACAAAAACATTACTGTTTAATAATTACAGGGACATTGTTGTTTAATAACTACAGGGATGGTGTTGTTTAATAATTACAGGGGCATTGCAAATTAATAATTAAAGGGACATTGCTGTTTAATAATTACAGGGACAGTGCCGTGTAATAATTATATGGACATTGCTGTTTAATAATTACAGGTACATTGTTGTTTAATAATTACAGGGTAATTGTTGTTTAATAATTATAGGGACATTGCTGTTTCATAATTACAGGGACATTGTTGTTTAATAATTACAGGGACAGTGTTGTTTAATAATTACAGGAATGCTGCTGTTTAATAATTACAGGGACACTGCTGTTTAATAATTAGAGGGACATTACTGTTTTGTAATTACAGGGAAATTCTTGTTTAATACTTATTAGGACATTGTTGTTTAATAATTACAGAGAAATTGCTGTTTAATAATTACAATGACATTTCTGTTTCATAATTAGAGGGACAGTGTTGTTTAACAATTACAGGGACAGTGTTGTTTAATAATTATATGGACATTGTTGTTTAATTATTACAGGGACATTGCTGTTTAATAATTAAAGGGACATTGCTGTTTAATAATTACAGGGATATTGTTGTTTAATAATTATAGGGACATTGTTGTTTAATAATTACACTGATGGTGCTGTTTGATAGGGACATTGCTGTACAATAATTTCAGCTACAATGATGATGAATAATTACAGGGACAATCTTGTTTAATAATTACAGGAACTCTGCTATTTTAATAATTACACAGACAGTGATGTGTAATAATTACAGGGACAGTGCTGTTTACTAATTACAGGGGCAGTGCTCATTAATAATTACATGGAAATTGTTGAACAATTACAAGGATAGTGCTGTTTAATAATTACATGGAATCTGCTGTGTAATAATCACAGTGACAGTGTTGTTTAATCTTTACAGGGACGGTGCTGTTTTATAATTACAGGGACAGTGTTGTTTAGTAATTACAAGGACAATGTGGGTTTCATCATTACAGGGATAGGTTTTTTCAATAATTGGAGGGACACTGCAATTTAATAATTACAGGGACAGTGTTGTTTAATAATTACTGGGACAGTGCTGTTTTATACTTATAGTGACAATGCTGTTTAATAATTACAGGGACACAGCTGTGTAACATTTACAGGGACAGTGCTGTTTAATAATTACAGTGACCTTAATGTTTAATAATTATAGGGATGGTATTGTTTAATAATTACAGGGTCAATGCTGTTTATTAATTAGAGTGACAGTGCTCTTTAATAATTAGAGGGACATTGCCATTTAATATTTACAGCGATCGTGTTCTTTAATTAATTACAGGGACTGTGTAGTTTAATATTTCAAGGGACATTGTCATTTAATAACTACAGGAATGGTGTTGTTTAATAATTACAGGGACATTGCTGTTTAACAATTATAGGGACATAGCTGTTTAATAATAACAGTGGCATTGCTGTTTAATAATTGTAGGGACATTGCTGTTTAATAATTACAGGGACAGTGCTGGTAATAATTATAGGGATGGTGTTGTTTAATAATTACAGGGACACTGCTGTTTAATAAGTACAGGGACAGGGTTCTTTAATAATTATAGGAACATTGCCATTTAATAATTACAGTGATGGTGTTCTTTAATTAATTACAGGGGCTGTGTAGTTTAATACTTATAGGGACATTCTCGTTTAATAACTACAGGAACGGTGTTGTTTAATAATTACAGGGACATTGCTGTTTAATAATTGGAGGGACATTGCTGTTTAATAATTACAGGGACAGTGAGGTGTAATAATTATAGGAATGGTGTTTAATAATTACAGGGACGGTGTTGTTTAATAATTACAAGGACACTGCTATTTAATAATTGCTAGGACATTGCTGTTTAATAATTACAAGGACACTGACATTAATAATTACAAAAGCATTACTGTTTAACAATTACAGGGACATTGTTGTTTAATAATTACAAGGACAGTGCTGTTTAATATTAACAGGGACGGTATTGTTTAATAATAACAGGGACAGTTTTTAATATTTACAGGATCATTGCTGATTAATATTTATAGCATCATTGTTGATTAATAATTACAGGGTTACCACTCTTCAATAATTACAGCGACATTGCTGTTTAATAATTAAAGGGATACTGCTGTTTAATAAATACAGGGACATTGCTGTGTCATAATTACAAGGACATTGCTCTTTAATAATGATAGGGACATTGCTGTTTCATAATTAAACGGACATAGTTGTTTAATAATAATGGACATTGCAGTTTAATAATTATAGGGACAGTGCTGTTTAATATTTACAAGGATATTGCTGATTCATAATTATAGGGTCATTGTTGTTTAATAATTATAGGGACATTGTTTTTTAATAATTACAGGGACATTGTTGTTTAATAATTACAGGGACATTGTTGTTTCATAATTATAGAGTCAGTTTTGTTTTATATATATAGGGACAAAATTGTTTAAGAATTACAGGGATGGTGCTTTTTAATAATTATATGGACATTGTTGCTTAATAATTACAGAGATGGTGTTGTTTAATAATTATAGGGACATGGCTTTTTAATAATTATAGGGTCAATGCTGTTTAATAATTACAGGGATGGTGTTGTTCAATAATGACAGAGATGGTGCTGTTTAATAATTATAGGGACATTGCTGTTTAATAATTATAGGTACATTTTTGTTTAATAATTATAGTAACATTGCTATTTAATACTTACTGGGAGGGTGTTGTTTAATAATGACAGGGATGGTGCTTTTTAATAAATATAGGGACATTGTTGTTTAATAATTACAGGGATATTGTTGTTTAATAAATAAAGGGACATTGCTGTTTAATGCATATGTGGACAGTGCTGTTTAATAAGTACAGGGGCATTACTGTTTAATAATTACAGGGACATTGTGTTTTAATAATTATGGGGACATTGCTGTTTAGTATTACAGGGATATTGCTGATTAATAAATATAGGGTCATTATTGTTTAATAATTATAGGGACCTATTTGTTTAATAATTAAATGTACATTTTTGTTTAATAATTATTGGAACATTGCTGTTTAATAAATACAGGGACATTGTTGTTTAATACTTACATGGAAATTCTATTTAATAGTTAAAGGGACACTGCTGTTTAATAATTATAGTGACATTGCTGTTTAATAAGTACAAGGACACTGCCATTAATAATTACAAAAACATTGCTGTTTAATAATTACAGGGACGGTGTTGTTAAGTAATTACAGGGACAGTGCTGTTTAATAATAACAGCGATGGTGTTGTTTAATAATTACAGGATCATTGCTGTTCAATATTTACAGGGACATTGCTATTTAATAATTAAAGGGATACTGCTGTTTTATAAATACAGGGACATTGCTGTTTAATAATTACAAGGACATTGTTCTTTAATAATGATAGGGACATTGCTGTTTCATAAGTAAATGGACATAGTTGTTTAATAATAATGGACATTGCTGTTTAATAATTATAGGGACATTGTTGTTTAATATTTATGAGGATATTGCTGATTCATAATATAGGGTCATTGTTGTTTAATAATTATAGGGTCAGTTTTGTTTAATAAATATAGGGACAAAATTCTTTAATAATTACAGGGATGGTGCTTTTTAATAATTATAGGGACATTGTTGTTTAATAATTACAGGGATGGTGCTGTTTAATAATTATAGGGACATGGCTTTTTAATAATTATAGGGACAATGCTGTTTAATAATTACAGGGATGGTGTTGTTAAATAATCACAGAGATGGTGCTGTTTAATAATTATAGGGACATTACTGTTTAATAATTATAGGTACATTTTTGTTTAATAAATATAGTGACATTGCTATTTAATACTTACTGGGAGGGTACTGTTTAATAATTACCAGGATGATGCTGTTTAATAATTATTGGGACATTGTTGTTTAATAATTACAGTGATGGTGTTGTTTAATAATGACAAGAATGGTGCTTTTTAATAAATATAGGGACATTGCTGTTTAATAATAATAGGGACATTGTTGTTTAATAATTATAGGGATGGTGCTCTTTAATAATTATAAGGAGATTGTTGTTTAATAAGTATAGGTACAGTGTTGTTTAATAATTATAGTGACATTGCTATTTAATAATTACAGGGATGGTGTTGTTTAATAATTACAGGAATGGTGCTGTTTAATAATTATTGGGACATTGCTGTTTAATAATAAAAGGAACATTGCTGTTTACTAGTTACAGGGATGGTGCTGTTTAATAATTATAGGGACATTACTGTTTAATAATTACAGGTACAGTGCTGTTTAATAATTATATTGACATTGCTATTTAATAATTACAGGGATGGTGTTGTTTAATAATGACAGGGATGGTGCTTTTTAATAAATATAGGGACATTGTTGTTTAATATTTACAGGGATATTGTTGATTAATAAATATAGGGTCATTGTTGTTTAATAATTATAGGGACCTAGTTGTTTAATAATTAAATGTACATTTTTGTTTAATAATTATTGGAACATTGTTGTTTAATAAATACAGGGACATTGTTGTTTAATACTTACATGGAAATTCTGCTTAATAGTTAAAGGGACACTGCTGTTTAATAATTAAAGTGGCATTGCTATTTTATAATTATAGGGATATTGTTGTTTAATAATTACAAGGACATTGCTGTTTAATAATTAAATGGTCATAATTGTTTAATCTTTACAGGGACATTGCTGTTTAATAATTGCAGGGACATTGTTGTTTAATAACTACAGGGATAGTGTTGTTTAATAATTATAGGGACTTTACTGTTTAATCATTATAGGTACAGTGTTGTTTAATAATTATAGTGACATTGCTATTTAATAATTAAAGGAATAGTGCTATTTAATAATTATCGGGACATTGCTGTTTAATAATAAAATGGACAATGCTGTTTAATAATTACAGGGATGGTTCTGTTGAATAATTATAGGGACATTACTGTTTAATAATTATAGGTACAGTCTTGTTTAATAATTATAGTGACATTGCTATTTAATATTTACAGGGATGGTGTTGTTTAATAATTACAGAGATGGTGCTTTTTAATAAATAGAGGGACATTGTTGTTTAATAATTACAGGGATATTGTGTTTTGATAATTATGGGGATATTGCTGTTTAATATTTACAAGGATATTGCTGATTAATAAATATAGGATCATTGTTGTTTAATAATTAAATGGACATTTTTGTTTAATAATTATTGGAATATTGCTGTTTCATAAATACAGGGACATTGTTGTTTAATACTTACGTGGAAATTCTGTTTAATAGTTAAAGGGACACTAGTGTTTAACAATTAAAGTGACATTGTTCCTTAATATTTACAGGGACATTGCTGTTTAATAGTTAATAATAGTTTAATAATTAAAGGGACATTGTTGTATAATAATTACAGGGTCATTGCTGTTTAATAATTATAGGGGCATTGCTGCTTAATATTTACAGGGACTTTGCTGTTTAGTAATTTTAGGGTCATTGTTGTTTAATAAATACAGGGGCACTGCTGATAAATAATTATAAAGACATTGTTGTGTAATAATTAGAGGGACATTGCTGTTTAATAATTACCGGGGCATTGTTGTTTAATAATTAAAGGGACATGGCTATTTAATAATAATAGGGATATTGTTGTTTAATAATTATAGGGTTATTGTTGTTTAATAATTACAGGGATGGTGTTATTTAATAATAACAGGGATGGTGCTGTTTCAAAATTAAAGGGACATTGCTGTTTAATAAATACAGGGACATTGCTGTTTGCTAATTAAAGAGTCATTGCCATCTAATAATTAAAGGAGCATTACTGTTTAATAATTACAATGACACTGCTGTTTAATAATTAGAGGGTCATTGCTGTTTAATAATTAAAGGGACACTGCTGTTTAATAATTGTACGGACATTGTTGCTTGATAATTATAGGGATATTGCAGTTTATTAAATACAGAGACATTGTTGTTTAATAATTATAGAGACATTATTGTTTAATTATTATAGGATATTTATGTTTAATAATTACAGCGACATTGTTGTTTAATAATTATAGCGTCATTTCTGTTTATTATTTACAGGGATTGTGCTGTTCAATAATGATAGGGACATTGCTTTTTAATAATTATAGGGACATTGTTGTTTAATAATTACAGGGATGGTGTTGTTTAATAATTATAGGGATGGTGCTGTTTACTACTTATAGGGACATTGCTGTTTAATAATTACAGATACATATTTATTTAATAATTGAAAGGACATTGCTGTTTAATAATTACAGCGACAGTGCTGTTTAATGATTATAGGGACATTGTTGTTTAATAATTACAGGGATGGTGTTCTTTAATAATTACAGGGGCTGTGTTGTTTAATAATTACAGGGACATTGCTGTTTAATAATTATCGGGACATCACTATGTAATAATTACAGGGACAGTGCCGTTTAATAATTATAGGGAGGCTATTTAAGAATTACAGAGACACTGCTCTTTAATAATTAGCGGGGCATTGCAGCTTAATAATTACTTGGGCACTGTTATTTAATAGTTACTGGGACATTACTGTTTAGTAATTACAGGGACATTGTTGTTTAATAATTACAGGGAAATTGCTATTTTAATAATTACAATTTCATTGCTATTTAATAATTACAGGGACAGTGTTATTTAATTATTACTGGGACACTGCTGTTTAATAATTATAGGACAATTATTTTTAATAATTAAAGGGTCATTGCCATTTAATAATTATAAGGACATTGCTGTTTAATAATTACAGGGACATTGCTATTTAATAATTATAGGGACATTGCAGTTTACTCATTATAGGGATACTTCTGTTTAATAGTTATTGGGACATTGCTGCTTAGGCACATTGTTGTTTAATAATTATAAGGACACTGCTCTTTAATAATTACAGGGACATTACAGTTTAGTAATTACAGGGACATTGTTGTTTAATAATTACAGGGAAATTGCTGTTTTAATAATTACAATTTCATTGCTATTTAATAATTACAGGGACAGTGTTGTTTAATTATTACTGGGACACTGCTGTTTAATAATTATAGGACATTTATTTTTAATAATTAAAGGGTCATTGCCATTTAATAATTATAAGGACATTGCTGTTTAATAATTACAGGGTTATTGTTGTTTAATAATTACAGGGATTGTATTGTTTAATAATTAGGGACATTACTGTTTAATAATTATAGCTACATTGCTGTTTAATAATTATAGAGACATTGCAGTTTACTAATTATAGGGATACTTCTGTTTAATAGTTATTGGGGCATTGCTGCTTAATAATTATAGGCACATTGTTGTTTAATAATTATAAGGACACTGCTCTTTAATAATTACAGGGACATTACAGTTTAATAATTACAAGGACACTGCTGTTTAATAATTGTAGGGACATTGTTGTTTAATAATTATAGGGATTCTGTGGTTTAATAACTACAGAGACTTGCTGTTCAATAATTACAGGGACATTATTGTTTAATTATTATAGGATATTTCTGCTTAATATTTACAGGGACATTGTCATTTAATAATTACAGTGACATTGCTGTTTAATAGTTACAGATACATATTTGTTTATTAATTATAAGGACATTGCTGTTTAATAATTACAGGGACATTGATGTTTAATAATTTTATGGACATTTCTGTTTATTAATTACAGGGATGGTGCTGTTCAATAATGATAGGGACATTGCTGTTTAATAATTATAGGGACATTGTTGTTTAATAATTACAGCGATGGTGTTGTTTAATAATTATAGGGATGGTGCTGTTTACTACTTATAGGGACATTGCTGTTTAATAATTATAACAACATTGCTGTTTAATAATTACAGGGACATTAGTATTTAATAATTATAGGGACATTGTTGTTTAATAATTATAGGGATGGTGCTGTTCAATAATAATAGGGACACTGTCGTTTAATAATTATAGGGTTATTGTTGTTTAATAATTACAGGGATGGTGATGTTTAATAATTAGGGACAAAGCTGTTTAATAATTATAGCTACATTGCTGTTTAATAATTATAGAGACATTGCTATTTAATAATTACAGTGATGTTTTTTTTAATAATGACGGAGATGGTGCTCTTTACTAGTTGTATGGACATTGCTGTTTAATAATTACAGGGATGGTGTTCTTTAATAATTACAGGGGTTGTCTTGTTTAGTAATTACAGGGACATTGCTGTTTAATAACTACAGGGGTGGTGTTGTTTAATAATTACAGGAACATCATTGCTGTTTAATTATCGGGACATAATGACAGGGACAGTGCTGTTTAATAGTTAAAGGGATCATGTCTAATAATTACAGGGACACTGCTGTTTAATAATTACAGAGACGCTGCTCTTTAATAATTAGCGGGGCATTGCACTTAATAATTACAGTGACATTGCTGTTTAATAATTACAGGGACATTGCTGTTTAATAATTACAGGAACATTTCAGTTTACTAATTATAGGGGTACTTTTGTTTAATAGTAATTGGGACATTGCTGTTTATTAATTAGAGGGACATTGTTGTTTAATAATTATATGGACATTGCTGTTTAAAATTATATGAATACTGTGGTTTAATAATTACAGGGACATTGATGTTTACTAATAATAGGGGCATTGCTGTTTAATAATTACAGGGACAGTGCTGTTTAATAATTACAGGGGTGGTGTTCTTTAATAATTACAGGGGCTGTGTTGTTTAATAATTACAGGGACTTTGTTGTTTAATAATTATCGAGACATAGCTGTTTATTAATTACAGCGACATTGCTGTTTAATAATTATAGGGACATTACTGTGTAATAATTATAGGGATGGTGTTTAATAATTACATGGACACTGCTGTTTAATAATTACAGAGACAGTGCTCTTTGTTAATTAGTGGGTCATTGCAGCTTAATAATTACAGGGACATTGCTATTTAATAATTACAGGGACATTGCTGTTTAGTAATTACAGGGACATTGTTGTTTAATAATTACAGGGAAATTTCTGTTTAATAATTACAATGACATTGCTATTTAATAACTACAGGGACAGTGTTGTTTAATTATTACTGGGACAATACTGTTTAATTCTTATAGGGATAATGCTGTTTAATAATTACAGGGGCATTGTTGTTTAATAGTTATAGGGACATTGCTGTTTAATAATTATAGGGACATTTCTGTTTAATAATTAAATGGACACTGCTATTTAATAATTATAGGGACATTTCTGTTTAATAATTATAGGGACACTGCTGTTTAATAATTACAGGGACATTGCTGTTTAATAATTAAAGGGTCATTGCCGTTTAATAATTATAAGGACATTGCTGTTTAATAATTACAGGGACATTACTATTTAATAATTATAGGGACATTGTTATTTAATAATTATAGGGTTATTGTTGTTTAATAAATACAGGGATGGTGATGTTTAATAATTACATGGATGGTGCTGTTTAATAATTATAGGAACATTGGTGTTTAATAGTTATAGCTACATTGCTGTTTAATAATTATAGAGACATTGCTATTTAATAATAACATTGATTTTTTTATAATAATTACAGGGATGTTGCTCTTTACTAGTTGTAGGAACATTGCTGTTTAATAATTATAGAGACATTGCTATTTAATAATAACATTGATTTTTTTTTAATAATTACAGGGATGGTGCTCTTTACTAGTTGTAGGAACATTGCTGTTTAATAATTACAGGGACATTGCTCTTAAGAATTATAGGGATACTGCTGTTCCATAATTATCGGGAGATTGCTGTTTATTAATTATAGGGACATTGTTGTTTAATAATTATAGAGACATTGCAGTTTACTAATTATAGGGACACTTCTGTTTATTAGTTATTGGGACATTGCTGTTTAATAATTATAGGGAAATTACTGTTTAATAATTACAATGACACCGCTGTTTAATAATTACAGAGTCATTGCTGTTTAATAATTAAAGGGACATTGCTGTTTAATAATTACACGGACATTGCTGTTTAATAATTTTAGGGATACTGCAGTTTAATAACTACAGAGACATTGCTCTTTAATAATTATAGGGACATTATTGTTTAATTATTATAGGATATTTCTGCTTAATAATTACAGGGACAGTGCTGTTTAATAATTACAGGGACATTGCTGTTTAATAATTACAGAGACATTTCTGTTTATAATTACAGGGATGGTGCTGTTCAATAATGATTAGGACATTGCGGTTTAATAATTATAGGGACATTGCTGTGTAATAATTATAGGGATAGTGTTTAATAATTACATGGACACTGCTATTTAATAATTACAGAGACATTGCTCTTCATTAATTAGTGGGGCATGGCAGCTTAATAATTACAGGGGCATTGCTATTTAATAATTACAGGGACATTGCTGTTTAATAATTACAGGGGCATTGCTATTTAATAGTTACAGGGACATTACTGTTTAGTAATTACAGGGACATTGTTGTTTAATAATTACAGGGAAATTGCTGTTTAATAATTACAATGACATTGCTATTTAATAATTACAGGGACAGTGTTGTTTAATTATTACTGGGACAATACTGTTTAATTCTTATAGGGATAATGTTGTTTAATAATTACAGGGACATTGTTGTTTAATAGTTATAGGGACATTGCTGTTTAATAATTAAAGGGACACTGCTGTTTAATAATTATAGGGACATTTCTCTTTAATAATTAAATGGACACTGCTATTTAATAATTATAGGGACATTTCTGTTTAATAATTATAGGGACACTGCTGTTTAATAATTACAGGGACATTGGTGTTTAATAATTAGAGGGACATTGTTTTTTAATAATTGCAGGGATGGTGATGCTTAATAATTACACGGATGGTGCTGTTTAATAATTATAGTGACATTGCTGTTTAATAATTATAGCTACATTGCTGTTTAATAATTACAGGGACATTGCTCTTACGAATTGTAGGGATACTGCTGTTCCATAATTATCGGGAGATTGCTGTTTAATAATTATAGGGACATTGTTGTTCAATAATTATAGAGACATTGCAGTTTACTAATTATAAGGACACCTGTTTATTAGTTATTGGGTCATTGCTGTTTAATAATTATAGGTAATTACTGTTTAATAATTACAATGACACCGCTGTTTAATAATTACAGAGTCATTGCTGTTTAATAATTAAAGGGACACTGCTGTTTAATAATTACACGGACATTGCTGTTTAATAATTTTAGGGATACTGCAGTTTAATAACTACAGAGACATTGCTCTTTAATAATTATAGGGACATTATTGTTTAATTATTATAGGATATTTCTGCTTAATAATTACAGGGACATTGTAATTTAATAATTACAGCAACATTGCTGTTTAATAATTACAGGGACATTGATGTTTAATAATTACAGGGATGGTGCTGTTCAATAATGATAGGGACATTGCGGTTTAATAATAATAGGGACATTGTTGTTTAATAATTACAGGGATGGTGTTGTTTAATAATTATAGGAATGGTGCTATTTACTACTTATAGGGACATTGTTGTTTAATAATTACAGATACATATTTGCTTAATAATTACAGGGGGATTGTCGTTTAATAATTACAGTGACATTGATGTTTAATAATTATAGGGATGGTGTTGTTTAATAATTACAGGGATGGTGCTGTTTGCTAATTATAGGGGCATTGCTGTTTAATAATTACAGGTACATATTTGTTTAATAATTATAAGGACATTGCTGTTTAATGATTACAGGGGCTGTGTTATTTAATAATTACAGGGACTTTGCTGTTTAATAATTATCGGGACATAGCAGTTTATTACTTACAGCGACATTGCTGTTTAATAATTATAGGGACATTGCTGTTTAATAATGACAGGGGCAGTGGTGATTAATAATTACAGGGACATTGCTGTGTAATAATTATACGGATGGTGTTTAATAATTACAGGGACACTGATTTTTACTAATTACAGAGACACTGCTCTTTAATAATTAGTGGGGCATTGCTGTTTTTTAATTACAGGGACACTGCCATTTAATAATTACAAAAACATTGCTGTTTAATAATTACAGGGATGGTGTTGTTTAATAATTACATGGACATTGCTGTTTAATAATTACAGGGGCACTGCTATTTAATAGTTACAGGGACATTACTGTTTAATAATTACAGGGACATTGTTATTTAATACTTATGGGGACATTGTTGTTTAATAATTAGAGGGAAATTGCTGTTTAATAATTACAACGACATTGCTGTTTAATAATTGCAGGGACAGTGTTGGTTAATAATTACTGGGACACTGCTGTTTAATAATTACAGGGACATTGTTGTTTAATAGTTATAGGGACATTGTTGTTTAATAATTATAGGGACAGTGCTGTTTAATAATTATATGGACATTGCTATTTATTAATTACAGGGACATTGCTGTTTAATAATTATAGGGTCATTGATGTTTAATAATTATACAGACATTGCAGTTTACTAATTATAGGGACACTTCTGTTTAATAGTTATTGGGACATTGCTGTTTAATAATTATAGGGAAATTACTGTTTAATAATTACAATGACACCGCAGTTTAATAATTACAGAGTCATTGCTGTTTAATAATTAAAGGGACACTGCTGTTTAATAATTACATGGACATTGCTGTTTAATAATTTTAGGTATACTGTAGTTTAATAACTACAGAGACATTGCTCTTTAATAATTATAGGGACATTATTGTTTAATTATTATAAGATATTTCTGCTTAATAATTACAGGGACATTGACATTGTTGTTTAATAATTAAATGGACATTGTTGTTTTAAAAATACTGGATCGTGTTGTTTAATAATTACAGGGACAGTGCTCTTTAATAATTACAGGCACAATGCTGTTTAATTATTACAGGACAGTTGTTTAATAATTACAGGGACAGTGCTGTTTAATAATTACAGGCACTTTGCTGTTTAATAATACCAGGATGGTGTTGTTTAATAAATACAGGGACAGTGCTGTTTAATAATTACAGGACGGTTTTGTTTAATAATTACCAGGACAGAGCAGATTAATAATTACAGGGACATCGTTGTTTAATAATTGTAGTGACATTGTTGTTTAATAATTACAGGGACATTGTTATAATTGAGGGTCAATGTGAGAGGGAGAGGGAAAGAGGGTCACTGTGAGGGGGAGTGAGGCAGAGGGTCAGTGTGAGGGGAGTGGGTAAGAGGGTCAACATGAGAGGGAGCAGGGAAGATGGTCAGCGTGAGGGGAGTGGGGAAGTGGGTCAGCATGAGGGGAGCGGGGAAGAGGGTCAGTTTGAGGGGGAGCGGGGAAGAGGGTCAGTGTGAGGGGGAGTGGGGAAGAGGGTCAGTGTGAGAGGGAGCAGGGAAGAGGGGTCCGTTTTGGGAGTGGAGAAGAGGGTCAGTTTTGCCAGCAAGGAAGCGGGTCTGTTTTGGGAGCGGGACAGTGCATCAGTGTCTATTCTTCATGGATTGAAGTTCGGCAGCTATTGGACGCAGGAGTCCAGAGATTTAGCACATGCTTCATTTCCATGTACAGCACAATCACTCATCAATTAACAACTGGAAATATTATAGATAAAAACACAAAACTGCGGTTGCTGGAAATCCAAAACAAAAACAAAAACAGAAATACCTGGAAAAACTGAGCAGGTCTGGCAGCATTGGCGGAGAAGAGTACAGTTGACATTTCGAGTCCTCATGACCCTTCAGCAGAAAATATTATGCTGCTCTCAGTGAATGTAAATCCTTCAGATTGTCATAAAAAACCCAAGTCGATGGACTGCTGTTTATGCCGCTGTTGATTTATATGTGACTCCAGTCTCACCGCCAATGGATAACTGAAACTTGACCATGCAAATGGCTCAGTCATGCTGCCAGTGGTCAGTAACTGGTGTCCCACATTGATGCTCATATCAGAAGGATAAATAATTAAAAACACATGAGAATCACCTCTTAAGCCGGAGTGTAAAGTTCACTTCCGATTATTGATCTGTATTATGCAAATACCTCCTCTCATTTGCTGTATTGTGACAACCATTTCTCAGAACAGGACTTCTGAATTTTACAATGATGACTGCAACATATCTTTCAGTCTAATCAATATTTTGATAAAAACATAATCATCCTGCAACTGTGAATGGAGATTGAATAGCCTCGAACTATAACGTGTCAATTAGTTAAATCCTCTGTATAAAGTGTTTGATCTGTACTGAAAATGAGTATGACATTGATAAAGAGTTTTCCAACAAATCAGACCGTTAAACCAGATTGCACAGCAAATCCATCTCTGTCAACATTATCATAAAAATAACACTCAGTGAGCAGTCTTTTTCACTTTCTACCTGCTGGAGATGGGCCTTCTATTGGGACTTGAGTGATCACCTACTGGGATTAGGGTGACCTACTGAAGTTAGGAAGATCTGCTGGAGTTAGGGTGCTCTCCTGCTGGGGTTAGGGAGATCTCCTGTGGGTGTCTGTGAGATCTCCTACTGGGGTTAGGGATATCTGCTGGGGTTAGGCAGATCTCCTGCTGGCATCTGAGATCTTCTATTGAGGTTAGGGAGATCTGTTGGGGTTAGGGAGATCTGTTGGGATTAGGGAGATTTGCTGGGGTTAGCTGTAGAGCATTTTGTTTCAGTTTGTAGGAAGTCCAAAATGAGGGTCCATCAGTCACTAATAAACCTAAGAGGAGATTCAGGGGAAACCTCTTCACCCAGAGACAGTGAGAATGTGCAACGTGCCAACACGGGAAGTGCATGAGGGATAGGAATCAAAGGATAAGATGTCAAGAGTTAATGTAGAAATGTTGTGGGGAAGTTCATGAGGACCATAAATAACAATGGGAACGCACCCCCCACACCACCCCCCCCACCCCCGGTTGGGGCGGAAGTGCGGGGGTGCACAGGCGCATTTCTGATCGGCGCCCCCAATTGGGGGTTCACTGCCATTTTACGTGGGCGGGCCAATTAAGGCTCGCCCAGCGTGAAGTCCACCAGGACGCGCTATGCGCTCCCTGGGAAGTTGGGGGGGTGGGCATTCCCTGAGCCAGGAGTGCTAAGTGCTGCCTCAGGGAGATCGGCTCCAAATTAAAACTTTTATTAAACATGTTTAAAAATGTTCCCTGCCATGTCCCTTCATGTGATATTGAAACCTTTCTTAAAAAATTAAATACCCTCAGAAAACCTCATCCCGCCCATGGATGAGGTTTCATGCTTTTTCAGGTGGCTGCCAGTGCTCCTGACCTGCCGCCAACCTTAAGGTTGGATGGGCAGGTCCACTAATTGCTTTAATTGCTTTTTGAATGGCCTCAATAGGCCATTGACAGGTTGGCGGGCGCACAGCTGACTCAGCTGCACCTCCGCCGACCTGAAAATGCGAATGACAAGGGATGGTGTCGGGAGTTCCACTTGAGGTCATTCTGCTTCATTTTACACGTCGGCGAACTGGCCCCGCCCCGGCTCGCCAACCGGGAATTCCTGGCCATTGTAGACTTGTTGGGTCCAAGGACCTGCTTCTGAGCGGTACATTCTCAGTATGTCTGTTCCATTCACATGGCATTTGGGAAAACATCACTAACTTGGCTTCCTGGTTAACACATCTGTACGAATGATCTCTCTCTGAAGGACTTCTACTATCAATGATGGGTCCTGCACCAGTGCAGTCCCAGCCACCTCTCACAAGTAGCTGCACTACAAATGTGCCTAATCCTGACTGACAGCAGATTTAGTCGTAAGTGAAGTTGTTTTTAAGGCTTTAAGATCTGCTGCCTGAATACATGGCTCAGGACTGTTGTCAGACAGCACTCGAATGTGAGCAGTGCCTTCCATTGAACACCTTGTGTAGCTGTTTATCATTATGTTATTATTGGGGTCTGTTCAGAATGCTTCTGAGGAGCTGACTCAGTGATGAAGCTAAAGTTGAATGGTTTGACAGTCCTGTCAGTGAGAGTCCAACTGATTTAAAGATGTGAGCTGCTTCTCATATTAAACGACAGGCTCAGGTACAATCTTTGCTGTTGTTTGTTATTCCACAGTCTATACTGTTGTCTGAATAATAAACAACACTGTAAGTGAGACAGAGACAGAGACACAAGTGCTCTGGTTCAATGCTGCAGACAGATTCAGAGAAGGAGGATGATAGGTCCATTGTTCAGTCTGTGATCTGCTCAGAACAACTACCCCCCCACTACTGGACAAGACAGACTTAGGCTGACCTGGGATCCGCTACCTTTCTCGCTAACCAAATACTGCCCCCATCTCCCCACCTCCTCAAAAGGTCACCTGCTTGCCTGTTGGCTAAGAGAAGGCCATTCAACTTCAGCTTCATCACTAAGTTAGCTCCTCAGAAGCACTCTGAACAGACCCCAGTAATAACGCAATGATAAACAGCTACACAAGGTGTTCAGGCTTGATAACAAAAACCGTTAAGGTGAAAAAACTGCTGCTTGACCAAATGCTGAGGTCTCAGAGACCAGACACAGTGTGTGGATAGTCTTATCATAGTAGCAGGGACAGGAACATCATAGAGAACTGAACAAGACTGAGAAAGACTGAGGCGGTGTCATCACTGACAGAGAATCTCCCTGTATCCCTCACTCCCACTTCTCCCCATATCCCTCACTCCCACATTCTTCTCCCCGTATCCCTCACTCCCATCTTTTCCCCATATCCCTCACTCCCACCTACCCACCTTCTTCCCATATCCCTCACTTCCACCTGCCCACCTCTCCTTATCCTTCACTCCCACCTACCGGCCTCCTCCCCGTATCCCTCAATGCCGCCTACTCACCTTCTCCCCGTATCCCTCAATCCCACCCACTCACCATCTCCCCATATCCCTCACTCCCACCTACCCACCTTATCCCCATATCCCTCACTCCCACCTTCCCACCTTCTCCCCATATCCCTCATTCCCACCTACTCACCTTCTCCCCATATCCCTCAATCCCACCTACTCACCTTCTCCCCGTATCCCTCAATTCCACCTACTCACCTTCTCCCCATACCCCACACCCCCACCTACCCACCTTCTCCCTGTATACCTCACTCCCACCTACCCACCTTTCTCCCCATACCCCACACCCCCACCTACCCACCTTCTCCCTGTATACCTCACTCCCACCTACCCACCTTTCTCCCCATATCCCTCACTCCCACCTACCCACCTTCTCTCCATATCCCTCACTCCCACCTACTCACCTTCTCCCGATATCCCTCACTCCCACCTACTCAACTTCTCCCTGTGTCCTTCATTCCCACCCACCCGCCTTCTCCCCATATCCCTCACTCCCACCTACCCACATTCTTCCCATATCCCTCACTCCCACCTATCCACATTCTCCCCGTATCCCTCACTCCCACTTTCTCCTTGTACCCTTCACTCCTACCTACCCATATTTTCCCCATATCCCTCACTCCCACCTTCTCCCGTAACCCTCAATCCCTCCTATACACCTATACAGGGCATAAGAGTACTACACAGGAACACACACAGGACATACACAGGAACACACACAGGACGTACACAGGAACACACACAGGAACACACAGGACATATACAGGAACACACACAGGACATACACAGGAACACACACAGGATATACACAGGACATTAACAGTACCATGCAGGACATAAACGTTGGAGACAATACATAATGGATTTGCAAAGATGCTACTAAATCTCTAGACCCATATACGCCCTTTAGACTGAATTGTCCATTTTTGAGACCAAGTGTGGTGGTGGGTGGGACCCGCTGCATGTTTCCCACTGGTTGGAATGGTGGGTATCCGCTTCCTATTCTGCGCTTGGAAGCTCATTAATTATGCACAAATGATCATCTCTGCAAATCACCTGGCGGGTTGGGAACTGTTTCATCTACCCCACCATTACCTAACAGGATTGAAGGACTGGGTACCCTATTTAAACGCTGCCCGAGCACACACATCTCACTCTCTCCTGCCCATTGTCTCAACAAAGAACAAAAAACAAAGAAAAGTATAGCACAGGAACAGGTCCTTCGGTCCTCCAAGCCTTCGCCAATCATATTGCCTGTCAAACTAAAACATTTTGCACTTCTGGTGTCCGTATCCCTCTATTCCCATCCTATTCATGTATTTGTCAAGCTGCCTCTTAAACACCACTATCGTACCTGCTTCCACCACCTCCTCTGGCAGCAAATTCCAGACACTCACTACCCTCTGCGTAAAAAACCTGCCCCGCACATCTCCTCTATAGTTTTCTCCTCTCACCTTAAATCTATGTCCCCTGTAATTGACTCTTCCACCCTGGGAAAAAGCTTCTGACTATCTACTAAGTCCATGCCACTCATAATTTTGTAAACTTCTATCAAGTCGCCCCTCAATCTCCGTCATTCTAGTGAGAACAATCCGAGTTTCTCCAACCTCTCCTCATAGCTAATAACCTCCAGACCAGGCAGCATCCTGGTAAACCTCCTCTGCACCGTCTCCAACACCTCCATATCCTTCTGGTAATGTGGCGACCAGAATTGCATGCAATATTCCAAATGTGGCCTAACCAATGTTCTATACAGCTGCAGCATGACTTCCCAGCCTTTATACTCAATACCCCTGCCGATGAAGGCAAGCATGCCATATGCCTTCATGACTACCTTATCCACCTGCATTGCCACTTTCAGTGACCTGTGGACTTGTACACCCAGATCCCTTTGCCCGTCGATACACTTAAGGGATCTGCCATTTACTGTATAATTCATACCTGTATTAGACCTTCCAAAATGCATTACCTCGCATTTGTCCGGATTAAACTCCATCTGCCATTTCTTCGCCCAAGTCTCTAACCAATCTATATCCCATTGTATCCTTTGACAATCCTGTTCACTATCTGCAACTCCTCCAACCTTAGTGTCATCTGCAAACTTTCTAATTATCCCAGTTACATTTTCCTCTAAATCGTTTACATATCCTACAAATATCAAAGGTCCCAGCACTGATCCCTGTGGAACACCACTAGTCACAGCTCTCCATTCAGAAAAGCACCCTACCACTGCTACCCTCTGTCTTCTATGACCAAGCCAATTCTGTATCCATCTTGCCAGCTCACCTCTGATCCCGTGCGACTTTACCTTCTGTACCAGTCTGCCATGAGGGACCTTGTCAAAGGCCTTACTGAAATCCATGTATATAACATCCACTGCCCTTCCATCGGCGATCATCTTTATCACTTCCTCGAAAAACTCAAGTTAGTGAGACACAACCTCCCCTTCACAAAACCATGCTGCCTCTCACTAATACGTCTGTTTGCTTCCAAATAGTAGTAAATCCTGTCACGAAGAATGTTCTCCAATAATTTCCCTACCACTGACGTAAGGTTCACTGGCCTATAATTTCCTGGATTATCCCTGCTACCCTTCTTAAACAATGGAACAACATTGGCCATTCTCCAGTCCTCTCGGACCTCACCCGTAGCCAGTGAGGATACAAAGATTTCTGTCAACGCCTCAGCAATCTCCTCCAGAGACCTTTAGAATGTCTGCCAACCAGAAGAAGGCGGCTGCACCCCGTTTCTACCACAACACTCTGCAGGGGAATAGTGCAGCATAGGGATGTGCTTTATCCAGGGATGGCTCGAAGAAGCACACCAGCCTCAACAATCCGTCCTGGGAGGCTGTAGCAGAGCAGGTTTGCATGGCCGGTCACTGTACCTGCAATGCCATCCAGTGTAAGAAAAGGATGAATGATCGCATATACCCTGCCGAGGTAAATCAACCTTCAATTCTCTCCTATATCTAACTGTCATCACGACATCATGTACTCAAAGGGCTTCTCTCTTCACACAACCATTCGTCGGGCACACATATCACCACTGATTTGCTCACAGAGACTTTCACATCACAACCATCTCATCTGTCATGCTGCTTGCACCCCATCCTCAGCTCCTTCCAGGCAGGGCTCACCACACACAAAGGGCATGCATCTCTCCCAACCTCATGTCCCAACGTCCCAACCAGCTCTTCTCATCACATGCCATTCTTTTGTCTTCATCCAGTCCAAGCTAGCCCACAACAAGAGGAAAAGATCTCAGACCGGAGGAGGGACAGTCAGTGTCGTGCTCAAATTCGAGGGGGCTGCCGCTGAGCTGGGTCATGTGGGGAGGGGCGATCGAATTGCCCCTGCAGCCCAGTTTGGATTATACTTCCATGAATTCATCACATCATGACATTCACAGTGAGTGGCATGCAATCTTGTAAACCAAAACTCTCTTCTCCCTCTTATGTTGACCAGCCTTGTGGGCCTCAATAAGCAGATACCACAAAGCCCCAGCCCCCAGACCACTCAGAGGAGAAAGCCACGGAAGAAGAACCATCACTGGTCTCACCCACACCCTTAACCAACGCAGAGACACACAATTCAGTGGGGCATAGCTCTAGATTAGGCTCGAGCTCATCTACTGGGGAACACCTCACACACCCATCTCCACAGCAATCAGAGGCAGGGACAGCCCAAACCTCCGGCACTCATAGAGCTGCTGGAGGTGAGCCATCCACCAAGTCCAAGTTGGATGATGAGCCTCTGTGAACAGCCCTCAATACACTGCTATAGATGTACTGACCAGTGGACAAACATCAGGCAGATATATGGCAGTCACTCAGCAGACTGGGGGAAGGATGAAGGAGTCAGTCCACGTTCTGTCTGATGTCATATTCTGACATGCGAGCGCCTCGAGGTCACCATGCTGGTGGCCATCATGGAGACCTTCATCCAGCAGGTTCTGCCGGATTTGTGCTCAGCTCTGGACTCCATGGACACACACCCTGGTGGGCACCATCTGTTTCTAAACGAGATGGGTGGCAAGGAACCTTGACTTCCCTCCAGGTGCACCTTTTCCTCATGGAGTCAGGATGGGGCCCTTGGGAACCCACAGGGAGGATGAGGATCAGCTGGACATCCCTGGGCCTCCTCTCCAAGGGTGTTCAACCACTCACAGCCCCCTCTGCCTGTAACCTCATCCAGTCCAGCTTCTCAGGCCGCCAAGGGCGCATCTGCCCCTCAGCAGGTGACCCTTATCATGCCGGGGCCCTCCAGGCCTTGGGCCACCAGTGGACATCTGCCAAGGTCATCACAGATGTCAGGACATAGCAGTCAGCAGCTGCCTCCACCTCTGCTGCGGATGTCAGGGCTGCACCCAGGAGTAGCGCTAGAGTCAGGAAAGTTAAATGTTGAAATCACTTTTGGATCATGGGTGTGCTGCCAGTGTAAAAATATTGCACTTTGTTCATACATTTGATCCTTATGTGAATGGCTTGGTCAACCTAAGGCATTGTGATTATTTACACATGAATCCATATTTCAAAGTTTAGCCAGCCTCCCACTCAATGATAGTCTCCCCCTGTGAGATTCACATTTATGTGATGTCCCCCTCACTCAAGAGAGTCTCTGTACCTTTGTGTGATGTCATGGAGATATGTTACAATCTTTATTGGAAGTGTGTGATTAAAGCGCTTGTAACCCTCTCCCTCATGATACACCATTGTGGCAGGCAGGTCAGCAGCCTTGAGTGATTAGCAGCAGTTGTGTCTCCTCAGTGCTAGCACCAAAGAACAAAACCTGGATGGGAGGAGGTGATCCCCATCCATGTCCTCACCTGACTGCCCGCTATAGTTTCTCATTAATATGGTGACGACTGCAGCAAGTAAGTTGCCGCAGTGTTCTCACTGCCTCTCACTTCCCAGAACGAGCACAGACAGGTTGCACTGTCGACCTTCTTAGAGATCATGGTCTGGTCAATCATGAGGCAGGAAGGTGCAAGTCTGAATGCTGAACTTGCTCTTGATGTGACTGGCTGGACTCCCTTTCAATGAAATGGAACAGGCATTCAGGGAGAGGAGGCATGTCACCATCTCCCATTGCCTTCACTTTACTCCCCTGCAGTTTGCTGGCAATTAACATGGCACGGGCACACCTCCCACACCCTGCTTCCTCGATGGTATCATCCCGTGGAAGCTAACCTTCATTTCCCTCTTCAGGACCCTGATCCTCCTGCTCATCATCCTCTAATGCGCTCTCATCCTTCTCCCGATCATCCTCTGGCAGGGGGTGTCCTCTTTGCATTACCACATTGTGAAGGGTGCAACACACTGCGATGCTGCAGGAAACCTTTTCGGGAGTGTATTGGAATGAGCCCCCTGAGCGGTCCAAGCACCTGAAACATATCTTCAGAAACCCTACGGTCTGCTCTGTGCACCGGTGTCATCAGCCAGAGTTTCAGTGGGTGCCCCTTATCCCCAAGCAGCCAACACTTCAGATGTAATGGCCCCTCAAATATCTCAGGCACCTGGGAATGACTCAGGATGTAAGAGTCATGGCAACTCTGAGGGTACCGTGCACAAACGTGCATGATGTGCTACCAGTGAACACACATCAGTTGTACATTGATGGAATGATAGCCCTTGTGGTTTATAAATATTAGGGGCTGTTGGCATGGAGCCCATATAGCCACATAGGTGCAGTCTATTGCACCCTGTACTCACGGGAAGCCTGAGACGCTGCCGAAGCAGATGAATCTCGCAGCCTGGCTATCTTCATCGAGTGTAAACCTCACACAGTGATGTGCCTTGCTGTAGGGAGCATCTGTCTGTGGTGGATGATGAGATGTCAGACAGGGCCCCTGGATCCCTGGAATGATCAACAGGCAAAGAATCGAGTGTGGTGGTGACCTTCAAGGCCACTGGCAGGGGATGTCCTGCCTCTCCACGGGGTGTTAGCTTTTCATGATGAACGTGGCACATGTGATCCACCAAAGTGCAGAACAGGTGCAGGCATGGCAATATTATCCCTCACTCACCTGTAGATAGAAGGGTCATCTTTGTTCAACTCTAGGTCTAGCTAGTTGCCTTGGTGGTCTGGGTCTACCTTCCTGACCCTTGTCTTCTTGCTATGGCTCTCCTGCACCCCTGCACCCTGGAACTCAGGCAGGACCTCCTCCTGAAGCTGTGCTCAGCGTCTCATGTCCCTCCTTCTCCTCCTCGCATTGTATTAAAACCCTCAAGAAGGCAGCATTGAGCCCTGGATCCATTAGTGATAGTTTGAGTAGATTACTGATTAACGGGTGAATATAGTGAAGCTCTCAGTCTGTAACCAAATGAACTGTAATGATCTAGCCTTGTCACTAATACAGCCTTATATCTGGGAGGCTAACAGATACATCGAGGTGACCAAGATGCCATCATTGAGACTTAACATCTCAATCCCTCAGCGGTTGGAGAAGGTCTGACCTGTGTGACCTGGCCTAGCTCAGTGCTCCAATCTCTGATCGGACATAGTAATTAGCAATCAACTGCTCGTGATTACTGACTGGATGCCTTTTGATCCGTTAGGGATGCCAATCCTAGAAAGTCTTTCATTCATGGGATGTCATACAAGCAGCACCTGTGCCTCCTTAATATTGTCTGAATTTCCAAATTCCACATTCCTGTGTGTTAACATTGAGATGCTGTGACTGTGATGTTAAGACTCATACATTTCCCTGTTACAGCGCAGCAAAAGGCAAGGGTTTCAATGGCTGGCTTTGCGAGGAGCTTTTCCCCCTTTCTCTCAGCTCTGACACCTGTTTAACCCTGTGGCACCAAGTTAGAGCCCCCCTACACTCCAGAAAGGGCCCCATAGTCCTGCAGTGTGCTCCTCCCACACTGCCTCAAACCCCTCCCCGGCATATTCACTGCCACTTTCAATGTATAACTATGTCAAAACTTTGAGAGTGTAAGATGATGGTTCTGCAATATTATTTAGAGACTAGGTTCAATGCTCTTCCTCGCATTGTCCATGTCCCAGAAAGCTATCTGGAACCTCACAGTGTGAGGGTAGAACTGCTATTCTCCAGTGTCCCCCAATAACACTGGATCCCAGAGTTGTTGTGGTCAACATTCCTGCCCTTCCCCCTGAGCCCATCACTGCTGATGTCCCCATGCCTCATTTGGACCTCACCCCTCCCAATCCAGAGGCTGTGTGTATGGTCACATACTGAGGTGACCCACTCCCAGGAGAGTTTCACATATCGCTCCCCACCCCCTTTATTATGTGTTCCCTGAACACAGACTGCAGATGCCTCACATAACCATCAACATTCCACGTGCAGCCCAGTACAGAGACAGTCAAGGCCATGAGCAGCAACTGTGAGCCAGCCCTACACATCAAGATGTGCATTATTGCAATTGAGCACACAGCCCTTGCCCCTCCCTGGAGCTGGGGTACACTGTGATCACCATGAATAACCCTGCAGCATGGGCCGCTGCACCCCAGCACTGTCTCAACTCTTTGACTCTTGACAATGAGATCTGCAAAACCCAGGACTGTCTCTCGACTCTCTCACTCCCGACTGAAACCCGCAGGACTGTCTCTACTCTCTCACTCCTGACTATAAAATCAAAGAGTGTCTCTATTCTCTCACTCTTGACTGTAAACCCCAGGACTGTCTCTACTCTCTCATTCCTGACTATAAACCCCAGGACTGTCTCTATTCTCTCACTCCTGACTGTAAATCCCAAGAGTGTCTTATTCTCTCACTCCTGACTGTAAACCCCAAGACTGTCTCTATTCTCTCACTCCTGATTGTAAACCCCAAGACTGTCTCTATTCTCTCACTCCTGACTTTGAAACCCAGGAGTGACTTTACTCTCTCACTCCTGTCTATAAAATCAAAGAGTGTCTCTACTCTATCACCCTTAACTGTAAACCCCAGGACTGTCTCGACACTCTCACTCCTGACTGTAAACCCCAGGACTTTCTCTACTCTCTCACTCCTGACTAAACCCCAGGACTGTCTCTACTCTCTCACTCCTGATTGTAAACCCCAAGACTGTCTCTATTCTCTCACTCCTGACTTTGAAACCCAGGAGTGTCTTTACTCTCTCACTCCTGACTATAAACTCAAAGAGTGTCTCTACTCTCTCACTCTTGATTGTAAACCCCAGGACTGTCTCTACGCTCTCACTCCTGACTGTAAACCCCAACAGTGTCTTATTCTCTGACTCCTGACTTTAAACCCCAGCAGTGTCTCCGTTCTCTCACTCCTGACTGTAAACACCAGGACTGTCTCTACTCTCTCACTCCTGAATAAACCCCAGGACTGTCTCTCACTCCTGATTGTAAACCCCAAGACTGTCTCTACTCTCTCACTCCTGCCTTTGAGACCCAGGAGTGTCTTTACTCTCTCACTCCTGACTATAAACTCAAAAAGTGTCTCTACTCTCACTCCTGACTGTGAGACCCAGGACTGTCTCTATTCTCTCACTCCTGACTGTAAACCCCAGGACTGTCTCTACTCTCTACTTTGACCTGATGGCCCCAGACCAAGGACTTTGACTTTCACAGAGATCCCCCATTGCCCTCATGACTGCACACTATACAGTCTCCCTTCCCACCCACCCCCCACTTATGAGTCTCCGAGTGACCCATCCTCTCCCATCTTTACATGTGGCATCCCCCCACACCCTTGTTTGTTAGTGTTTCTGTTCCCCTTGTTGGGCTCCAGCTTTCCACCCCTTGGTCTCACCTCAGCCAACTGTCTTTCCCCTCACCCCTCCCCCAACCCCTTGCAAAGCCTTCCTACCCCATTGCCTCCCATGCTTTTGTTATCCTTACCCCCCACCTTCCTATGGTGAAAATGCTGTTCTCTGATCATTCAGTCCTGTCTGCATTCTGCACAGTGGTGTCTTTCAGGACAATGGTGACACCCATCAGGAGCAGACCACCCCTGCACTGCCCCTCCCCCCAGTTACAATACTGGTCTCTGTCTGAGTGTTGAGCCCTGCCTGAGTATCGCTGCACAGTGATGTCCTTGTGACTATATAGGTAGCTGCCAGGAGTAGATCAACCCTACAACCCCAGCAATGTGACATTGCATCGAGACTGGCACAGCGTTGTGGAAGGTGGGCTACCTGTGCTGCATTCACCAGGAAGTCATGTGTGAAGCGAGGTCTAACCAGTACAAGCCAGTCTTTATTAAATGTGATCAGACTGACATGATTTCCCGCTGGTGAGATTGGGAGGGGGCAGGTGATTCCACTAATGTAATGAGTGTTCATCAGATGGTAAAGCAAGTGGCATTCACTAAGGAGTGGGATACCTGACCCTCCATTAACTCGGCATCAGGAAAGTCACAAACTCTCCTCAGGCTGCCAGGTTTCTGACTTTTTGCCTCCCACTAGATTCTCCGCTCCTGCCCTCCACAAAACCCACAGTGAGCAGGATGGGAAAATTCCACTCTTTGAATGGGAAGCGACTTCTTGCTGGATGGCTATAGGTGGCTGTGGCACTCTGCCAGTGGGCCTCAGCCTAATGCTCCAACATGGAGCACAAGTCTTTCATGTCCCTGCAGACTTAGAGGAAGCAGACCATCAGGCAACAGCCTCTCCAGCCCCCAGGCCCTGACACCACAACCACAGCCTTGGCCATCTCCAGCTGTATAGCAGACGGGCTTCAGGAACACCCCGGAGGTAGTCCCAGCAATGCCATCTCCCCTGACAGGCTCTTTCCAGAGCTGGCAGTGGGAACCAATGCTGGACAAGCAGTTGACAGAGCCAGGTATTATCTCAAGCAGCTACACAGCTTACTCCAAGTACCATGAGTTCCTTTTCCTCCAACACCAAGTGTGGAACAAGGGAATATGGTTGTCTTAGACCAAAAGAAAATCAGGCTGATTTGTGCACAATCTGGCCAAATTCAACCCCGAGTGACAAATCAGCATAGACATTCTGTTAAACCATGATCCCCAGACCATGAATCAATCGAACCTTAAAATATAATGCAGCTTTGAAAAGAAGTGAAGGAAAGTATTTTAGGCTTCCAAAAAACGACATGGGAAAATATGCAATTCCAAAATCCAAACCTGATGAATTCAGCAGAGTTCTTTGTGGTTGCTGCCGGGATGTTTGTGCTCTCACTGAGTCCTGGTTTGGTAACCAATCAGTTGATTATTTTTCAATAGACAGGTTTTTTCATTTCTCAAAGTGTTGCTCAGTTCAAAGGGTGATGGTGTGCTGGTGTATTCTAAACAGGAACTCAATCCAACCTCACTCCATAACGTTACACTTCCAGCAGATCTTGAGACAGTGTGGGTCCTCCTCTTAGGCCCCTGTTTGCACAGAGATGTTTCATTGCTGCCATATACTGACTGCCTAATTGCAGTAAGGAATCTGAATTAAACGCACAACCAATCAAAGCAGTCAACAAAACTTGATTTGGCCACCCGAAAGGAGGATTTTCATCCTGGGGGATTTCAATCAACTGAACACTGACCTGATTTGTAATAATACTGTACTTCAGCAGAAAGCAGATACAACTACAAGAAAGAATGCAGCTTTGGATAATATTTTAGCTAACCTGCATCCTCACTACAAGGACAGTGAGATCATATGCCATCCTAGTAATAGTGACCATTACTCCATCTTCTGGTCTCGATAGCCAACCAATGTATCAATAAGGTGTGTGCTGAGGCCAATCAGGGGTTCCAATTCCCGAGCGTTCAAGCTACTGAATATCATCTCACACTTGACCTGAGGTACTCAATGCTTCTACTCTTCTACTAAATGTGTCACATTTTACAGCTCCTTGCTGTCAGGATTTAATTTATACTTTCCTTGTAAGGGTGTTTGAATTCATCAAAGCAAAAAAGCTTGGATCATCCCTAAGGTGATGTCTACTATTTGTAAACATCACAGTGAGGGATTCCAGGAGTACAGGAAAAAGATCTAATGAGCTACTGCAAAAGCTCTTCTATAGTGATTGGCTAATGCAGTTGAAGAAAGATCATCATGATATCAACACATTAAACTGATGACATACCAGTCTCCCCAGCTCAATCCAGCTCCTAATGGGGCTCAGACCCCACCACTCTTCATCATCCACATCATTAATAAATATCTCACAAATGTTGCTGATGATATGGTACCTCAGGACTTTTAGAATTGTAGAATTACAATTCTACTGGCAAGAAATCCCTTTGTGATCCAACCATTGGGAAGTTTTCCAAAAGCTCTTGAGAGTTAAAACCTGGACGATCAATTAGTGCAGCCAAGCTTATCTGACTCTTTGCCTGAGTTTAGTGGAGCATAAGACGTAGGAGCAGAAGTAAGCCATTCAGCCCATTGAGTCTGCTCTGTCATTCAATAAGATCATGGCTGACCTCCTAACCCTCAACTCCACCTTCCTGCCTTTCCCCCATAACCCTCGATTCCCTTACTGATTAAAAATCTGTCTATCTCAGCCTTGAATATACTTAATGACCCAGCCTCTACAGGCCTCTGCGGTAAAGAATTCCACAGATGGACAACCCTCTGAGAGAAGAAATTCCTCTTCATCTCCATTTTAAATGGGCATCCCCTTACTCTGAGATTATGCCCTCTGGTTCTAGACTCTCCCACAAGGGGAAACAACCTCTCAGCATCTGCCCTGTCAAGCCCCCTAAGAATCTTATATATGTGTTCTGTTTTGTGATGTCCTGAATGCTTCCTTGGCCAAGGGAATAGTTCCACATCAATGGAAGAAAGCAATTGTTATTCTAGGACTCAAGAAACAACCAGCAACACAAGGCAAGAGATACCCTATTGCCCTGACAGACTACTTTCAAAGATTGCCACGAAGTTTATGACTTTTTCTTCCCAAAAATATACTTTATTCATAAAATTTGTAAAAGTACACTACAAAAGCAGTTCAGATTGAATATTACAGAAAGTCCAATAGGATTCAGCTTTTCTCTGTACAGAATGTTCCACTCTGATCTGCCTCAATACAATTGCAATATTCTTAGAATTTACAATATATATTCCATGGCGGGGGCTTATGAATATAGACTCATTCAGCAGGTAACAGGCAAGTGGTAGACAGGATATTAAAAGAAGGATAATGTTGAATTAAAATCATATTAAAATCACAATCCAATACGCCATACCTACATTACAGGCACTGATGTACATATAAATCTCATCATTTAAATACTTCAGTGAGTATTCGAATCACATAAGGAATAGGGCAACATCAGTACCCTTCCATCTTACACCTTATGGTGCTGAATTAACTCTGAGTTGCCTTGATTGCTCTGGGTATCTTGGTGGTAACCAATTCTGAAATTGGGTAGTTTAAAAAAATAAAAGCCCATGGGATCCAGGTGAATGGAACAAGCTGGATACAAAATTGGCTCAGTGACAGGAAACAAAGGGTAATTAATTGTTGATGGACGATTTAGTGACTGGGAGGCTGTTTCCAGTAGGTTTCTGCAGGGCTCAGAAGTAGTTCTCCTGCATTTTGTGGTATATATTAATGATTGGATATAAATGTAGGGGAACGATCGAGAAGTTTGCTGACAACATAAAAATTGGCCACATGGTTGAAAGCGAGGAACGTTGCTGTAGACTGCAGGAAGATATCAATGGACTGATCAGGTGGGCAGAAAAGTGGCAAATGGAATTCAACCCAGAGAATGTGAGGTGATGTATTTGGGGGGTCAAACAAGGCAAACCATTACTCAATAAATAGGAGGATATGGAGAGGTGTAGAGGAAGTGAGGGACCTCGGAGTGAATGTCCACAGATCCGTGAAGGTACCAGAAAAGGTTGATAAGGTGTTTAAGAAGGTTTATAGAATCTTTTTATTTATTCGCTGAGGCATAGAAAGTAAGAGCAGGGATGTTATGCTGGAACTATATAAAACACTAGTTAAGCCACAACTTGACACTGCGCGCAGTTCTCCTTACCTCATTGCAGAAAGGATGGAATTGCATTAGAGAGGGTACAGAGGAGGTTTACGAGGATGTTGCCAGAACTGGAAAATTGCAGCTATGAGGAAAGATTGGATAGGCTGGGGTTCGTTCTCCATGTGTGTAGGGTGGCCGGGTTGTACTATTACTGATAGAGTTGATCTGCAGACACTTCCTGGGTGGAAACATTAAGTTTATTTACAACATACTCAGCAGCAACTATATGTGTGCTTTCAGCTCCAACTCTGTCTCAACACTGACTATGGAGATAGCCTGCGCTACTCATTGGTTACTACAGATCATGTGATCTTAAATGTTATTCTTAAAGGTACATTGCACTCTAAATAAAACAATAGTTATTACATTTCTCCCCCTTTAACTTGGCTATACATATTGAAAAGTACATATTTTTCAAGACAACATAATATTTACACTGGGTAACGAATTTACAAGTTCAGTCTTTCAGGTGGTTTCCTGGTACGTTGCAGCTCTATAACTTCAGATCCTTTACCAGGAACTTCCTTTTCTGGAGTTGCCTGACCATCAGGTGTTTCAGTGGGCACTTGTCCATCTCTATCCTCAATTCTTACAGGAACTTCAAACATGTCAGTCCTGAGTTGAGTATCCTCAACAGGAAACACAGACCCAGTAATGGTCACTGGGGGAACCAATTTGTCTCTCACTTCCTTAAATGGTCCACATGTTTACAGATGACCCGGCCTTCCACCTCCATATGGTAAGATAGAGGTCCAGTCACTACTTATTTCTCCCGCTTTGGTCCTTCCCCAAAATTCTTCACATATACCGGCTCTCCCACGGTACATTTCCTCTTGCGACTATGCCAGTCGTGTCTTGTTTTCTGGCATCCCTGACTTCTTTCTACCTTCCCCTCTAAATTCAACATCATTAAACTTAATCTTGCCCTGAGACAGTGGATCAACAATAACTCCGCAGGTGTGACATCTGTTTTTGTGTGAGGAGTAGTCCTGTAATTTTTAAAAATTTATTTACGGGATGTGGGCTTCGCTGGTGGGACCAGCATTTATTGCCCATCCCTCATTGCCCTTGAGAAGATGGTAGTGAGCTGCCTTCTTGAACAGCTGCAGTCCAAGTGGTGTAGGTATACCCACAGTGCTGTTAGGGAGGGAGTTCCAGGATTTTGTTCCAGCGACAATGAAGGAACGGCGATATATTTCCAAGTCAGGATGGTGAGTAACTTGGAGAGGAACTTGCAGGTGGTGGTGTTCCCATGTGTCTTCCTCCCTTGCCCTGCTAGATGGTAGGGTCATGGGTTTGGAAGGTGCTGTCGAAGGAGCCTTGGTGAATTCCTGCATTGAAACTTGTAGATGGTACACACTGCTGCTACTGTGCATTGGTGGTGGAGGGAGTGAATGTTTGTGGATGTGGTGCCAATCAAGCGGGCTGCTTTGTCCTGGATGGTCTAAAGCTCCTTGAGTGTTGTTGGAGCTGCACTCATCCAGGCAAGTGGGGAGTATTCCATCACACTCCTGACTTGTGCCTTGTAGATGATGGACAGGCTTTGGGGAGTCAGGAGCTGAGGATTCATAGCCTCTGACCTGCACTTGTAACCACAGTGTTTATACGGCTGGTCCAGTTCAGTTTCTGGTCAATGGTAACCCCCATGATGTTGATAGTGGGGGATTCAGTGGTAGTAATGCCATTGAATATCAAGGGGCAGTGGATAGATTCTCTCTTGTTGGAGATGGTCATTGTCTGACACTTGTGTGGCGCAAATATTATTTATATAAAAACAAAAAAACTGCGGATGCTGGAAATTCAAAACAAAAACAAAAACAGAATTACCTGGAAAAACTCAGCAGGTCTGGCAGCATCGGCGGAGAAGAAAAGAGTTGACGTTTCGAGTCCTCATGACCCTTCGACAGAAATATTATTTGCCATTTGTCAGTTCAAGCCTGGATATTGTCCATGTCTTGCTGCATTTGGACATGGTCTCATTTAGTACCTGAGGAGTCACGAATGGTGCTGAACATTGTGCAATCATCAGCGAACATCCACACTTCTGACCTTATGATGGAAGGACAGTCATTGATGAAGCAGCTGAGGATGGTTGGACCGAGGACACTATCCTGAGGAGCTCCTGCAGTGATGTCCTGTAGCTGAGATGACTGACTTCCAACAACCACAACCATCTTCCTTTGTGCTAGGTATGACTCCAACATGCAAAGTTTTCCCCCTGATTCCCATTGACTCCAGTTTTGCTAGGGATCCTTGATGCCACACTCAATCAAATACGGCCTTGATGTCAAGGGCAGTCACGTTCATCTCACCTCAGGAGTTCAACTCTTTTGTTCATGTTTGAATCAACGCTGTAATGAGGTCAGGAGCTGAGTGGCCCTGGCGGAGCCCAAACTGGGTGTCAGTGAGCACGTTATTATGAAACAAGTGCCGCTTGGTCACACTGTTGATGACCCCTTCCATTACTTTACTGATGATCGAGAGAAGGCTGATGGGGCAGTAACTGACCAGATTGGATTTGTTCTGCTTTTTGTGTACAGGACATAGCTCAGCAATTTTCCACATAGTGGAGTCGATGCCAGTGTTGTAGCTGTACAGGAACAGATTGGCTATAGGTGCAGCAAGTTCTGGAGCACAAGTCTTCAATACTGTTGCCGGAATATTGTCAAGGCCCATAGCTTTTGCAGTGTCCAGTGCCTTGAGCTGTTTCTTGATATCACATGGAATGAATTGAATTGGCTGAAGACTGGCACTGTGATGCTGGGGACCTCTGGAGGGGGCCGAGGTGGATCATCAACTCGGCACTTTTGGTTGAAGATTGCAGCAAATGCTTCAGCCTTATCTTTTGCACTGATGAGCTGGACTCCTCCATCATTGAGGATGGAGATATTTGTGGAGACTCTGCCTCCAGTGAGTTGTTTAATTATCCACCACCATCCATGACTGGATGTGGCAGGACTGCAGAGCTGAGATCATATTCATTTGTTGTGGGGTCACTTAGCTCTGTCTATGATTTGCTGCTTATGCTGTTTGGCATGCAAAGTAGTCCTGTTTTAGAGCTTTACCAGGTTGACATCTCGTTTTTAGGTACGCCTGGTGCTGCTCATGCCATGCCCTCCTGCACTCTTCATTGAACCAGAGTTGATCCCCTGGCTTGATGGTAATGGTAGAGTGGGGAATATGCCGGGCCATGAGGTTACAGATTGTGTTCAAGGATAATTCTGCTGTGGCCGATGGCCAACTGCACCTCATGGGTACCTAGTCTTGAGTTACTAGATTTGTTCGTACATTTAGCACGGTGGTAGTGCCACACAACACAAATGAGTATATCCTCAATGTGAAAGCGGGAATTCGTCTCCATAATGACTGTGTGGTGGTCACCCCTACCGATACTGTCATAGACAAATGCAGTTTGGTGAGGATGAGATCAAATATGTTTTTCCCTCTTGTTGATTCCCTCACCACCTGCCACAGACTTAGTTTAGCAGCTGTCCTTTAGGACTCTGCCAGCTCAGTCAGTAGTTGTGCTACCGAGCCATTCTTGGTGATGGGCATTGAAGTCCCCCATCCAGAGTACATTCTGTGCCCTTACCACCCTCAGTGCTTCCTCCAAGTGATGTTCAACATGGAGGAGCACTGATTCATCAGCTGAGGGAGGGTGGTACGTGGTAATCAGCAGGAGGTTTCCTTGTCCATGTTTGACCTGATGCCATGAAACTTCATGATGTCCAGAGTCAATGTGGAGGATTCCCAGGGTAACTCCCTCTTGACTGTATACCACTGTGCCACCAACTCTGCTGGGTCTGTCCTACCACTGGGACAGGACATACCCAGGAATGGTGATGGTGGAGTCTGGGACATTATCTGTATGATATGATTCCATGATGCTGACTATGTCAGGCTGTTGCTTGACTAGTCTGTGAGACAGCCCACCTGATTTTGGCACTGGCCCCCGATGTTAGTAAGGAGGACTTTGCAGGTTGACAGGGCTGAGTTTGCCATTGTCATTTCCGGTGTCTAGGTCGATGCCGGCTGGTCTGTCCAGTTTCATTCCTTTTTTTAGTGACTTTGTAGTGGTTTGATACAACTGAGTGGCTTGCTCGGCCACTTCAGGGTCAACCACATTGCTATGGGTCTGGAATCACATGTAGGCCAGATCAGGTAAGGACGGCAGATTTCATTCCCTAAAGGACATTAGTGAACTAGATGGGTTTTTACAACAGTTGACAATGGTTTCATGGTCATCATTGCACTTTTAATTCCAGATTTTTATTGAATTCAAATTCCACTATCTGCCGTGGCAGGATTCAAACCCGGGTCCCCAGAGCATTACCCTGGGTCTCTGGATTATTAGTCCAGCGACAATATCACTACGGCATTGCATCCCCCTAATGGAAAAGAAAATGTGCTAGCTTGGTTGTTCAGGAATCTCCAGTTAGCTTTCTCATGCCTGCCTTGAACGTTTGAAATGCCCTTTCGGCCAGTTCATTTGAGGAAGGGTGGTATGGTGCAGTTTTCACGATTGATACCGTTGAAACTCAGCACTCGTAAATGCTGTGCCATTATCGGAAACAACTACTTCCGGTAGACTGTGAATGGCAAAACTCTGACATAGTTTCTCTATTGTTGTGGCCAACATTGCTGACTTCACCTCATATGCGTCCAACCATTTTGAATGGACATCGACAATGAGCAGAAACATTGTTCCCAGGAAAGGTCCAACGTAGTCAATGTGTAATCATACCCAGTGTCTACATGGTCACTCCCATGGGTGTAATGGAGCTGTCACTGGCAATGTTTGCAGTTGCTGACATTGCACACAGTGTTTTACTAAACTCTCTATTTCACCATCCATTCCAGGCCACCATAGATAGCTGCATGCCATGGTCTTCATTCGGGAAATTCCTGGATGGGCACTGTGTAATTCAATTAAAAATGGTCCCTTCCCTTTGGAGAAACTATCACTCATGCTCCTCACAATAGGATGCCATCCTGGCTGGTTATTTTATGTCTTCCACTGAAGTACAGTTTCATTTCATCAGATCCCGGGTCCTGAGACCGACCATGTAGCACTTGTTTTCATAACTGAGATAGGACTGGGTCCTGACTTGTTTCTGATCTGTCAAGCACATATTGGCAAGGAATCTAAGAAATTTAACAGTAAAACAAGTTCCTGTGGAACTGGGACATGTTCATCATTTTCTTGTAAAGACAAATGATTAAGGCCATCAGGGTTTGCGATTTGATTGCCAGGCCTTTGTATGAAAGTGTATCCGTATGCTGCCAGGATTAAGGCCCTATTAATATTTTTGTATCTTCTTTCTAGTGCACACTTTAATCTCGGCCTTCTTTTTGACTTCACTATTGGCCAGACTGCTCTCTTGTCTTGGCTTGACTTGTCTGAGCTCAGTGGCTGAGTCTCCCAAAATTTCATTATCTGTCTGCTTCTTGGAAAATTTTGTGACTTTTGCTTCCAAAACCTCTTTGGCTTCATTTAGCTGATTCTTCAGCTCTTCCGTCTCTTTTTGTATTCATTGGCTGCCTCCTGGAAAATTCATTTTGGATAATAATCTTTTCTGAATAGGGTCCTCTTTCACACTACACACTGAACGATCTCTGAGCAAGTTGTTCAGAGACATACTGAACTCACAATGTTCCTTTACCTGCTTCAAATTTGCCACATAGCATGCAAATGTCTCAACCAGGGCTTTATTTCACGAATTAAACCTGAACCTCTGCATCATAACCGAGGGCTTGGGTTGAAAATTATCCTTCATGAAGTTCACCAATTCATCAAAATTCTTTGGATCTGGGGCACTGGGTGCCAGAAAACTTGGAATCAAATCGTAGGTTTTGCTCCCACAAGTAGTCAAGAGGATTACTCACCTTTTCCCTTCATCCGTAATCTCATTCGCTTGAAAAAAGAATGTGAGGTGTTTTATTTATTGAGACCAATTGTTTAAGGCTACTTCAAAAGGATCAATTCTCCCAAACTGTAGCATTTTGAGAGAGGATAACTTCTTCAATTCTAACGGAGCTTGCAACTTACAATCACTGGATGAGGTACAGTGCCAATTTCTTTTGAACTTGGATTTCTTCTGTTCAATTCTGTTTGATCCTCATCACCAGTTTGCTGTAGGGTGGCCAAGTTGTACTATTAATGATAGACACTTCTTGGGTGGAAACATTAAGTTTATTTACAATATACTTAGCAACCACATGTGTGTTTTCATCTCCAACTCTATCTGTACACTGACTGAAGAGGTAGCCAGCGATGCTCTTCCATTGGTTACTACAGATCATGTGGTCTTCCTTAACCAGTATTATTCTTAAAGGTACATTACACACTAAAACCATAAATACTGCACCTTGGAACAGAGGAGGCTGAGTGGAGATTTGATTGAGATGTATAAATTTGTGAGGGGCTTGGATACAGTGAATGGGAAGGGCCTATTTACTTTAGCAGAGAAGTCAGGGTCTTTCTTGGCAAAATCTGCTCTCAAAGTGTTTTGGTGAAAGTAATGAGTGCCTTGAAGAATGAAGATCACACCTGTCTCAGTATTACTATTGGATGTGTTCAGGGAAAAAGCTACAATCCCTCAGATGCAGGACAAATCAGTCCCTGAACTCACTTGTGACTGTCGTATTATGCCTTTCAGGGATATCAGCATGAAATCACTAGACGGGAAATGTGTCATGTCACCTGGTCTTAGTTTCACTTTTGCCTTTGAGCAGAGCACACACATACACACAGCTCTGATGTCTCCAATCTTTATGCCTCTATATTACAGTTCTCATGTAATTCGTCTTAATAGAGGAACCCACAACATGTGTATCTAATCCCTTATGAGTGATTGTTGCCTTTATATAATTAAAAAACCACAACAGTGCCCTTCTCTATAAGAACTGAAGATATACATTCAGGGTGGGGCTCACTGACTGATTATTTTAATGCATTGGAATAGATTTCAATACTATTCCAAATGTATATATTAATGACCTAGACTGTGGCGTGCAAGGCACGATTTCAAAATTTGCAGATGGTACGAAGATTTGAAATGTTATCAACTGTGATAGGGATAGTCTTAAACTTCAGAAGAACAAAGACATGTTGGTGGATTGGGCAGACAAGTGGCAGATGAAGTTCAGTGCAGAGAAGTATGAGGTGATTCATTTTGGCAGGAAGAATATGGAGAGACAATATAAAGTAAAGGGAGAAACTCTAAAGGAGTTCCAGGAACAGAAGGACATCAGTGTACATGTCCATAGGTCATTGAATATGATAGGGCATGTTGGCAGAGCAGTTAATAAAGCATATAGTATCTTAGGCTTTATTAATACGGACACTGAGTACAAGAGTAAGGAGGTCATGTTGAACTTGTATAAGACACTAGTTAGGCCTCATTTGGAGTACTTTATCCAGTTCTGGGCAACATACTTGAGGAGGGATGTGAAGATATTGGAGAGAGTACAGAGGAGGTTCTCAAGAATTATTCCCAAAATGAAGAACTGTAGCTATGAGGATGATTGGAGAGGTTGGGACTGTTTTCCGTGGAGAAAAGGAGGCTGAGAGGATACTTAATGGAGGTATTCAAGATCTTGAGGGGTATGGACAGGGTAAATAGTGAGAAACTATTCCCACTCAAATGAATATTGAGACCTAGAGGGCACAGATTAAAAATAATTGGCGTAGGAGTAAAGATAGTGCAAGGAAAGTTTTTTTCACCCAGAGGGTGGTTGGAGTCTGGAACAAATTTCCTGAGAGAGTGATGGGGACAGGTTTGATCGAGGGATTCTAAAGGGAATTGGATTGCTACCTGAAAAGAGAGAATGTGCAAGGTTATGGGGTTAAGGCAGGGGAGTGGGACTAGGTGGAATGCCCTTTCAGAACGCCAGTGCGGACTCGATGGGCTGAATGGCCTCCTGCACTGTCAAGATTTTGTGATATTTTAATTAAAGTTAGATCTCTGTGATTTTCTTTCTTTTAACTGTTATTAATCATTTATATATAATTTTTTTAACAAACAATGTGCACAAAATGAATTCCCATACGGACAATAAAGTGAAAATTGAAATTGAATTAAAAATGCATCACCTCACATTTATCTGGATTAAATTCTATCTAGAACATATGAACAGGAGTAGGGAATTTAGCCCCTCGAGCCTGCCCCACCATTCAATATGACTGTGGCTGATCTCCTTTTGGCCTCAACTCCAATTTCCCGCCCTCTCCCCATAACCTTTCAACCCGTTACTAATTAAAAATCTGTCTATCTCCTCCTTAAATTTATTCAGCGTCCCAGCATCCACTGCACTCTGAAGTAGTGAATTCCACAGGTTCACGACTCTTTGAGAAAAGTAATTCCTCCTCATCTCTGATTTAAATCTACCACCCCTTAGCCTAAAACTATAGCCTCTCGTTCTAGAATGCCCCACAAGGGGAAACATCTGCTCCATGTCTACTTTGTCTATCCCCTTTAGCATCTTATATACCTCAATTAGATCTTCTCTCATCATTCTAAACACTAGTGAGTATAGGCCTAAACTGCTCAACCTCTCCTCACAAGACAACCCCCGCAACTGCCACTTGTCTGCCCATCCTGCTGGCTTACCTATGTCCTGTTGCAGTCAACTGGTATTATCCTCACTGTTTTCCTGACCTCCATTTTTGGATAATCGGCAAATTATGAAATCTGACTCTCAATTCCAATACCTATGTCATGTATATACAGCAAATAAAGCAGTGGTCTCAGCACTGACCCCTGAGGAACACCACTGTCTACCATCCTCCAATCTGAAAAAGAACCATTTACAATGACTCACTGTTTTCAAGTTTTAATCCAAGCTGGCACTGACCCAGACAGTTCCATCAGCCTTATCTTTATTAAACCAGCCTTTTATGTGGTACGTTGTCAAACACATTTTAAAAATCCACATAGACAACATCCACCACATTCCCTTCATCAACCTTCTCTGTTGCTTCATCAAAAAATTCAATTCATAAGTATGATCTGCCTTTTACAAATCCATACTGCCTCTCCTTGATGAATAGTCAATCGTTTAAGGAAGAGGAAGCTGAGAAAACATTAGTAGAAGTGGAGGCGGTAGAGGTAGCAGATAGTGTGAACAGCAATAGGCAGGATGTACTGGAAAGGCTGGCTATGTTTACAGTGGATACACAGCCTGGTCTGATAGTTTGCACCCCAGGCTGCGAAGGGAAGTGGGGGTGGACATATTGGAAGGGCTTGACATAATCTTCCAACCTCTCCAAGTTCCTGTTGAATTTTTCCCTGATTCTTGTTTCTAAAACTTTAATCACTATTGATGTTAAACTAACCAGGCTGTAGTTATCAGGACTGTCCCTACACCCATTCTTCAATAAGGCTGTCACATTCTCCAGTCCTCTGGCAGCCGCTTGTGTCTAGGGAAGGTTGGAAGATTATGTCAAACCCTTGCACTATCTCCACTCCCACTTCCCTTCACAACCTGGGATGCAAACCGTCAGACCAGGCTGCGTATCCACTGTAAACATAGCCAGCCTTTCCAGTACATCCTGCTTATCGCTGTTCACACTATCTGCTACCTCTACCACCTCCACTTCCACTGATGTTTTCTCAGCTTCCTCTTCCTTAGCAAACACTGATATAAAGTACTGATTGAGTATTCTAGCCTTGTCCTGCACCTCTAAGCATCTGTCCCCCTCTTTGTCTCTGATGGGACCAACCCCACCTCCTATTACCCACTGACTATTTACACGCTGGTAGATTTTTCCATTTCCTTTCATGTTAACTGCCATTCTATTCTCACATTCTCTCTCCACCCATCTTACTTTCCTCGTCACCCCCCTCTCAACCTCACTCGAAGAATTTGCTTGACATGAGTTGGCCACCCTATTTTTTTCATCATATTCTCCCTCTTTCTCATTATCCAAGGAGCCCTCGCTTTTGTTCCCCTCCCTTTTGCCCATGTTGGGATGTAACTAGCCTGTACTTTGAAAAAGAGATAAAACCAAAGAAAACTGCGGATGCTGGAAATCCAAAACAAAAACAGAATTACCTGGAAAAACTCAGCAGGTCTGGCAGCATCGGCGGAGAAGAAAAGAGTTGACGTTTCGAGTCCTCATGACCCTTCGACAGAACTTGATTTCGAGTCCAAGAAAGAGTTGAAATATAAGCTGGTTTAAGGTGTGTGTGTGGGGGGGCGGAGAGAGAGAGAGAGACAGAGGTGCTTGTGTAGACAAACAAGCAGTGATAGAAGCAGATCATCAAAAGATGTCAGTGACAATGGTACAAAAGAACACATAGGTGTTAAAATTAAAGTTGGTGATATTATCTAAACGAATGTGCTAATTAAGAATGGATGGTAGGGCACTCAAGGTACAGCTCTAGCCCCACTAGAGCTGTACCTTGAGTGCCCTACCATCCATTCTTAATTAGCACATTCGTTTAGATAATATCACCAACTTTAATTTTAACACCTACGTGTTCTTTTGTACCATTGTCACTGACATCTTTTGATGATCTGCTACTATCACTGCTTGTTTGTCTACACAAGCACCTCTGTCTCTCTCTCTCCGCCCCCCCCCACACACACACCTTAAACCAGCTTATATTTCAACTCTTTCTTGGACTCGAAATCAAGTTCTGTTGAAGGGTCATGAGGACTCGAAACGTCAACTCTTTTCTTCTCCGCCGATGCTGCCAGACCTGCTGAGTTTTTCCAGGTAATTCTGTTTTTGTTCTGTACTTTGAAATATCACCTCTTTCGAGATCACCCATTGTTCCGTTAGTCTTTCTTGTAAACTTTGGTTCCATTTTACCCTGACTTGATCCCCTCTCACCCCATTGAAGTTAGCCCTTTTCCAATTTTCAAATTCTGCTTTGGATTGTTCTTTGCTCCATCACTAACCTAAACCTCATGATAGAATGATCACTCTCACTCAAATGTCCCCCCACAGATACCTGGCCCACCTCATTCCCCAGTACCAGATGCAGAAACGCATCCTTCCCAGTGGAACTGAGAACAAACTGATCAAGTAAGTTCTCCTGATCACAGATATGATGTGTTCAGAGTTTGGATGATTGTGGTGGGGGGCTGTGGGGCCCAGTTTATCCCCTACAACCCACACTACACCCACCTCCCACCTTACCTCCAACCCCCAACACTCTCAGCTGTGCTCAGGTGTGCACATGTCCAGAGCAAGTAAAACCAGAAAGCATGAGCTGGGGGATAAATGCCAAAATGAACCTATGGAAGCATTTTTTCAGTGAGCAAGGGATCAATCTATGGAGACAATGGAAGCAGTTAATATTGATTCATTCAATTCCAAATTAGATAGATGTGTTTAGAAACAGTATGGGAGTAACCTGAGAGATGACATTTAGTGGGTGCAGAATGTTTGGGAGGAACAGGTGACTTTGGAGCTGTGATTTCCAAAGCTCGCCACCTCGGATCAAAACAGAAAATACTGGAAAAACTCAGCAGGTCTGGCAGCCTCTGTGGAGGGAGAAACAGACTTAACGTTTCGAGTCCGTATGACTCTTCCTCAGAGCTGGATGATAGAGGAGCTTTATGAAGAAGAGTCATATAGGCTCGAAATGGTAAGTCTGTTTCTCTCTCCACAGAAGCCACCAGACCTGCTGAGTTTTTTCAGCACTTTCTGCTTTTGTTTCAAATTTCCAGCATCCGCAGTATTTTGCTTTTCCTTCACCTAGGAGTTTCCTCGCCTCAAGGCTGGGTCTGTTCACAGTCATTGAAAGAGATTAATATGGTAGAAGGTGGATTGGATGGATTCTAATCTTTCTTTGGTCCAACAACCTCCATGTTCCCATATTCCTGATCTCATTTTACTTTGTGCTCATGTACTCATCAATATTTATTATTTGCATGTTTCTATATTCCATGGAGATTGGTTAACTCAGTTGGCTAGATGGCTTGTGAATGATGATGCCATCAGTGCAGGTTCAATCCCCACATGGGCTGTGGCTGTTCATGAAGGCCTGCCTCGTCATCTTGCCCCACAGCTGATCAAGTAAGTTCTCCTGATCACAGATATGATGTGTTCAGAGTTTGGATGATTGTGGTGGGGGGCTGTGGGGCCCAGTTTATCCCCTACAACCCAGTGGAGTGGTGCCCCTTAAGCTATATATAACCAATTGTCTCTCTCGTTGGAGAAAGAGGTGCCTACAGTTCCTATGGACTATGGCTAACTACCTATCTATATTCTATGATCCTGTGTTCCACCATGCCATGTTCCTGTGTCCCGAAAGCTGCAAATTGATGAAGATGTGGATAAACCAGTTGAATTTTGGTTGGGGTTTCTCCCAGGAACCCCCAACCAGGGGGAACCCAGGAAAGAAAACAGCACTAAGGAGTAGTTAGGAGGAAACCCTGCTCCCACAGGCACTGAGGCAAGAACAACTCTAATGTAGGTCACAGAAAAGCTGCAACATCAGCAGGTCTCACTAGCTGATCAGAGCAGACAGCACACAGCCCACTTTGTGTGAGAAACAAGCAGCCTTGTGCCAGCACTCACTGCTCAGCACAATCAAAGATTTTCTGCACTTCCCCATGTCTTTAATTGAGAAATGATCTTGTGTTTAGAAAGCTGCATTCTCCAGTCTCCTGAGACACTGGCTCCATTTGTCATTTCAGCCCAGTTTTCCAATGCAGAGTAAGTGACAGATCAAATCCATCAATTCCACATTATAAATCCACTACACATGGTCCCCCTCCTCGACTGAACTTTAATTTGTTCACTGCCAGTACCTACATCTGCAAATAAGACATTCGCTGTATTTCAGGTGAATGGTAGTAAATGTACCTCCACTCTGACTGCTGGGTGGACTGGCCATTCTTTGTGTGCGCTGAGGCAGTAAGTATTGACATCAGGTTATCGGAACAAGGAGGCATGATACAGGAGACCATTTACAACAAGTGTCAGGAACACTGAACAAGTCAGATGGTTTCAGGAATGTGGGACTTTGGTCATCGGCATGAAGCATTAACCCAATCATTAGAAACACTCTTCATCAAAGACCCTTGTCCTGAAAGGTTAAGCTGGTCTTCTTCTGTCCACACAGGCTGCCTGGCAGGTTGAGTGTTGGCAGCATTTCTGAGATAAAAATGGAATCTTGAGGAGCATAAAGGATTGAAGAGATGCTAATTGAGGACTTTGTCTTGGTTTCCACAAACAGAAAGATTATAGGAGATGGAGAGTAAAGGGAGGTGATCGAACAGTGAGCTAAGACAATTACAATCAAGGAAATCCTCTAAGAAGCTTTCCATCAAGTACCCTCTAAAGTTACAGCACAGGAAATTCTGGAGGAAATTCCCAGCAGATGAAGCCTCTGACTCATTGCCTTAGTTCATGATCTGTGAAGTATAAGATTCTAAATGGTCTGTCTGCCTTTAGCACACATTATAATCCCAATCTCGGGCTGCTGTCAGAATTTGAAACACTAAAACTTGGCATTCTGTGTTGGAACCAGACAGAAAAGACAGACATTCTGTCAGTCATTGCATGTGTGTATGTGTGAGTGTGTGTGTGTGTATGTCTGTGTATGTGTGTGTATGTGTGTGTATGAAGTGCTGGAGTAGATAAACTGTGACAGCCAGCCTGTCATCATGTCTGAATCCAGTGCTGGAACAGATACACTGGGTGTGCCTTTCAGTCATGGTGCGTAAATACAGTGCTGGAACAGATACACTGTGGCAGCCTATCAGTCATCATGTGTGAATACAGTGCTGGGGCAGATACACTGAAGCTGTCCCTCAGTTACTGTGTGTGTGACTGCAGTGCTGGACCAGATACACTGGGACAGTCTGTCAGTCACTGTGTGTTTGTGTAAATTAAGTGCAGAAGCAGATACACAGGCACTGTCTGTCAGTCAAGAAGTGTGTGTGTGAATACAGTGCTGGAACAGAAACACAGTGAAGTTTCTCTCTGTGTCTGGTGCCTTCTCAAATGAGCCTTCACCATTTTGAATGGTCACAAGCCAGAGACTCCCTTGAGTCAGTGGGGATGTTTGACCTCTTCAGGGATTCTTTAGGAATGTCCTCAAATGTTTCTGCTGCCCTCCCAGGACATGTCCTCCTATCGTGACAAGGGGTGGGGGGGAGGTGGGGGTGGGGTGCGGATAGGAGAAGCTGGAGAGAGCAGACTGAGGCCTCTGTCAGTGACTGGAGAACCGGTGAGAGGAGTGGGCAGAGGTGTCGAGGGTGGGGGGAAGGCAGAGGTGGGGGGTTTGGGGGGTGGGGGGGAGTGGGGGGGGTGGGGTAGGGGGCTGGGGGGCGGTGGGGTCGGGGGGAAGGCAGGCGGTGGTGGGGGGCAGGGCGAGGGGGGATGGGGGAGGGTGGGGATGGGGTACGGGCGAGGGGGCAGCGGGGGGGGCAGGGTGGGGGGTGCTGGGGGGGGAGGGTGGCGGGGGGTGGCGGTGCAGGGGGGGCCGCGGTGACAGCAGGTGAGTGTCCCAGCTCCATTACAATATTTAGGTGGGCTGGGATGCGCGGCCACCATTAATTATTCATGTAGTTAAGGCCCTCGAGGCAGCAATTTTTCGGGGCCTGTGTGATCTTCAGGATATTGTACGGGCACAATGGGCAGGCAGAGTGGAGATATTTGTGTAAACCTCATCCACGGGCAGGATAAAAGGGGTGAGTGTGATCGTGAGTGGTGTCTGTTAGATGTTGTCTAAGTGTGGAAGTTACTGCAACTTGCCTGTGTGAGCTGGTATACATCAAAACTCATACCAGCTGCTTGGACAGGAGTAAAACCCTTCAGGTCAGAACTCTGCAGTGAAGATCATTTTTAGGAACTGCAGGTTTCAGGAAGCCTTCCCTTAGCCTGGAGGGAAGGGGGAGGAGGCCAGGAGTGCACATTCAGCCTCCAGGGGAGCTACCTTTGGAAGAACAGGCACAGGCACAAGGGGTGCAGGACCGAGTGGTAGTCCAAGGTGGAAGGGGCTGCAGAAGATGTCACTATCCTAGAAACATTGAAACTAGGAGCAGGAGTAGGCCATTCAGCCTTTTGAGACTGCCCAGCCATTCATTATGATCATGGCTGATCATCCAACTCAATAGCCTGCTCCCGCTTTCTCCTCATATCCTTTGATCTCTTTTGGCCCAAGAGCTATATCTAGCTCCTTCCTGAAAACATACAAGGTTTACAGGCAGCAAAGCAGCTACCCCAATATGTCTGAGGTGCAGTGCCGAAGGAGGCTCCGTCTCTCAAGGGAGACAGTCACTTCCATTTGTCAGATGATTAGGCCTGAGATATCCATTAACTGTGTGGGCGGACACCCCATGCCAGTGGCTCTGAAGGTCACAGTTGCCCTCAACTTCTATGCCTCTGGCTCCTCCCAGGGCTCGGTGGGTGATCTTTGCGGCGTCTCTCAATCAGCTGTCCACACTTGTGTCAAGCAGGTTATAGACATGCTGTTCAGGCGTGCATTGACCTCCATCCACTACTGTTGGGACCAGGCAAACCAGATACAGTGAGCCAGAGTTTTCACAGCCAATGCTGGCTTCCCCTGCATCCAGGGTGCTTTGTACTGTATACATGTGGCCATCAAGGTGCCAGCAGGAAGGGATTGCACTCCATGAATGTGCAGATTGTGCGATCACAGGATGATGATTCTACAAGTCTGTGCAAGGTACCCAGGCAGCTGCCACAATGCCTACATCCTCAGACACTCCCAGGTGCTGGGTCTCTTCAGTGCTCTAGCCCAGCTGGACGGATGGCTGCTGGGTGACAAGGGCCATCCCCTCAGAAAGTGGCTCATGACACCTCTCCGCCATCCAAGAACAGAAGCTGAGGAGCGCTACAATAGGAGCCATGACTCCACAAGGGCTGTGGTGGAGAGAACCATCCGTCTTCTCAAGATGCATTTCCGATGCCAGGACCGCTCAGGGTGTCTCGCTGATAGTGGTAGCATGCTGCGCTCACAACAATCTTGTGCTGGAAAGGGGGGATGCAGTGGATGATCAAGATGTAGATGCAGTGGCTGCGGCTGCAGACGATGAGTCCAGCAGTGAGTCCGAGGATGAGCACGCACAAGGAATTACTGAGGGGGTAGACGCTGACCCGGGCATACTCCAGGGAGGCAGGGACTCCCGGGAGGCTTTAATCAAATGAACCTTCAGCTAGCCCACCACAGATGAACCTTCAACACACACCAGGGCTGCAGGCTCCATACTTGATACCTGAATGCTAAATCTGGTTAGGAACATTAACTAAGGGCATTGTCAATAAAGCTCAATACCAAACAGCTCACTCATAACATCATGGTTTCCTGTCCACATGCAGAAGCAAGGAATCACCCTGGGGCATGGCAACATATCAAAATTTATTGAAGGAACAAATGTAACTTCATAAACCAAAAAGAAACGGTGTTGCACATCACACCAAGTCTTAATGAACTAATAGTGGGCCAACATAGAAGCACCAGTGAGAAACCCATGGTGTGCCTAATGTGCCTTATGTTTACATTTTCGGGTGCTACGTCTTGGTGCTGCCCCTCACTGGGAGTGGCATCTGAGACAGCCTGCACACTCTGCTGTCCTGTTGGCCTCGATGACCTTGGCGGATGTCCTCTGGCCAGTCGAGCCTGTGCTGGCCCTGCCTGGGAGGAAGCTGCCAGTTCCACAGCTGACAACTCCCCAGTCTCATCGGATACCACGGTGACTGGGAGAGGGGCGGAGGAGCTGCTGCCCTCATCCGGAGCGTCTTGAGAGGAGCCCGCAGAGACGACAGGCAGCTGCTGCACCGATGTGAAGTCACTTTGGACCTCCCTGCTCACCGAAGATGGATGGGCTGGGAAACTTGGTGCCCAAACCATCACTGGCGCTGACCAGCTGAGGTTAGTACTGATGTGAGGGTTTGCTGGTCCGAGTATATCCCCAGGAGGCCCTGACTGGTCTCCTGGAGGTGCCTCTCCACGAGAGTCGCCACTCTCTCCATGGAGGAAGCTTGGCGCTTGGCCATGAGGCTCATTGCAACAGTGATGCTCAGTGTGGACTCCTCAAGCACGGGCATCATGCCACACTATGTCTCATGTATCTTCGCCAGATCCTCCCGCACACCCTGCTGGACTTCCAGCGTTTGCTGCCTCACGGACAACTCCAGAGGCACATCATCAGGCACTGACCGAGCATGTACCTGGTCACCTGCAGTCCTCCGACTGCCGGCACCCTGGGCACTGTCTGTCTCCACCTGCACCTCAAGCGAGTGTGAAGTGCCCTCACCGCTGTGCCCAGGGACATTAGCCGATGATCTAATTCCCACCGAGGCGCTAGTACCTGTGCTGGTGCCTGCCTTGCAGAGATGGTGTGACGCTGGTGAGTGGATTAGCTGAGGGGCTTCAGGGGTGAGAGGTGGGCCCTCTGCCTCCTCCTCCCATCCCTGCTCCGGTGATGCTGAGAGAAAGAAAAAGAACATTTGATTAGTTAAAGTGGAGACAGTGTCAATGTGCATCCCTGTCCCCCGGATCACAATGTGCTCATCCTTCTATAAACAACAGTCAACCCATATTGCAAACTTCAATCACTGAGCATTCGGCACTACCAAGGCTGCTGGGACACACATAGTGACCTGAGTGCTCGGCAAACATACCTCCCCGTGACACATCTGCCTCACTGCCACCGGTGGACCTGGGCGCATGGCGCCTCTCCAGATCCACAACCTGCTGCTCAAAGGAGTCAGGATCGCCAAATGGGCCTGGCCTCTGCCAGTCCACATCCGCTCTGTGGAATTGTGTGCAGTCTTCCCCTGGAAAGGAGAGAACAGCATTGATTAAATCCATCGCATCCCTGCCACCCGAGCCTGAGTGGGACATTGCAGGGCTCCAGTGCTTCATTACCCAGCAGCTGCCCCACACTCACAACAAGAATCCAGGGCTGACCCCACCCCAGTGTCCACATGCTGCCTCCATCACATGTGGCACCACACGATGTAACTTTGCTAAGCAAGGAGGCACAAGCACATGGAACGCCAAAGGCAGCAGATGGATAGGTGCCATGTCACCTGGAAGCTGCCCTCCCAGCCTCTCAGAGCCCTGACTTTGACATGCTTCCCAGTTCCAGCACTGCGCCGAGGGGCAGATCCTTGAGTTTCACCTCCGATTCTATACTCTGGGTGTCAGTGTCACACATGCTGTGGGTGAAGTACCCATCTCAGCACAACCCACTCAAGGTGAACTAGGTACGGGCAATATCTGCTGGCCCACCCAGCGAGGGAAACATGCCGTGCAGGATTCAATGCTGTTACTGTGCTCAGAGTTGCGGGGGTGGGAGGGATGTGGTTGGGGGGAAGGGGCTGCATTAAGTGACCTGTGCCAACATGGTACTCACTCTTCCCGAGCACAGGAGGACTTTGAATCTATCTTGGCACTGGACCCATGCACACCACACCACATCATGAGAGCTGACAATCTCGGCCATCTCCTCCCAGACACGTTTGGTCAGGTGGGGAAGACTCTGCCTCCTGTCCCTCAGAATCAGGATCTCCTGCTGCACTGCCACCTCCTCCAGGAGGGCAGCTAGGCACTCATCTAAAAACCGATGGGCCTACATCTCCACTGGCCTACCCTCCAGCCTGGCCTGCCCCGCTGCCCTGCCCTCCGGCTTGGCCTGCCCTGCTGCCCTGCCCTCTGGCCTGGCTTGCCCTGCTGCCCTATCCTCTGGCCTGGCCTGCCCAGCTGCCCTGCCCTCCGGCCTGGCCTTAATTGGCCTGCCCACGTAAAATGGCAGTGTGGACAAGATGTGGGCAGCAATCTGGTTTGCGCCCACCCATGCCCGCTCCTACTTGGCCCTCCCGACATGGGGAGCATTCTCCCCAGTGAGTTTGGCTCACTCTGCCCATCACTGCTCTCATTGGACATTTCTTTTTAATGGTTAACTTCTACCTTGCAAAGGCTGAGCGTCAACTCACAGACACTTCCTCCTACCTCCCCCTGGTCCATAACCCCACCACTGAACATCAAGCCATTGTTTCCAAGACTGTTACTGACCTCATCTCCTCTGGAGATCTTTCTTCCACAGCTTCCAACCTGATAGTCTCCCAACCTTGGACGGCCCGCTTCTATCTCCTACCCAAAATCCACAAACAGGACTGTCCCGGCAGACCGATCATGTCAGCCTGTTCCTGCCCCACGGAACTCATTTCTTGTTATCTTGACTCCCTTCTCTCTCCTCTTGTCCAGTCCCTTCCCACCTACATCCATGATTCTTCTGACACCCTAAATCATATCAACAATTTCCAGTTCCCTGGCCCCAACCGCCTCCTCTTCACCATGGACGTCCAATTCCTCTACAGCTCCATCCCCCACCAGGACGGTCTGAGGGCTCCCCGCTTCTTCCTTGAACAAAGGCCTGAACAATCCCCATCCACCACTCATCTCCTCCGTCTGGCTGAACTTGTTCTCACACTGAACAATTTCTCCTTAAACTCCTCTCACTTCCTCCAAATAAAAGGTGTGGCTATGGGTACCTGCATGGGCCCCAGCTATGCCTGTCTCTTTATGGGGTATGTGGAACATTCCTTGTTCCAGTCCTACTCCGGCCCCCTTCCACAACTCTTTCTCCGGTACATCGATGATTACTTCGGTGCTGCTTCATACTCTTGTCTGGACCTGGAAAAATTTATTAATTTTGCTTCCAATCTCTACCCCTCCATCATTTTCACATGGTCCATCTCTGACACTTCCCTTCCCTTCCTTGACCTCTGTGTCTCAATTTCTGATGATAGACTGTCCACCAATATCCATTAAAAGCCTACTGACTCCCACAGCTACCTCGACTACATCTCCTCACACCCTGCTTCCTGTAAGGACTCCATCCCATTCCCTCAGTTCCTTCGCCTCGGTCGCATCTGTTCCGATGATGCCACTTTCAAAAACAGTTCCTCTGACATGTCCTCCTTCTTCCTTAACCGAGGTTTTCCACCCACAGTGGTTGACAGGGCCCTCAACTGTCTCCGGCCCATCTCCCGCGCATCCGCCCTCACAACTTCCTCTCCCTCCCAGAAACATGATAGGTTCCACCTTGTCCTCACTTATCACCCACCAGTCTTCGCATTCAAAGGATCATCCTCCTCCATTTCCGCCAACTCCAGAATGATGCCACCACCAAACACATCTTCCCTTCACCGCCCCGGCGGCATTCCGCAGGGATCGTTCCCTCCGGGACACCGTGGTCCACTCCTTCATCACCCCCTACACCTCAACCCCCTCCCACAGCACCTTCCCATGCAACCGCAGGAGGTGCAAAACCTGCCTCTTTACTTCCCCTCTCCTCACCATCCAAGCGCCCAAACACTCCTTTCAGGTGAAGCAGCATTTCACTTACAGTTCCCTCAATTTCGTCTACGGCATTCGTTGCTCCCAATGCGATTTCCTCTACAATGGAGAGACCAAACACAGACTGGGTGACAGCTTTGCAGAACACCTTCGGTCTGTCCTCAAGCATTACCCAGACCTCCCTGTCGCTTGCCATTTCAACATTCTACCCTGCTCTCTTGCCCACATGTCCGTCCTTGGCTTGCTGCATTGTTCCAGTGAAGCTCAATGCAAACTGGAGGAACAGCATCTCATCTTCCGACTAGGCACTTTACAGCCTTCCGGACTGAATATTGAGTTCAACAATTTTAGATCATGAACTCTCTCCTCCATCCCCATCCCTTTTCCGATCCTCCCTTTTTTTTGAATAATTTATATAGATTTTTCTTTTCCCACCAATTTCCATTATTTTTAAATGTATTCCAACCATTTTTTATCTCCACATTTTAGCCTTCACCCTACCCCAACCCCACTAGGGCTATCTGTACCGAGCTTGTCCTGCTTTCTACCCTTAAGTAGCACATTCCGTAGGTAATATCACCACCTTCAACACCTCTGTGTCCTTTTGTCTGTGACATCTTTTGGTTATCTGCACCTATCACTGGCCCTCTATCCAGCTCTACTTGTCCCACCCCATCAGCCCCCCTTAAACCAGCTTATATTTCACCTCTCTTCTATTTTTACTTAGTTCTGTTGAAGGGTCATTCGGACTCGTAACATTAACTGTGTTCCTCTCCGCAGATGCTGCCAGACCTGCTGAGCTTTTCCAGGTATTTTTGTTTTTGTTTCTTTTTAATGGTTTCCTAGTATTCCATGAGAGACTGATAAAAATCACAAATTGCAGGGTTACTTGGTGAGCAGCCAAAGCTGAGAAACTGTGGCGAACTTGTCACTATCCCTGTGACTGAAATAACACCAGGCAAGGCGGCTTCATAGGCAGCTTGCAATTTATTCAGGAGGGAATGTTTCTATTTGAATTTATTTATTCTTCAAATGTGGGATTCTTGGGATGAGCCTTTGCGTTGTCACCCAGTTGGCCAGTGACTGTTCTCGCCTGGTTTTATTTTTATTTATTTAATCAGCCTTCTTCTCCATCTTAGGCGGTCCCTGGTGATCGAGCATGACTTGCTTCCACTGCGTTTTGACGTGTTCTGAGGTGGCTGATAAGTTCAATGGCTGATCTGCAGACTCTGCCACATGCTGCACGGGGTGCCTGAAGGGTTGCTTGGGTGTTTCTGCACTCCCTTCGATGCCTCGGTTTTGTCTCTGCTCCTGATTAAATCTCTCAATGTGTTCGGTGCCTCTCCATATGAACCTTCTCCATTTTGGTCAGTCACAAGCCAGGGTCTCCCATGAGTGGTGGGGATGTTTGACCTCTTCAGGTATAATTTGAGGACATCCTGAAAGTATTCCCACTGTCCTCCCAGGAATCTCCTGCCACAACAAAGTTCCGGGTAGAGCAATTGCTTTGGGCTTCTGGTGTCAGAAATACAAAGAACATGTCCCACCCAGTGGAGCTGGTTTTGAGTGACTAATGCCTTGATGCTGGGCATGTTGGTTTGGGAGAGGCCAATGCGTTGGACCGTCTTTTTAGTCACTGGATTTGGAGGGTTTAAGAAGGCACCTCTGATAGTGCTTCTCCAGTGCTTTGAGGTGCCTGCTGTAGGTTGTCCAAGTGTCTGAAGCACATAGAGCTGCAGGATCACTGCTGCCCTGTGAGGTCACAACCTTAGTCTCAGGTTTGAGATCCTGGTCCTCAAATCCTCTTTTCCTCAGTTGGCTGCAGGCTGAGCTGGTGCATTGGAGGCAATAAAGAATTTCATTATTGATTCTGCCTTTATCTATCTATCTAATTTTAGTCAGAGAATCACTTACAATGACTTTTCCTGATCCCTCACTGTTACCCCTGGTGTGTCCCAATGATCTACCCTTGACCATTCCTATTTCACATCTACGTGTAGCCCCTTGGCAAGATCATCTGAACCACAGTGTTTGTTTTCACATGTACGCTGAAGACCCCCAGCTCTACCTCACCATCACCTCTCTCAACTCCGCCACTGTTGCTACGTTATCAGACTGCTTATCCCACATCCAGTACTGGACAAGCAGAAATTTCCAATTCAATACTGGGACTGAAGCCATTGTTTTCCAACCCCCCATCCCCCACCCCCTACCCCCACCCCACCAAACTCCGTTCCCTAGATACTGATTCCAGTACCCTCGCCCTGGCTACAGCCTGTGGTTGAAGCAGTCTGATCAAAACCTGGTGTCATAGAAGATCCTGAGATGAGATCCTGACCTCATATCCATGCCTTCACTCAGACTGTTAATGCCACCTCCGTAATATCACCCGACTTCACCCAGTCTCAGCTCTTCCGCAGCTGAAACCCTCATCCACACCCTCTTTACGTCTAGACTCAACTATTCCAACACACTCCTGGCTGCTCTCCCACATTCTTCCCTCCATAAACTTGAGGCCACCCAAATCTCTGCTGCCTGTCTCCGAACTCACACTGAGTCCTGTCCCCTTTCACCCCCTGTGCTCACTGACCTACACTGGCTCCTGGTCAAACAACGTCTCAATTTAAAAATTCTCCTCCTGGTTATCAAATCCCTCCATGACCTCTCCCCTCCCTATCTCTGTAATCTCCTCCAGCCCATCAATACCACCACCGCCCCCCAACCCCGGATATCTGCATTCCTCTAATTCCAGCCTCTTGAACTTTCCCGATTTTATCACTCCACCATTTGCAGCAATGCCTTCAGCTACCGGGGCCCCAAGCTCTGGAATTCCCTCTTTAAACCTCACCACCTCACTCTCCTCCTTTAAGACACTCCTTAAAACCTACCTTTCTGACCAGGCTTTTGGTCACCTAACCTAATAACTCCCTCTGTGGCTCAGTGTCATACTGTGTTCTATAATACTTGTGAAAAGGGCTTTGGAACATGTTATTATATTAAGGGTGCTATAGAAATACAAGTCTTGATTGTTGTTGCATAAAGTGGGTGGAATTTTCTGTGCCCATTGGCATCGGGTATGTTCGGTGGCGTGAGTGAACAATATGATGAGAAGGCCAAAAATTGGTTTCATGAAGTCCTGAAATCAGTTTACGATTGTCTGCTCTGCCTGTCAATGGCGGATTGCGTTTCCTGCCATCGGATGTCGGGAGCATCATTGTAATACAGCTACATTATAAGGCCAGCCCGCCAGAATTATCTCACCCCGCCCTCACCGCTGGATCAGCCGAGCACGCCAACCTGTTTCAGAACCGAACATAAGCGATGTGAACCTTGCAAGCTGCATTTCACTCGAGACTTCAAGGTCTGTTTGCCTACCTTGCTTCAGGCAGCACTCACAGTCATCAGCTCCAGGTTTCGCGAACAGCACCACATCACTTTTAGAGGGGCTCAAGGGCAGGTCTCTGCCTACCAGACCAGCCACAAACCACTGACTGACTGACTGCTAATGAAGCACTCCCATTGACACAGGACCTCAAAACACCCTCACACACCCATCTGAAATCCCGTAACCCCCACTGGAACACACCCATCTCTTGATATTACACCTCCTGGTTGACTGGAAATATCACCAACCGCAACCTAGTAACTCACCCAAGAGGTGAAGATGGTGGTGTAGTGGTAATGTTACTGGATTAATAATCCAGAGGCCCAGGCTGATCCTCTGGAGGCATGGATTCAAGTCCTGGTATGGCAGCTGGTGGGATTTAAATTTTATTTATAAAGCTGGTCTCAGTAATGGTGACCATGAAGCTAGCATTGATTACCATTAAAAACCCACCTGGATCACTAATGTCCTTTCGGGAAGGAAATTTGCCATCCTTACCTGGTCTGGCAAACATGTGATTCCAGACCCACAGCAATGTGCGTGATACTTAACTGTCCTCTGAAATGGCCTAACATTCCACTCAGTTCAAAAGCAATTAGGGATGGTCAACAAATGCTGGCCTGGTCAGCGATGCTCACATTCCATGAAAGAAAAATATTTTTTAATGTACCAGGTTTCAACCTTCCAGGGAAAATCTGGGCAACATTTAAACACGTAAGACAGGCCGGGGGAGGACAGGCCACGTGGGGACAGGCTGGGGGAGGACAGGACGTGTGAGGACAGGCCAGGGGAGGACAGGCCATGTGAAGACAGGCCGGAGGAGGACAGGCCGTGTGAGGACAGGCAAGGGGAGGACAGGCCGTGTGAGGACAGGCAAGGGGAGGACAGGCCGTGTGAGGACAGGCTGCGTGAGGACAGGCCGCGTGAGGACAGGCCGCGTGAGGACAGGCCGCGTGAGGACAGGCCGCGTAAGGACAGGCTGCGTAAGGACAGGCCGGGCGAGGACAGGCCATGTGAGGACAGGCCGTGTGAGGACAGGCCGGGGGAGGACAGGCCGTGTGAGGACAGGCCTGGGGAGGACAGGCCGGGGGAGGACAGGCCAGGTGAAGACAGGCCGGGGTAGATCATGTCATGTGCGGACAGGCCGTGTGAGGACAGGCCAGGGGAGGACAGGCTGGGGGAGGAAAGACCGCGTGAGGACAGGCCGGGGGAGGACAGGCCACGTGAAGACAGGCTGGGGGAGGACAGGCAATGTGAGGACAGGCCGGGGGAGGACAGGCCGGAGGAAGACAGGCCAGGGTAGATCAGTTCATGTGCAGACAGGCCGCGTGAGGACAGGCCGGGGGAGGACTGTCCGTGGGAGGACCAACCGCATGAGGACAGGCCGGGGGAGGACAGGCCACGTGAAGACAGGCCGGGGAAGGACAGGCAATGTCAGCACAGGCCGGGGAAGACAGGCCGTGTGAGGACAAGCCGGGGGAGGACAGGCGGGAGGAGGACAGGCCGCGTGAGGACAGGCCGGGGGAGGACAGGCCGGGGCAGGATAGGTCGCATGAGGACAGGCCGGGGTTGGACAAGCCTGTGAGGACAGGCCGGGGAAGAACAGGTCATGTGAGGACAGGCCGGGGGAGGATAGACAATTTGAGGACAGGCCGGGGGAAGACAGGCCATGTGAGGACAAGCCGGGGGAGGACAGGCCGGAAGAGGACAAGCAGCATGAGGACAGGCTGGGGGAGGACAGGCCAGGGCAGGATAGGTCGCATGAGAACAGGCCGGGGTTGGACAAGCCTGTGAGGACAGGCTGGGGAAGAATAGGTCATGTGAGGACAGGCCGGGGGAGGACAGGCCGGGGTAGATCAGGTCATGTGAGGACTGGCCGTGTGAGAACAGGCCGGGGGAGGACTGGCTGGGGGAGGACAGGCAATATGAGGACAGGCTGGGGGAGGACAAGCCGGGAGAGGACAGGCCAGAGGAGGACAAGCGGCATGAGGACAGGCTGGGGGAGGACAGGCCAGGGCAGGATAGGCCGCATGAGGACAGGCCGGTGTTCTACAAGCCTGTGAGGACAGGCCGGGTGAGACAGGCCAGGTGAGCACAGACCGCGTGAGACAGATCGGGGGAGGACAGGCCACATGAGGACAGGCCGGGGGAGGACAGGCCACGTGAGGACAGGCCGGGGGAGGGCAGGCTGGGGAAGGACAGGCTGGAGGAGGACAGGCCGCGTGAGGACAGGTCGGGGGAGGACAGGCCGGGGCAGGATATGTCGCATGAGGTCAGGCCGGGGTTGGACAAGCCTGTGAGGACAGGCCGGGGAAGGACAGGTCACATTAGGACAGGCCGGGGGAGGACAGGCTGGGGTAGATCAGGTCGTGTGAGGACAGGCCGTGTGAGAACAGGCCGGGGGAGGACAGGCCGGGGGAGGACAGGCCGCATGAGGACAGGCCGAGGGAGGACAGGCTGGGGGAGGACAGGCCGGGGGAGGAAATGCTGGGGGAGGACAGACCAGGGAAGGACAGGCTGCATGAGGACAGGCCGGGGGAGGACAGGTCGCGTGAGGACAGGCCGGGTGAGGCCAGGCCGGAGGAGGACAGTCCGGGGGTGGACAGGCCGGGGAAGGACAGTTCATGTGAGGACAGGTTGTGTGAGGACAGAGCGGGGGCGAACAGGCCGGGGAGGACAGGCTGCATGAAGACTGGCCGGGGTTGGACAGGCCAGGTGAGGACAGGCCAGGGGAGGACAGGCCGCGTGAGGACAGTCCAGGGGTGGACAGGCCGGGGGTAGACAGGCCTGGGGAGGACAGGCCGCGTGAGGTCAGGCCAGGTTGGACAGGCCTGGGGAGCACAAGCCGCGTGAGGATAGGCCGGGAGTAGAGAGGCCGGGGGAGGACAGGCCGCGTGAGGTTAGGCCAGTGGATGACACGCCGGGGGAGGACACGCCGGGGGAGGACAGGCCGTGGGAGGACAGGCCGCGTGAGGACAGGCCAGGGGTGGACAGGCCAGGGGAGGACAGGCTGCGTGAGGACAGGCTGGGTGAGGACACGCTGGGGGAGGACAGGCCCGGGGAGGTCAGGCCACATGAGGACAGACCGGGGGAGGACAGGTCATGTGAGGTCAGGCCCTGTGAGAACAGTTTGGGCGAGGACAGGCCATGTGAGGACAGGCTGGAGGAGTACAGGCCGGGGGTGGACAGGCTGGGGAAGGACAGTTCATGTGAGGACAGGCTGTGTGAGGACGGAAATGGGTGAACAGGTTGGGGGAGGACAGGCTGCATGAGGACTGGCCGGAGTTGGACAGGCCAGGTGAGGAAAGGCCGGGGGTTGACAGGCCGGGGGAGGACATGCCGCTTGAGGATAGGCCAGGGGAGGACAGGCCGGGGGAGGACAGGCCAGGGGTGGACAGGCCAGGGGAGGACAGGCCACGTGAGGATAGGCCAGGTGAGGACACGCCGGGGGAGGACAGGCCGGGGGAGGACAGGCCGGGGAGGACAGGCCGGGGGAGGACAGGCCACGTGAGGACAGGCCGGGAGTGGACAGGCCACGTGAGGACAGGCCGGGGGTGGACAGGCTGGGGGAGGACAGGCCGCGTGAGGACAGGCTGAGGGAGGACAGGCCGGCGGTGGACAGGCCGGTGGAGGTGTGGCCATTCGGTTTCTATTGAAATTCTGTGGAGGGGTGCATAGACGGATCATGAGTAGAAGATTACATAGATGGATGATGGATGGATGGAGATCTGGGTGGATGGATGGACGAATGAGTGAATGGAGGGATTGGAATGGAGAAGTTGAAGAATTTATAATGTTCCCAAACTGGGTTTAGTGACTTCACTGTGTGAGGACCAACATCATATAGAAACTGTATTGGAGGGTGAGGAGGAATAAAAAACTCTCTATACCAGGGAGGGACAAGGAAGATAATAATGGAGACAGAAATTGTAGGTGAGCGTATTGGTGCTTGTTGAACGTGTGAGAACATTTAGAAATACCCTAGATATAGAAAAAGGACTCGAGTCCTGGATAGACTTGTGTTTTATATAAGGTTCTCCACCAGTAAAGGGCAAAGTGATGTTTCTAGGAGTAAGCATAACTTGAAAAACAGCAGCTGTAAGGGCAAAATTCAGATTCCTGTTCTCACCTGCACCAGCCTGTTCAGAACAGAACTGGTTTCCTGTCAAATGCCTCATGTGTCACCGTGCTCTGACTTACATACAGCTCCATGACTGTACTGTAGTGTCTATAGATATAAGCATCTCTAGGACTGATCAGCCTGTCTCATTATCCACAAACTCGTAGTGCTGCCATTATCGGTTCTATTTTTATTGATTCATTGTATGTTATGTATTGATCCAGAGACAATTGATTCACTCTTATTACTGCATCAGGAAGAGCAGATGAATTTAATGTAATTTATTTTAAATATGTGTATTGTTTGAGTTTAGTTCATCAGTTTCCTTCATCTTTTATTGATATCAATTTTGAATCATAGAATGGTTACAGCACAGAGAGAGGCCATTCAGCCCATCATGAACTTGCTGACTCCCTGGAAGAGTAACCCAGGTAGTCCCACTCGCCCTGCCTTTTTCCCATAGCCCTGAAAATTTTATTCTCTCTTGAAAACCAGGATTGAATTTGTCTTCACCACATTCTCAGGTTGTGCATTCCACATCCTAACCACTGTCAGCTGAGAGGTGGTAGCGCATTTCTCTCTCATTCACAAGGTTAAGTGTTCAAACATCACTTTAGGGCCTGAACACAAAAATCAAGGTTGACCCTCCAGTGTAGTACTGAGGGAAAGCTGCACTGTTGGAGGTGCTATCTTTCAGATGAGGTGTTAAACTAAGGCCCCATCTGCCTGCTCGGGTGGATGTAATGGCCTCTACTTCAAAGAAGAACAGGGATGTTATTCCTGGAGGCCCTGGCCAATACTTATCCCTTAATCAACATCCTCACAAGGAAAGATACTGATTATCTGGTCACTAATACATTGCTGATTTACTGTGAGCTAATTAGTTGCCACGTTTCCTAAATTACAACAGTATAACTTCAAAAAGTATTTCATTGGCTGTGAGGCATTTGAGATGTCCAGTGATCGTGAAGGTGCTATATAGAATCAGAGAATTATAGATTAGTAACAGCAAGAAAGAGGCCATTTGGCCCACCGGCTCTCTGAATGAGCATCTCACCTGGTGCCATTCCACTGCCTTCTCCCTATAGCCTTGCACATTCTCCCTTTCCAGATAATAATCCAATTCGCTCTTTAGTGCCTCAACTGAACCTGCTCCACCACACTCTCAGGCATTTTCTAGATCATAACCACTCTCTTCATGAAAATGTTTTTCCTCATGTCTCCATTTCCTCTTTTGCCAATTACTTTAAATCTGTGCCTCTGGTTCTCGATCATTCCGCCATTGGGAACAGCCTCTCTCTAGCTACTCTGTCCTCATGATTTTGAATACCTCTATCAAATCTCCTCTCAGCATCTTCTTCTCCAAGAGAAACAGTCCTAGCTTCTCCAATCAATGTAACTGAAGCTCCTCATCCTTGGAACCATTCTCATAAATTGTTTCCTTAATTAACCCACATTTGTTCATGTGACTATTAATTTTTCCCCAAATTATTGATTCTAGAAGTTTCCCCATCACTGAAGTTAAACTGACCAGGCCTATAGTTGCTGGGCTGATTCTTACTCTCTTTTTTGAAAAAGGTTGTAACATTTACAATCCTCCAGACCTCTGATGCCACCTGAGTCTAAGGAAGAGTGAGTCATCGATTGTTGTAAAAACCCATATGGTTCATTTTAGGGAAGGAAATCTGCCATCCTTATCTGGTATGGCCTACATGTGATTCCAGACCCACAGAAATGTGGTTGACTCTTAAGTGCCTCCTGAAATGGCCTAGCAAGCCGCTCAGTTGTACCAAACTACTACAGATATCACATGGACTCCAGTGGGTCAAGAAGGCAGCTCATCACCACCTTTTCAAAGGTAATTAGGGAAGGGTAACAAGTGCTTGTCTTGCCAGCAATGCCCACATCCCGTGAAAGAATGAAAAAAATCCATGATCCCATATACCTCATTAACCCCGGCCTCAACTTGCCATGACTCAATGATTTGTGTACAGACAGCTGAGAGACCTGGGGGTTGGTTGTAATTTCTATTACTTACTGAAAACTCATAGTTACGGTTTTACCCTCATCCCTTATTTACTAATTCCTATTTTTTAATTACTTAGTTGTAAACTACCAAACTTGAAGTGTGAAAAATGCTACAACTCCATGGGATGGGGAAACTGTAAAACGAAAATGGCCAGGTTTACCAAACAACCTCCAAATGAAGGAATTATCTACAAGATTTCACTATTTGTAGATTTTCCTTTAACACAAATCAGAATCAACATAAGTTAAACAATTGGTATGAGCTTTAAATTACACATGGAATAGCAGATAAAACAAAGGCTATCTCACAAGATTACAAACATTAGCAGCACTCCCTGCACAAATGTGACACTACATGCAATCTCATCAGTCTTTACAACTCAGCCTCTGGTATGTAAGTTCTCTCACTTTTCTCATTTAATTTGGTCCTTGAATCACCTGCAACAGTAGCTCAACTTCACCTGATACCCCTGGAGATGGTCATCACCCAAATAGCACACTCATGAAGAACCTCCTTAACTAGGTTCATGACAGTCTTGCTGGCACAGACTCTCCAGGGACTCCTTTTTCCAATTCCTTTAATAAGCTTTGCTAAACCACCTGGTAAGCCCTAGTAAAACTGAAGCAAAGCAGTGGTATTGTCCAATTTAAAATCCCTGTTCTAACCCTGTCTACAGCTTTCTGTCCATTTTAACTGTATTACACACAGATCCTTGTAAACATGCCTTATCTTTTCTTCCCCTGCTGCACCTTTCCTTTACTCCTTACAGCTGTAGCTTCTTCATCTTCCATGTGTCTAGCTACACAGCTTTTGTATGTTCACTTCCTTCCTGTTGGTGCTACCTCCAAGTCAAGGGTCATTAGGTCAAATGGACCAGTATTTCTTTATTATTCAAGAAAATTCCTTTAGAAAGATTCTTAAATAGTTTGCACCAATTGCAAACAAATGATTGAAAGGACTTAAACCAATTGCAGATTCCACAGACGTTTTAAAGAAATTACAAATGTTCCTCACTGTGGTGCTTCTGTGTCAAAGGTCATCACAATTACATAATTGAACACATTAAAAAGCTTTGACAGCGTGTCTCTTCTTTCAGCAATACATTAAGTTTTCTTCGTTGATTTTATTAGTGAGCACTTCCTTCACCTCTGCAGTGACCTCCTGTTTTACAAGTCCTCACTGTTCCCAGCTCACTGCTATGCTCACTGCCCAGTCTCTGTCAGTGGGTGGGTTTCCCTGGGCTCCTGGGTCAAAGAATCCTTGGTGTCACCATATCCTGAGAGAGACTGGACTTCCCAGCAGAACCTGGCCTCAACTCTGCAGAAGTGCTCCTTGCTGCTTAGTTACACAACAACATAGAGAGAGGGAGCCCTGCCAGCCTTGCATTTCAGTGTAAGGAAGAACTGCTTTAGCAGCAAGTCAACACAACGGACATAGGTTGTCATCAAAAGTTAAAGCATCCAACCTAAAAATATAGAAAGAACACTTGAGTAATGAATGAAAGAAAGATGCTGTATGTACATAGTAACTTTCACACCCTCCTGCTGTTGTGAAGCAATTAACTACTTTTTAACAAATATTACAGCCTTTTATGTGCACAGCAAGATCCCAAAACCACAAAATGAGAAAACAACTATGTGATGGGTTTTTAACTGTATTGAATAGAGATAGGCATTGACCAGGACACGGGTGAGAACTGCTCTGCCCTTTTTCAAATTGTGCCGCAGGATTGTTGTATCTCCCATAGTGGGGGGCGATAGGGCTTCAGTTTAACTTCTCCTCCAGAAGACATGAATCCCCCAGTACCTCACTGGCCACCTTAACTTAGATTATGTGCTCAAAGCCTCTAGACCTGGGCTTGAGTTCATAGTCGTCTTAGTCAGAGGCCAGTGAACCAAGTTATTCCTTCCACTGTGTATGCATCACTACCTAAATCATGGATCCCCCAGTCCAGCTCTCTGCTCCTAATCCCCATGTCATTGCGTAGATCCATTAATATCTCAGTAACCCTCAGCCAACTTAGACAGGCATTAATTCTGTCCTCTTTAAATGGGGTCAGGCTCCAGTGAAAATAGTTAGTTACATGAGCCTTCCATTAGAACTCAGCCCCAAATGTTGGGCCACTCTTGCTCACTCTCTCCAAACTCCACTGAATGAATGAATATACTTTTCACGTTAGCTGACTGAAATGATATACAACATTGCTGAACTTCTCCCCTATACAGTCTCTGTTCTGAATATTTAATGTAATAAATGTTCAGAGATTTCTGAAAATATGGAAGGGTTTAATATGGTGAAAAAATGTTTCTGCTAGTACATGATTTCCAAACTAGGAGTCATAAATATAGGATAATTGCCAATAATGTAAAAAGGGATTGAGGAGAAACATCTTTCTGCAGAGAATGACTACAATGTAGAATGTTTTAATTGAAGGAGTGATTGAGGGGAATGATACAACTACAGTGAAGTTAGATAATTACATGATGGGAAACGGAAGAGAGGATATGCTGAGAGATAAGGTGTTCTGATTGGCCGATGTGGAACCATAATGGATGTATCGGGCTGACTGGCCTGTTTCTGTGCTGCAGTCTCTGTGTAATAATCTAACAATTGTTTCTGATACCACCTCTAACTGCTTCTTTGTTTACAGGTAAGTGAACCTTCAAGGAGATATTGGCATTGTCCACCGTGCAGCTACAAAGTGCAGCCAACAACAGGATGCTTGGTTAGCAGTAAGGTCAGATGGCTTCAGTTAATAATAATTTGTAATTCTGGGATGCTGTGTTCCTCTTCTTTTTCAGACTGGTTGCATGGTCTAACAGTGATGTAGACTGTTTTAATACAAGCACTTACTTTGGGTTAATTGTAAAGGTTTTTTTATTCAGTGTGGTGATCTCCAAGGGCAGTGAAATGAAGTTCCCCATGTAGTAGCTGTATGTGCCATTGCTGGGGCTGATATACTTGCCTTTTCGTGTCACATCAATATGGCGTTTCTCTGCTCTGGCAGCCAATGCATGCATCAGAAAATGGCCCCGGACCACTGGCAGTTAGACAATGGTCACCATGCAGAGTGGACAGTTAGTCTCAACTTCTCCTTTGAGCTGTAAGGGTGCAGGAGGTGATCAGATGTTTGGGAGGAATGTGTTCGTTCAGTTGGGAGTGTTTGACATGGACAATAACAGGAGTGAAGGGCTGTCTGATTGTTTGATTGGAAATCTTGATGACTAATTTGCCTTCTAATTGTTGGGAATTATTGTATCTGCCATCTTAATACATCAGTTCAGTTCAGAAAGTTCACTGTCACACTGAGTCCGCACATTACATGAATCACAGAGTGGGTGGGGGGACAGTCTTCAGTGTGCAGGGGGTGATTACAGGGGGCAGAGCACTGGTCTTCAGTGCCCAGGCAGTGATTACAGGGAGTGGGTGGGGGTGCTGGTCTTCAGTGCCTAGGTGGTGATTACAGGGGGGATGGGGGCGCTGGTCTTCAGTGCCCAAGTGGTGATTACAGTGGGGGGGAGGGGGGGTGGGGGTGCTGGTCTTCAGTGCCCAGGTGGTGATTACAGGGGGGATGGGGGCGCTGGTCTTCAGTGCCCAGGTGGTGATAACAGGGCATGGGTGGGGGGCGCTGGTCTTCAGTGCCCAGGTGGTGATTAAATGGGGGGTGGATGGGGGTGCTGGTCTTCAGTACCCAGGTGGTGATTACAGGGTGGCAGGGTGCTGGTCTTCAGTGCCCAGATGGTGATCTGATTCCACCTCCATTATGGGATTTGTCTGATCTTCTTTGGCTGTGTGATGTTGCACATCTATCCAATAGAATCACTGAATTTTGCAGCAACACAAACAAGTCATTCATGTGAGTCACTTCATCAAATCCAACTCTCACTCAGTCTGCATAGCCTTTACAAACAAATAGCTCATTTCCTTTTCCAAGAGTTGATTAACTTTTATTGAACAACAGCTTGAAGAAATGATCTCCACATTCTACCCACCCTCTAGATGGTTTAGGATCACCGCCAAATGTATATCAGCCTGTTTGTAAGACCAGCCCAATTCCCCATCTGATTTTTCAGGCTTATATTTGTTGTTGGTTGTAAAATGCATAATCTGATTACATTTGATACAATTGAACCCCTGTTGTACCTGACTCGGTACATCACCCTCCATATAACTGATCACAAAGAGAATCCATTGCAGTTTGTTTCTTGTTGTCCTAGTTATTCTGAATGTGATTGTATTAACTTTATCTCTGACCTGTCCGAACCTTCTCATCAGTTTTTTTATTGAATCAGGGACACTCCTTGTCCTGATATAACATCCCAGCCTGCCTTTCATTGTTCACACATGGGCTTCATCATGTCCCCACATTGTCAATTTATCTAAATCTCTTCCTGAACTGTGTTTAAAGTCATGGTGAAATTATGTATCATTATTGTTAGCTTTTCATGATAAATATCTACATGAGTTTGCATTCCAATTTATCTAATCAATGATAGTGAGGAAAAGCGAGCAGAGTGGCGATATTATCAAATGAAAATTCATTATATATAGCTTCATGTGTAGGCATCGTGACATGTTCATTTACAGCTGTTTTCAGAAGGTGAGGGCACTCAGCCTGCTTTTCTACAGTTTCAGCTGAGCCAACATGATGTGACGGTCTGGAATGCGTTGGCTGGGAGGGTGCTGGAGGCAGGTTGCCTCACATCTTTTAAAAAGTACCTGGATGAGCATTTGGCACGTCATAACGTTCAAGGCTATGGGCCAAGTGCTGGTAAATGAGATTAGGCAGGTAGGTCAGGTGTTTCTCACTTGTCGGTGCAGACTCGATGGGCCGAAGGGCCTCTTCTGCACTGTGTGATTCTGTGATTCTGTGACTGACTCCACTAACAAATGCACCATTACTGACCACCATCCGTGACATACCTCACCTCAAAAGAAACATGTTTAGCAAGGATGATCACAGTCACACAGTTCAGCAATGGAGCGCTATAGCTCTGACCCATTTAGTTAAAGATTCAACAATATCTCAAAGTATTGATTTGCTCTTGTAGTTTGACTACTCTCAGTCAATCTCCAAAAATTACCAAGATGCATAACGGGGTTGACTACAGAGCAAGACTCATTTCTTGCAGGCGAGAAATTGTTAATTAAAGAATCTCCATGAGTTCAGAGATTTCACTTTCTCATATAATTTACAATAGACAAACAAATGGAAATCTACAGGTCAATTGTGAAGGTAGCAGTGATGTTATCTTGTAAATGTAACCTAGGAATTTTCCAAAATTCCCGTTTCATCCTTTTTCAGTTTCTTTACAGAGCAAAAGGAGGCCATTTGGCTCATCGAGCCTGCACTGGCTCTCTAAAAGAGCATTCCACCTAGTCCCACTCCCCTGCCTTACCCCATAACCTTGCACATTCTCTCTTTACAGATAACAATCCAATTCCCTTCTGAATCCCTCAATCGAACCTGCCTCCTCCACCCTCTCAGGAAGTTTGTTCCAGACTCCAACCACGAAGTGAAAAAGGAGGCTCCGACTCTCAAGGGAGACAGTCAACTATATCTGTCAGATGATTGGGCCTGAGATACCCGTTAACTGTGTGGGCTGACACCCCATGCCAGAGGCTCTGAAGGTCACAGTTGCCCTCAACTTCTATGCCACTGGCTCCTTCCAGGGCTCGGTGGGTGATCTCTGCGGTGTCTCCCAATGAGCTGTCCATACTTGTGTCAAGCAGGTTACAGACACTCTGCTCAGGCGTGCATTGACCTTTATCCTCAACTGCTGGGATGAGACCAGCCAAACACAGTGAGTCAGAGGCTTCATGGCCATTGCTGGCTTCCCCCATGTCCTGGGCACTATAGACTGCACACATGTGGCCATCAAGGCACCAGCACGTGAGCCCAGTACCTTCATCAACAGGAAGGGATTCCACTCGGTGAGCATGCAGATAGTGTGTGATCACAGGATGCTGATTCTACAAGTCTGTGCAAGGTACCCAGGCAGCTCCCACGACACCTACATCCTGAGACACTCCCAGGTGCCGGGGCTCTTCATTGCTCCAGACCGACTGGATGGATGGCTGCTGGGTGACCAGGGCTATCCCCTCAGAAGGTGGCTCATGACGCCTCTCCGCCATCCAAGAACAGAAGCTGAGCTGCCGTACAATTGGAGCCATGACTCCACAAGGGCTGTGGTGGAGAGAACCATCGGTCTTCTCAAGATGTGCTCCTGATGCCAGGGGACACAATCCAATACCCCCCAGATCATGTCTCAGTGATAGTGGTAGCATGCTGTGCTCTCCACAATCTTGCACTGGAATGGGGAGATGCAGTGGACGATGAAGATGTAGACGCAGTGGATGCGGCTGCAGATGATGAGTCCAGCAGTGAGTCTGAGGATGAGCACACTCAGGGAAATGCTGAGGGCGTAGACGCTGACCTGGGCATATTCCAGGGAGGCAGGGACACCCGGGAGGCTTTAATCCAATGAACCTTCAGCTAGCACACCACATGGGGACCTCCAGGACAAGCCTGGGCTGTAGGCTCCATACTCGATACCTAAGTGCAAAATCTGCCTGGTTAGGAACATTAACTAAGGGTCTTGTTAATAAAGCTGAATGTCCCACAAAACACTCATTGTATTATTGGAAACCATCCACCCTCAGCCATGGTGACATGTCTGAATTTAATATTGCAACCAAAGAAACTTAATGAAACGAAATGAAAACGGTGTTAAAATCTCACCAACTCATAATGACCTCATCTCGGGCCAACACAAAAGCACCGGTGAGAAACCTGTGGTGTGCCTAAGGTGCCTTATGTTAACATTTCTGGGTGCTACGTCTTGGTGCTGCCCCTCACTGGAAGTGTATCTGAGACAGCTTGCTGACTCTGCTGTCCTGTTGGCCTCGATGACCTGGGCGGGCGTCCTCTGGCTTGTGGAGCCTGTGCTGGCCCCGCCAGGGAGGGAGCAGTCAGTGCCATGGCTAGCATTTCCCCAGTCGTTGAAATGATATCAGATGTAATAGTCACTGTCAGAGGGGTGGAGGAACTGCCGCCCTCATCCGAAGCGCCCTGAGAAGTGCCCACAGAGTCGACAGGCAGCTGCTGCGCCGACGTGATGTCGCTTCGGACCTCCCTGCCCAACGTTGATGGATGGGCACCAAGCTGTGAAATTTGGTGCCCAGACCATCTCCCACACTGGCACTGACCAGCTGAGGTCAATACTGATGTGAGGGTTTGCAGGTGCGAGTACATCCCCAGGAAGCACTGATTGATCTGCTGGAGGAGCCTCTCCACGAGAGTCGCCACTCTCTCCATGGTGGACACATGGCGCTCGGACATGAAGTTCATTGTATCGGTGATCGTCCGCGTAGACTCCTCCACTATGGAGACCAAGCCAACCATAGCCTCATGTGTCACCCCCAGATGCTCCCGCACACCCGGCCACATTTCCTGCAGCTGCTGCGTCCTGGACGACTCCAGAGGCACATCATCAGGCACCAACTGAGCATGTGCCTGGTACCCTGCAGCCCTCCAACTGCTGGCGCCATGGGCACTCTCTGTCTCTGCCAGCTGTTCCAGCAACTGTGAAGTGCCCTCACCACTGTGCCCCGGGACACTAGCCAATGTTCGAATTCCCACTGAGGTGCTAGTATCTGCGCTGGTGCCTGCCTGGCAGAGATGGCATGACACTGGTGAGACTTCAGGACCCTCAGGTGTGAGAGGGGGTCTCTGCCGTTCCTCCTCCCGGCCCTGCTCCACTGATGCTGAAAGGAAGAACAAGGACATTGGATCAGTTAACGTGGAGACAAAGGAAATGTGCATCCCTGTCCCCCGGATTATTATGCGCTCATCTTTCCATAAGTAATGGTCAAGCCATGTTGCAAACTTCAATCACTGAACATTCAGAACTGCCTTGGTTGCTGGGAGAACAATGCTGACCTCACTGCTGGGCAAACATACCTGCCCGTGGCACCCCAGCCTCACCGACACCAGTGGACCTGGGTGTATGGTGCTTCTCCAAATCTAGGGCCTCCTGTTCGTAGCAGCTGAGAATTGCTAACTGTGCCAGCCCTCCGCCAGTCCTCACCCGCTCAGCGGCATTACGTACATTCATCATCTGAAAAGGAGAGAAGTGCATTGATTAGTGCTACTTGTACCTGGACTTTCTTCGCGGACGGCCCACCCCAACCAGAGTGGGACATTGCAGGGTTCCAGTGCCTCCTCACCCTGCTGCTGCCGAACACCCACACAAATATTCCAGGCCTGTCCCCCACCCCCCCACCCCATTGGCCAAATGCTGCCTACATCACATTGGTCACCACATGGTCTAACCTTCCATAGCAAGGAAGCGCAAGCACGTGGAGCACAGAAGGCAGCAGATCGATCAGTGCCAACACCACCTTGAAGCTCCCCTCCCAGCTGTCATCACCCTGACTTTGACATGTCCTGCAGTTCCAGCACTGCGCCTAGATGCAGCTCCTCCAGTTTGCCCCCAAAACAGTGGATGTGTGTCTCAGTGTACCACATGCTGCGGGGGCAGAACCCATCTCTTCACCATCCTCTCAGGGTGACCTCGGCATGGGTAATATTTGCTGGCCCACCCAGCGAAGGACACATGCTGTCAATGATTCAATGCAGTCACTACACTCAGACTTGGGGGGGGGGTATCATGGGGTGGGGAGCCAGGTGACAAAGCACATCTGCTGGGTTAAGTGACCATTGCCAACACGTTACTCACTCTTCCTGAGTGCAACAGGTTGTTGAAGCGCTTGTGACACTGGATCCAGGAGAACTGCACCACATTGCGGGAGCTCACCAGCTCCACCACCCCATCCCAGGCACGTTTGGTAATGTTGGTGGGGGGCCTCCTCCTCCTGTCCTGGGGTACAAGGACCTCCCGCCATGCTGTCACCTCCTTGAGGAAGGCAGCAAGGCAATCATCAGAAAAATGAGGGACACAGTGGCCCCCCCTGCCCTACCCTCCTGTCTGGCCTGCTCACCAGCAGCGCTCTAGGGAGCCCTTCCACTGGCCATGATTCACAGCCTTTGAAAGGCTGCAGGAGCTTTTTAAAACAGACCGCGGGGTCACCATTGGACCCAGTGGCCATTGCAGTCCCGCCACCGCCCACCTACTCCCGCTGTCCTCCGCAGCTGCGATTCATACAGGGCAGGCTTTAATTGGCCTGCCTGAGTAAAATGGTGGCACAGACCCAATCATGGGCGCTGATTGCGTCTACACCCACCTGCGCCCACTCCCACACTGCACGCCCAACATGCAGAAAATTCTGCCCTAGAATTGTTCAGTTGAAAATTTGATCAGGCACTTAGTTGGAACATCCTGACGCTGTGTGACAGTGAAGGGAGAGTTGCACAAAGCCAAGATCACCCTGACTGTTATAAACTCAGGTTATTGCATGTCAACCATTGTCGCTCAGTTCAGATCCTCAGCAGAGAGATTTGGAGACTCTGAAATTGACAGTGAGACGGGAATCGTGCTGGAGATCTGTCAGAAACCAGGAAAACTGGAAATTCCAGCAACACATTGAGGTGGTTCGAGGTCAATCATCTCAGCTCCAGGACATCACTGCAGGAGTTCCTCAGGGTAGTGCCCTTGGCCCAACCATCTTCAGCTGCTTCACTGTCTTTCCATCATAAGATCAGAAGTGGGGATGTTTGCTGATGATTGCACAATGTTCAGCACCATTCACAACTCCTCACATACTGAAGCAGTCCATGTCCAAATGCAGCAAGACCTGGACAAGCTCCAGGCTTGGGCAAACAAGTGACAATTAACATTGGTGCCACACAAGTATCAGGCAATGACCATCTCCAACAAGAGAGAATCAAACCATCACCCCTTGACGTTCAAAGGCATTACCATTGCTGATCCCCCACTATCAACATCCTGGGGTTACCATTGACCAGAACCTGAATTGGACTGGCCATATAAATACTGTGGCTACAACAGTAGGTCAGAGGCTAGGAATTGTGCGACATGTAACTCATCTCCTGACTGCCCAAACACTATCTACCATCTACAAGGCACAAGTCAGGAGTGTGATAGAATACTCTCCACTTGCCTGGGTGAATGCAGCTCCCACAACACTCAAGAAGCTTCACACCATCCAGGACAAAGCAACTCGTTTGATTGGCATCACATCCACATTCACTCCCTCCACCCCCACCGACACACAGTAGCAGCAGTGTGTACCACCTACAAGATGCACTGCAGGAATTCCATTGACCAGAAAATGAACTGTCGCTGGGTCAAAATCCTGCAACTCCCTTCCTAACAGCAATGTGGGTGTACCTACATGCAAACAGGCCAGACTTTTATGACATCCACCATGCCACCACTACTAACCCTCCAACCCACACAGAAGGAATTGCAGGACTGGGAGTTAGAGGTTATAAATTTGAGCTGATGGCTGGCGGTCACTCACCTTCTCTCCAGCCTCCAGTGCTGGTTGGTCTGGGACTGGTTGCATTTCCCAATGGCGGCCAATGTTCCCACTGATGTCCCAAAACTGTCTCATTGTCAATCTCAGGGTCTCCAAATCCCCCAGCTTGAGGTTCTGAACTGAATGATAGTGATTGACACACAATAACCTGATTTTATAGACAAATAGGAAAGTAAGCCGTGAAGATAACATAAGGAGGATACAAAAAGATATAGATAGGTTAAGTGAGTGGTCAAAGATCTGGCAAATGGAGCATAACTTGGGAAAATGTTCATTTTGGCGGGAAGAATTAAAAAGAAGCTTATTATCGAAATGGTGAGAGATTGCAGAGCTCTAAGATTCAGAGGGATCTGGGTGTCCGAGTGCATGAATAACAAAAGGTTATAATGCAGGTACAGCAGGTAATTATCACTTATTGGGAGGGGAATTGTTAGCAATTATAATCAGGGAGGAAACTATAACACTCTGAGAGCGTCCGAGAGTGACCGGGGGAATCTATAACACGCTGACAGTGTCCGAGAGTGACCATGGGGAACCTATAACACACTGACAGTGTCCGAGAGTGACCATGGGGAACCTATAACACACTGACAGTGTCCGAGAGTGACCGGGGGAACCTAGAACACACTATCAGTATCCAAGAGTGACCGTGGGGAATCTGTAACACAATGTCAGTGTCCGAGAATGACGGGGGGAATCTAGAACACACTGTAATTGTCCGAGAGTTACTGGGGGAATCTATAACACGCCGACAGTGTCCGAGAGTGACCGGAGGAAACTATAACATGCTGACAGTTTCCAAGAGTGACCGGGGGGAATCTATAATACACTCTCAGTGTCCGAGAGCAACCGGGGTGGGAATTTATAACATACTGACAGTGTCCGAGAGTGACCGTGGAAATCTATAACACACGTTTAGCATCCGAGCGTGACAGGTGGAATTGTGACACATGGTCAAAGTCCGACAGTGACCCGGGGGGATCTATAACACACTACCTGTGTCCAATAGTGACCAGGGTTAATCTATAACAAACTGTCAGCGCCGAGACTGTGGCGGCAACTGTTTAAAAAACTGTCAGTGTCCGGGTGTGATCTGGGCGAATATATAACATACTGTCAGTGTCCGATAGTGACAGTAGGAATCAATAGCACACTGTCAGTGTTGGAGAGTGACCGGGGGGATCTATAACACACTATCAGTGTCCGAGAGTGATCTGGGCAAATGTATAACACACTTTCAGAGTCCAAGAGTGACCGTGGGGAATCAGAAACACACTGTCAGTGTACAAGAGTGACGGTGGGGATCAATAGCACACAGTCAGTGTCCGAGAGTATCTGGGGGGATCTATAACACGCTGTCAATGTCCGAGAGTGACCGGGGGGATCAATAGCACACTTTCCATGTCGGAGAGTTACCGGGAGGATCTATAACACACTGGTAGTGTCTGAGAGTGACAGGAGGGAATCTATCACACACTGCCAGTGTCCGAGAGTGACCAGGGGAATCTATAACACACTGTCAATGTCCGAGAGTGACCGGAGGGAATCTATAACACACTGTCAATTACGAGAGTGAGCAGGGGAAATCTATAACATGCTATCAGTGTCCGGGTGTGAACAGGGGAAATCTATAACACACTGTCAGTGTCCGAGAGGTGCCGGGGGAATATATAACAAACAGTCAGGGTACGAAAATGACCGTGGGGATCAATAACACGCTGGCAGTGTGCAGGTGTGACCGGGGGGTGGATTTTGTAAAACACTGTCAGTGTCCGAGAGTGACCGGGGCGAATGCATTACACACTGTCAGTTTCCGAGAGTGACCTGGGGGATCAATAACTTGCTATCAGTGTCCGAGAGTGAACGGGGTGATATATAACATGCTATCAGTGTCCGAGAGTGAATGGGGGAATCTATAACACACTGTTAGTGTCCGAGTGTGACCGGGGAATCTATTACACACTGTCAGTGTCCGAGAGTGACCGGGGAAATATATAACACGCTGACACTATCCAGGAGTGACCAGTGGGAATCTATAACACATTGTCAATGTGGGAGAATGTGCGGGGGGAATCTATAAGACACTGTCAGTGTCCGAGAGTGACCGGGGGATCTATAACATGCAATCAGTGTCCGAGAGTGAGCGGGGAAATCTATAACACGCTGACACAGTCCAAGAGTGACCAGTGGGAATCTATTACACACTGTCAATGTCCGGGAGTGACCGGGGGGTGGATTCTGTAACACATTGTCAGTGTCCGAGAGTGACCGGGGCGACTTCATAACACACTGTCAGTGTCTGAGAGTGACCGTGGGGATCAATTATACACAGTCAGTGTCCGAGAGTGACCGGGGGGATCGATAACATGCTATCAGTGTCTGAGAGTGACCATGTGAATCTGTAACACACTGTCAGTGTCCGAGAGTGACCGGGGTAATCTATAACACACAGTTAGTGTCTGAGTGTGACCAGGGGAATCTATAACACACTGTCAGTGTCCAAAAGTGAGCGGGGGTATCTATACCACACTGTTAGTGTCCGACAGTGAATCGGGGGGATCAATAACACGCCATCAGTGTCCGAGTGTGACTGGGGGAATCTATAACACACCGTGAGTATCCGAGAGTGTGCGGGGGGAATCTATAACACACTGTCAGTGTCCGAGTGTGAGCGGGGGTAATCTATAACACACTATCAGTGTCCGAGAGTGACCAGGGGAATTTATAACACAGTGTCAGTGCCCGAGAGTGACAATGGGAATCTATAACACACTGTCAGTGTCCGAGAGTGACCGGGGTAATCTATAACACACTGTCAGTGTCCGAGAGTGACCATGGGAAACTATTACACACTGTGTATCCAAGAGTGACCAGGGGGATCCATAACACACTATGACTGTCTGAGAATTACACGGGGTACCAATAACACACTGTATGCATTCCAGCGTGACCAGGGGAGTCTATAACACACAGGCAGTGCCCAACGTGTACCGGGGGGACCTGTGACATACTGTATGTGTCCGAGAATGACCGGGGGTATCTATAACACACTGTCAGTGTCCGAGAGTGACAGGGCGGAATCTATAACATACTGCCAGTGTCTGAGAGTGACCGGGGGAATCTATAACACGTGTTCAGCGTCTGACGTGACAGAGGGAATTGTGACACACTGTCAAATTCCGACAGAGACCCGAGGGGATCTATAACACTGTCTGTGTCCGCTAGTAACCAGGCTTAATCTATAACAAACTGTCAGTGTCCGAGAGTGATCTGGGCAAATGTATAACACACTTTCACAGACCAAGAGTGACCGTGGGGAATCTGTAACACACTGTCAGTGTCCGAGAGTGACCGTGGGGATCAATAACACGCTGTCAGTGTCCGGGAGTGACCGGGGAGTGGATTCTTTAAGACACTGCCAGTGTCCGAGAGTGACCGTGGCGAATGCATAACACACTGTCAGTGTCCGAGAGTGACCGGGGGATCTAAAACATGCTATCAGTGTCCGAGAGTGAACGGTGGAATCTGTAACACACTGTCAGTGTCCGAGAGTGACCAGGGGAATCTATAACACACTGTCAATGTCCAAGAGTGAGCTGGGGCAATCTATCACACACTGTCAATGTCCCAGATTGAGCGCGGGAAATCTATAACATGCTCTCAGTGTCCGGGAGTGAACAGGGGAATCTCTAACACAGTGTCAGTGTCCGAGAGTGACTGGGGGAATCTATAACACACTGTCAGGGTCCGAGAATGACCGTGGGGATCAATAACATCCTGTCAGTGTGCGAGCGTGACCGGGGGGTGGATTCTGTAACGCACTGTCGGTGTCCGAGAGTGCATGGGTGGATCCATAACATGCTATCAGTGTCTGAGAGTGAACGGGCAAATCTATAACACACCGTCAGTATCCTAGAGTGACCGGGGGAATCAATGACACACTGTTAGTGTCCGAGTGTGACCAGGGGAGTCTATTACACACTGTCAGTGTCCGAGAGTGAGCGGGGAAATCTATAACAGGCTGACTCTGCCCAAGAGTGACCAGTGGGAATCTATTACACACTGTCAATGTCCAAGAGTGTGCGGGGGGAATCTATAACACACTGTCAGTGTCCGAGTTTGAGCGGGGGGAATTTATAACACACTGGCAGTGTCCGAGAGTGACCGGGGGTTTCTAGAAAACACAATAAGTGTCCGAGAGTGACCGGGGGGGGGGGGGGGGGGGATCTATAACACACACTCTGGTTCCACCGGGGGGGGGGGGGGGGGGATCTATATCAAACATTATGTGTCCGAGAGTGACCGAGGGGGATCTATAACATGCTGTGTGTGTTCAGGAGTGACCAGGGGGGAACCATACCAAACTGTCTGTGTCCGATGGTGACTGGGGGGAATCTATAACACACTGTCAGTGTCCGAGAGTGACCGCGGGGAATCTATAACACACCGTCAGTGTCTGAGAATGACCTTGGGGAATCTATAACACGCTGTCTGTGTCCAGAATTGATCAGGGGGTATCCATACCACACTGTCTGTGTAAAATAGTAACCAGGGGGCATCTTTAACACACTGTCAGTGTCCAAAAATGACCGGGGGCATCTATAACACACTGTCAGTTTCCAAGGGTGACCAGGGCAATCTATAAGATGCTGTCAGTGTCCAAGAGTGAGCGGGGGAATCTATAACCTACTGTCAGTGTCCGAGAGTGAGTCGGGGAATCTATAACACGCTGTCAATATCCGAGAGTGACCGCGGGAATCTATAACACGCTGACAATGTCCCTGAGTGACCAGGGGGAAGCTATAACGTACAGTCAATGTCCGAGAGAGAGAGCGGGGTTTTCTAGAAAACACAATAAGTGTCCGAGAGTGACCAGGGGGATCTATAACACAATGTCAGTGTCCGAGAGTGACAAGGGGGGATCTATATCAAACATTATTGTCCGAGAGTGACTGGGGAAGATCTATAACATGCTATGTGTGTCCAGGAGTGACCGGGGGGATCCATACCAAACCAAACTGTCTGCGTCCGGTAGTGACTGGGGGGAATCTATAACACACTTTCAGTGTCCAAGTTGGACCAGGGGATTCTAGAACACACTGTCAGTGTCCGAGAGTGACCAGGGGAACCTATAACACACTGTAAGTGTCTGACAGTGATCAGGCAATCTATAACACATTGTCAATATCCGAGAGTGACCGGGGTTTTCTAGAAAACACAATAAGTGACCGGCAGTGACTGGGGGGATCCATAACACACACTCTGGTTCCACAAGTGACCAAGGCGGGATCTATATCAAACATTATGTGTCCGAGAGTGACCGAGGGGGATCTATAACATGCTGTGTGTGTTCAGGAGTGATCAGGGTGGTTAAATACCAAACTGTCTGTGTCCAATGGTGACTGGGGGGAATCTATAACACACTTTCAGTGTCCAAGTTGGACCAGGGGATTCTAGAACACACAGTCAGTGTCCGAGAGTGACCGGGGGAACCTATAACACACTGTCAGTGTCCGACAGTGATCAGGCAATCTATAACACATTGTCAATATCCGAGAGTGACCGGGGTTTTCTAGAAAACACAATAAGTGACCGGCAGTGACTGGGGGGATCCATAACACACACTCTGGTTCCACAAGTGACCAAGGCGGGATCTATATCAAACATTATGTGTCCGAGAGTGACCGAGGGGGATCTATAACATGCTGTGTGTGTTCAGGAGTGATCAGGGTGGTTAAATACCAAACTGTCTGTGTCCAATGGTGACTGGGGGGAATCTATAACACACTTTCAGTGTCCGAGAGTGACCGGGGGAATCTATAAAACACTGTAGGTGTCCGAGAGTGACCGCAGGAAATCTATAACACACTGTCAGTGTCCGAGAGTGACCATGGGGAATCTATATCATGCGATCTGTGTTCAGAATTGATCAGGGGGTATCCATACCACACTGTCTGTGTCCGATAGTGACCAGGGGGAATCTATAAAACACTGTCAGTGTCAGAGAGTGACAGGGGGAATCTATTACACACTGTGAGTGTCCGAGAGTGACCACGGGGAATCTATAACACACTCTCAGTGTCTGAGAGTGACCGTGGGGAATCTATAACACGCTGTCTGTGTCCAGAATTGATCAGGGGGTATCCATACCACACTGCCTGTGTCCAATAGTAACCGGGGAGAAACTTTAACACACTGTCAGTGTCCAAGAATGACCGGGGGTATCTATAACACTCTGTCAGGTTCCGAACGTGACCCGGGGGGATTTATAACACATTGTCAGCGTCTGTGAGTGACTGTGGGGAATCTATAACACACCGTCTTGGTCCGAGAGATACCAGGGGGTATCTATAACACACTGTCCTTGTCTGCATGTGACCATGGGGAATCTATAACACAGTGTCTGGGTCGAGAGTGACCGGGGTGATCAATAACATACTGTCAGTGTCTGTGAGTGACCGCGGGGAATCAATAACATGCTGACACTGTCCGAGAGTGACTGGGGGAATATACAACACACTGTCAGTGTCCGAGAGTGACCGGGAGGAATATATAACAGGCTGTCTGTGTCCAAGAGTGACGGTGGGGGTGGGGGGGGGGGGTGGGGATGCAGTGGGGAACTATAACACTCTCTTTGGGTGCTCGTGTGTCCGGGGGAATCTATAACACACTGTCAGTGCCTGAGTGTGACCGGGGGAATCTATAACACACTGTCTGTGTCTGAAAGTGACCTGGGGAATCTATAACACACAATCAAATTCCGAGAGAGACCGGGGGAATTTATAACACACTGTCTGTGTCCAAGAATGACCAGGGGAATCTATAACACAGTGTTAGTGTCCAAGTATGATCAGGGGAATCTATAACACACTTTCAGTGACCGAGAGTGAGCATTGGCAATCTATAACACACAGTCAGTGACCAAGAGTGACCAGGGGAATATAAAACACGCTGAAACTGCCCAAGAGTGACCAGGGTGAATCTATAACACACTGTCAATGTTTGAGAGTGAGCGGGGGGAATCTATAGCATATTGTCAGCATCCGAGAATGACCAGGGGATTCTATAACACACTGGCAGTGTTGGAGAGTGACTGCACGGAATCTATAACACAATGTCAGTGTCCGAGAGTGAGCAATTGAATCTATAACACACTGTCAGTGTCCAGGTTGGACCAGGGGATTCTATAACACACTGTCAGTGTCCGAGAATGACCTTGGGGAATCTATAACACACTGGCAGTGTCCGAGAGTGACCGGGGGGAATCTATAACAGACTGTCAGTGTCCGAGAGTGATCAGGCAATCTATAACATACTGTCAATATCCGCGAGTGACCGCGGTTTCTAGAAAACACAATAAGTGTGCGAGAGTGATCGTGGGATCTATAACGCACACTATGGTTCCACAAGTGACCAGGGGGGGATCTATAACAAACATTAAGTATCCGAGAGTGACCATGGGGAATCTATAACACACGGTCAGTGTCCGAGTGTGCCCATGGGGAATCTTTATCATGTGTTCTGTGTCCAGAATTGATCAGGGGGGATACATACCACACTGCCTGTGTCCAATAGTGACCTGGGGGAATCTATAAAACACTGTAAATGTCTGAGAGTGACTGGGGGAATCTATAACACGCTGTCAGTGTCAGAGAGTGACCGCAGGGAATCCATAACACACTGTCAGTGTCCAAGAGTGACTGTGGGGAATCTATAACACGCTGTCTGTGTCCAGAATTGACAAAGGGGTATCAATACCACACTGTCTGTGTCCGATAGTAACTGGGGGGAATCTTTAACACACTGTCAGTTTCCAAGAATGACTAGGGGTATCTATAACAGTCTGTCAGTTTCCGAATATATAACACACTGTCTGTGTTCGAGAGTGACAGGGGGACATATAACACACTGTCAGTGTCCGAGGATGATGGTGGATTTGGGGGTGGGGGGGGGAACTATAACACACTGTCAGTGTGCTCGTGTGTCCGGGGGAATCTATAAAACACTGTCAGTGTCCGAGAATGACCTTGGAGATCAATAACACACTGTCAGTGTCCAGGAGTCAGCGGGGTTAGCATTCTGTAACACACTGTCAGTGTCCGAGGCTGACCAGGGCGAATTCATAACACATTATCAGTGTCTGAGAGTGACCATGGGGATCAATAACACACTGTCAGTGTCCAAGAGTGAGCGGGGGCAAACTATAGCACACTGTCAATATCCGAGAGTGACCACGGTTTCTAGAAAACACAATAAGTGTTTGAGAGTGACGGGGGGATCTATAACACACACTCTGGCTCCACAAGTGACCGGGGGTATCTATAACAAACATTAAGTGTCTGAGAGTGACCGTGGGGAATCTATAACACACTGTCAGTGTCCGAGAGTGATCATGGGGAATCTATATCATGCAGTCTGTGTCCAGAATTGATCAGGGGGGATCCACACCACACTGCCTGTGTCGGATAGTGACCGGGGGGAATCTATAAAACACTGTTAGTGTCCAAGAGTGACTGGGGAAATCTATAACACACTGTCACTGTCAGAGAGTGACCGCAGGGAATCCATAACACACTCTCAGTGTCTGAGATTGACGATGGGGAATCTATAACACTCTGCCTATGTCCAGAATTGACAAAGGTGTATCAATACCACACTGTCTGTGTCTGATAGTAACCGGGGGGAATCTTTAACACATTGTCAGTGTCCAAGAATGACCAGGGGTATCTATAACACCCTGTCAGTTTCCGAAAGTGACCCGGGGGGATTTATAATGCATTGTCAGTGTCCGAGAGTGACGATGGGGAATCTATAACACACCGTCTTGGTCCGGGAGATACCAGGGGGTATCTATAACACCCTGTCCTTGTCTGCGTGTGACCATTGGGAATCTATAACACAGTGTCTGGGTCGAGAGTGACCGGGGTGATCTATAACATACTGTCAGTGTCTGTGAGTGACCACGGGGGAATCAATAACATGCTAACACTGTCCGAGAGTGACTGGAGGAATATATAACACACTGTGTTCGAGAGTGAAAGGGGGACCTATAACACACTGTCAGTGTCCGAGGGTGACGGTGGGGGTCGGGGGTGGGACCTATAACACACTGTCTGTGTGCTTGTGTGTCTGGGGGAATCTATAAAACACTGTCAGTGTCCGAGAATGACCTTGGGGATCAATAACACACTGTCAGTGTCCAAGAGTCAGCGGGGGTAGGCTTCTGTAACACACTGTCAGTGTCCGAGGCTGACCAGGGCGAATTCATAACACATTATCAGTGTCTGAGAGTGACCATGGTGATCAATAACACACTGTCAGTGTCTGAATGTGACCGGGGGAATCTATAAAACAATGTCAAAGTCCAAGAGTGACCAGGGGGAATCGAAAACACACTGCCAATGTCTGAGAGTAACCAGGGGAATGTATAACACACTCAGTGTCTGAAAGTGACCCGGGGAATCTATAACACACAATCAATGTCCGAGAGAGATCGGGGAATCTATAACACACTGTCTGTGTCTGAGAATGACCAGGGGAATCTGTAACACAGTGTTAGTGTCCAAGTGTGATCAGGGGAATCTATAACACACTTTCAGTGACCAAGAGTGAGCATTCGCAATCTATAACACACAGTCAGTGTCCGAGAGTGACCAGTGAAATCAATAACACGCTGCAACTGCCCAAGAGTGACCAGGATGAATCTATAACACACTGTCAATGTTCGAGAGTGAGCGGGGGGAATCTATAGCACACTGTCAGCATCCGAGAGTGACCAGGGGAATCTATAACACAGTGACAGTGTCCGAGAGTGAGCCGGGGAATCTATAACACACTGTCAGTGTCCAAGAGTGAGTGGGGGCAAACTATAAAATACTGTCAGTGTCCGAGAGTGAGCAGCGGCAATCTATAACACACTGTAAGTGTCTGAGAGTGAGCGGGGGCACCTATAACACGCTCAAACTGTCCAAGAGTGACCGGGGGGGGGGATGTATAACATACTGCCAATATCCGAGAGTGAGCAGGGGGAATATAAAACACACTGCCAGTATCCGAGAGTGAGGAGGGGGAATATATAACACACTGTCAGTGTCTGAGAGGGACCAGGGTAATCTAGAACACACTGTCAGTGTCCAAGAATGACCAGGGGATTCTATAACAAACTGTCAGTGTTGGAGAGTGACTGCACGGAATCTATAACACAATGTCAGTGTCCGAGAGTGAGCAATTGAATCTATAACACACTGTCAGTGTCCAGGTTGGACCAGGGGATTCTATAACACACTGTCAGTGTCCGAGAATGACATTGGGGAATCTATAACACACTGGCAGTGTCCGAGAGTGACCGGGGGGAATCTATAACAGACTGTCAGTGTCCGAGAGTGATCAGGCAATCTATAACATACTGTCAATATCCGCGATTGACCGCGGTTTCTAGAAAACACAATAAGTGTGCGAGAGTGACGGTGGGATCTATAACACACACTCTGGTTCCACAAGTGACCAGGGGGGGGGGATCTATAACAAACATTAAGTATCCGAGAGTGACCATGGGGAATCTATAACACACTGTCAGTGTCCGAGTGTGACCATGGGGAATCTATATCATGCGGTCTGTGTCCAGAATTGATTAGGGGGGGATACATACCACACTGCCTGTGTCCGATAGTGACCTGGGGGAATCTATAAAACACTGTCAGTGTCCGAGAGTGACTGGGGAATCTATAACACGCTGTCAGTGTCAGAGAGTGACCACAGGGAATCCATAACACACTGTCAGTGTCCAAGAGTGACTATGGGGAATCTATAACACGCTGTCTGTGTCCAGAATTGACAAAGGGGTATCAATACCACACTGTCTGTGTCCGATAGTAACACGGGGGGAATCTTTAACACACTATCAGTGTCCAAGAATGACTAGGGGTATCTATAACAGTCTGTCAGTTTCCGAATATATAACACACTGTCTGTGTTCGAGAGTGACAGGGGGACGTATAACACACTGTCAGTGTCCGAGGGTGATGGTGGGGGTGGAGGGGGGTGGGGGGGGGGGGGAACTATAACACACTGTCAGTGTGCTCGTGTGTCCGGGGGAATCTATAAAACACTGTCAGTGTCCGAGAATGACCTTGGAGATCAATAACACACTGTCAGTGTCCAGGAGTCAGCGGGGGTAGGATTCTGTAACACACTGTCAGTGTCCGAGGCTGACCAGGGCGAATTCATAACACATTGTCAGTGTCTGAGAGTGACCATGGGGATCAATAACACACTGTCAGTGTCGAGAGAGACCGGGGTGATCTATAACATGCTATCAGTGTCCGAGAGTGAACGGGTGAATCTATAACACACTGTCAGTGTTCGAGAGTGACCGCGGGAATTCTATAACACACTGTCAGTGTCCGAGAGTGACCGGGGGAATCAGTAACACACTGTCAGTGTCCAGGTTGGACCAGGTGATTCTATAACACACTGTCAGTGTCCGAGAGTGACCGCCGGGAATCTATAACACACTCTCAGTGTCCAACAGTGACCACGGGAATCTATAACACACTATCAGTGTCCAAGAATGACCGTGGGGAATCTTTCACATGCCGTCTGTGTCCAGAATTGATCAGGGGGTGATCCATTCCACACTGTCTGTGTCCAATAGTAACCGGGGGGAAACTTTAACACACTGTCAGTGTCCAAGTATGACCCGGGGTATCTATAACACTCTGTCAGTTTCCGAAAGGGACCCGGGGAATTTATAACACATTGTCAGTGTCTCAGAGTGATTGTGGGGAATCTATAACACACCGTCTTGGTCCGAGAGATACCAGGGGATATATATAACACACTGTCCTTGTCTTTGTGTGACCATGGGGAATCTATAATACAGTCTGGTCGAGAGTGACTGGGGTGATCTATAACATATTGTCAGAGTCTGTGAGTGCCCACGGGGAATCAGTAACATGCTGACACTGTCCGAGAGAGACCGGGGGAATATAAAACACACTGTCTTGGTCCGAGAGTGACCATGATGAATATACAACACACTGTTTGTGTGCTCGTGTGTCCGTGGGAATCTATAACACACTGTCAGTGTCTGAGAGTGACTGGGGGAATCTGTAACACAATGTGAAAGTCCGAGAGTGACCGGGGAAATCAAAAACACACTGCCAATGTCCGAAAGTGAACGGAGGCATCTATAACGCACTGTCTGGGTCCTGGTGTGTCCGGGCGCAACATTAACACACTGCCTGGGTCCTAGAGTGTCTGGGGGAACTATAACACACTGTCAGTGTCCGAGAGTGACCGGGGGAATCTATAACACACTGGCAGTGTCTGAGAGTGACTGGGGGAATCTGTAACACAATGTCAAAGTCCGAGAGTGACCGGGGAAATCAAAAACACACTGCCAATGTTCGAAAGTGAACGGAGGCATCTATAACGCACTGTCTGGGTCCTAGTGTGTCTGGGCGCAACATTAACACACTGCCTGGGTCCTAGAGTGTCTGGGGGAACTATAACACACTGTCAGTGTCCGAGAGTGACCGGGGGAATCTATAACACACTGGCAGTGTCTGAAAGTGACTGGGGGAATCGATAACACACAATCAATGTCCAAGAGTGACCGGGGGAATCTATAAAACACTGTCTGTGTCCGGGAATGACCCAGGGTATCTATAACACACTGTTAGTGTCCAAGTGTCCAAGAGTGAGCGGGGGCAATCTATAACACACAGTCAGTGTCTGAGAGTGACCGGGGAAATCAATAACACGCTGACACTGCCCAAGAGTGACCAGGGTGAATCTATAAGACAATGTCAATGTCGCAGAGTGAGGAGGGGAATCTATAGCACACTGTCAGTGTCCGAGAGTGACCAGGGGAATCTATAACACAGTGACAGTATCCAAGAGTGACCAGGGGAATCTATAAAACACTGTCAGCGTCCAAGAGTGAGCAGGGGCAATCTATAACACACTGTTAGTGTCCGAGAGTGAGCAGGGTAATCTATAACACACTGTCAGTGTCCATGAGTGAGCGGAGGATTCTTTAACACGCTGACACTGTCCAAGGGTGACCAGGAGAATCTATAAGACGCTGTCAGTGTCCAAGAGTGAGCGGGGGAATCTATAAAACACTGTCAGTGTCCGAGAGTGACCGGGGGAGAGCTATAACATGCTGTGTGTGTCCAGGAGTGACCGGGGGGTTCCATACCAAACTGTTTGTGTCCGATAGTGACAGGGGGGAATGTATAACATACTGTCAGTGTCCAAGTTGGACCAGGGGATTCTATAACACACTTTCAGTGTCCGAGAGTGACCGGGGGAATCTATAACACACTGTTAGTGCCCTGGTTGGACCAGGGGATTCTCTAACACACTGTCAGTGTCCTAGAGTGATCAGGCAATCTATAACACACTGTCAATATCCGAGAGTGACCAGGGGTTTCTAGAAAACACAATAAGTGGCCGACAGTGACCGGGAGGATCCATAACACATACTCTGGTTCCACAGGTGACCAGGGGGGGATCTATAACATGCTGTGCGTGTTCAGGAGTGAACAGGGTGGATCCATACCAAACTGTGTGTGTCCGATGGTGACTGGGGGAATCTATAACAAACTGTCAGTGTCCAAGAGTGACAGGGGAATCTATAAAACACTGTCAGTGTCCGAGAGTGACCGCGGGGAATCTATAATACACTGTCAGTGTCCGAGAGTGAGCAGGGGTACCTATAACATGCTCAAACTGTCCAAGAGTGACCAGGGGGGATCAATAACACACTGCCAATATTCGAGAGTGAGCAGGGGGAATATATAACACATTGTCAGTGTCTGAGAGTTACCTGGGTAATCTATTACACACTGTCAGTGTCCAAGAGAAACCAAGGGATTCTATAACACACTGTCAGTGTCGGAGAGTGACCGCACGGAATCTATAAACCACTGTCAGTGTCCGAGAGTGACCGGGGGGATCTTTAACACACTGTCAGTGTCCAAGTTGGACCAGGAGATTCTATAACACACTATCAGTGTCTGAGAATGACCGCGGGGAATCTATAACACACTGTCAGTGTCCGAGAGTGACCGGGAGAATCTATAACACACAGTCAATGTCCGAGAATGATCACGCAATCTATAACACGCTGTCAATATCCGCGAGTGACCGCGGTTTCTAGAATACACAATAAGTGTCCGTGAGTGACGGGGGGATCTATAACATACACTCTAGTTCCACAAGTGACCAGGGGGGATCTCTAACAAATATAAAGTGTCTGAGAGTGACCGTGGGGAATCTATAACACACTGTTAGTGTCCGAGAGCGACCGTGGGGAATCTATATCATGCGGTCTGTGTCCAGAATTGATCAGGGGGGATCCATACCACACTGCCTGTGTCCGATAGTGACCGGGGGAACCTATAAAACACTGTCAGTGTCCGAGCGTGACTGGGGGAATCTATAACAAACTGTCAGTGTCCGAGAGTGACCGCAAGGAATCCATAACACGCTGTCAGTGTCTGAGAGTGACCGTGGGGAATCTATAACGCGCTGCCTGTGTCCAGAATTGATCAAGGGGTATCCATGCCACACTTTCTGTGTCCGATAGTACCCGGAGGGAATCTTTAACACACTGTCAGTGTCCAAGAATGACCAGGGGTATCTTTAACACTCTGTCAGTTTCCGAAAGTGACCCAGGGGGATTTATAAAACATTGTCAGTGTCTGAGAGTGACTGTGGGGAATCTATAACACACCGTCTTGGTCCGAGAGATACCGGGGGTATCTATAACACACTGTCCTTGTCTGCGCGTGACCATGGGGAATCTATAACAGTGTCTGGTTCGAGAGTGACTGGGGTGATCTATAACATACTGTCAGTGTCTGTGAGTGACCACGGAGAATCAATCACATGCTGACACTGTCCGAGAGTGACTGGGGGAATATATAACACACTCTCAGTGTCCAAGCATGACCAGGAGGAATATATAACACACTGCCTGTGTCTGAGACTGACAGGGGGACCTATAACACACTGTCAGTGTCCGGGAGTGACCATGGGGGATCTATAACATGCTCTGTGTGTCCAGGAGTGACCAGGGGGGATCCATACGAAACTGTTTGTGTCTGATAGTGACTGGGGGGAATCTATAACACACTGTCAGTGTCCAAGTTGGACCAGGGGAATCTATAACACACTTTCAGTGTCCGAGAGTGACCGGGGGAATCTTAACACACTGTCAGTGTCCAGGTTGGACCAGGGGATTCTCTAACACACTGTCAGTGTCCAAGAATGACCAGGGGTATCTTTAACACTCTGTCAGTTTCCGAAAGTGACCCAGGGGGATTTATAAAACATTGTCAGTGTCTGAGAGTGACTGTGGGGAATCTATAACACACCGTCTTGGTCCGAGAGATACCGGGGGTATCTATAACACACTGTCCTTGTCTGCGCGTGACCATGGGGAATCTATAACAGTGTCTGGTTCGAGAGTGACTGGGGTGATCTATAACATACTGTCAGTGTCTGTGAGTGACCACGGAGAATCAATCACATGCTGACACTGTCCGAGAGTGACTGGGGGAATATATAACACACTCTCAGTGTCCAAGCATGACCAGGAGGAATATATAACACACTGCCTGTGTCCGAGACTGACAGGGGGACCTATAACACACTGTCAGTGTCCGGGAGTGACCATGGGGGATCTATAACATGCTCTGTGTGTCCAGGAGTGACCAGGGGGGATCCATACGAAACTGTTTGTGTCCGATAGTGACTGGGGGGAATCTATAACACACTGTCATTGTCCAAGTTGGACCAGGGGAATCTATAACACACTTTCAGTGTCCGAGAGTGACCGGGGGAATCTTAACACACTGTCAGTGTCCAGGTTGGACCAGGGGATTCTCTAACACGCTGTCAGTGTCCAAGAGTGCCCGCGGGGTATCTATAACACACTGTCAGTGTCCAAGAGTGACCGTGGGGAATCTATAAAACACTATCAGTGTCCGAGAGTGATCAGGCAATCTATAACACGATGTCAATATCCGAGAGTGACCGGGAGTTTCTACAAAACACAATAAGTGTCCGAGAGTGACCGGGGGGATCTATAACACACACTCTGGTTCCACAGGTGATGAGGGGGGTATCTATAACAAACATTAAGTGTCCATGAGTGACCGGGGGTGGATCTATAACATGCTGCGTGTGTTCAGGAGTGACCAGCATGGATCCATACCAAACTGTCTGTGTCCGATGGTGACTGTGGGGTATCTATAACAAACTGTCAGTGTCCGAGAGTGACCGGGGGAATCTATAAAACACTGTCAGTGTCCGAGAGTGACCGTGGGGAATCTATAACACACTGCCAGTGTCCAAGAGTGAGCGGGGGCACCTATAACACGCTCAAACTGTCCAAGAGTGACCAGGGGGGATCTATAACACACTGTCAGTGTCCAAGAGTGACCAGGGGATTCTATAACACACTGTCAGTGTCGGAGAGTGACCGGGGGAATCTTTAACACACTGTCAGTGTCCAAGTTGGACCTGGGGAATCTTTAACACACTGTCAGTGTCCAAGTTGGACCTGGGGATTCTATAACACACTGTCAGTGTCCGAGAATGACCGCGGGACATCTATAACACACTGTCAGTGTCCAAGAGTGACCGGGGGAATCGATAACACACAGTCAGTGTCCAAGAGTGATCAGGCAATCTATAACACACTGTCAGTATCCGCGAGTGACCGCGGGTTCTAGAATACACAATAAGTGTCCAAGAGTGATGGGGGGATCTATAACATACACTCTAGTTCCACAAGTGACCGGGGGGGGGGGGGGGGGGGGATCTATAACAAATATTAAGTGTCTGAGAGTGACCGTGGGGAATCTATAACACACGTTCAGTATCCGAGAGTGACCGTGGGGAATCTATATCATGCGGTCTGTGTCCAGAATTGATCAGGGGGGATCCATACCATGTCTGTGTCCAATAGTGACCGGGGGGAATGTATAAAACACTGTCAGTGTCCGAGAGTGACTGGGGAATCTATAACAAACTGTCAGTGTCTGAGAGTGACCGCAGGGAATCCATAACACACTGTCAGTGTCTGAGAGTGACCGTGGGGAATCTATAACACGCTGCCTGTGTCCAGAATTGATCAAGGGCTATCCATACCACACTGTCTGTGTCCGATAGTAACCGGGGGGAATCATTAACACACTGTCAGTGTCCATGAATGACCAGGGGTATCTATAACACTCTGTCAGTTTCCGAAAGTGATCCAGGGGGATTTATAACACCTTGTCAGTGTTCAAGAGTGACTGTGGGGAATCTATAACATACCGTCTTGGTCCGAGAGATACCAGGCGGTATCTATAACACACTGTCCTTGTCTGCATGTGACCATGGGGAATCTATAACAGTGTCTGGGTCGAGAGTGACCGGGGTGATCTATAACATACTGTCAGTGTCCAAGAGAAACCAGGGGATTGTATAACACACTGTCAGTGTCGGAGAGTGACCGTGCGGAATCTATAACACACTGTCAGTGTCCGAGAGTGACCGGGGAGGATCTTTAACACACTGTCAGTGTCCAAGTTGGACCAGGAGATTCTATCACACACTGTCAGTGTCCAAGATTGACTGCGGGGAATCTATAACACACTGTCAGTGTCCAAGAGTGACCGGGGGAATCTATAGCACACAGTCAGTGTCCGAGAGTGATCATGCAATCTATAACACGCTGTCCATATCCGCGAGTGACCGCGTTTTCTAGAATACACAATAAGTGTACGTGAGTGACGGGGGGATCTATAACATACACTCTAGTTCCACAGGTGACCAGGGGGGGATCTATTGCAGTGGCAATCTATAAGATGCTGTCAGTGTCCGAGAGTGAGGGCAGGGGAAGCTATGACACACTGTCAATGTCCAAGTGTGAGCGGAGGGAATCTATAACACACTGTCAGTTTCCAAGAGTAACCGGGGGAATCTGTAACACACTGTCTGTGTCCGAGAGTGACTGGGGGCAATTTATTACACTCTGCCAGTGTCCGACAGTGACCGTGGGAATGTATAACATACTTTCAGTGTCCAAGGGTGACTAGGGGAATCTATAAGATGCTGTCAGAGTCCGAGAGTGAGCGGGGGAACCTATAACCTACTGTTAGTGTCCGAGAGTGACAGGGGGAATTTATAACACTCTGACAATGTCCATGAGTGACCGGGGGAAGATATAACACACTGTCAGTGTCCGAGAGTGACTGAGAGGAATCTATAACACGCTGTCGGTGACCAGAACTGATAAGGGGGAATCCAGACCACACTGACTGTGTCTGATAGTGACCGCGGGAAATCTTTAACACACTGTCAGTGACCGAGCATGACTCGGGGTATCTCTAACACTCTGTCAGTGTCCGAAAGTGACCGGGGGTATTCTTTAACACACTGTCAGTGTCCGAGAGTGACCAGGGGAATTTATAACATGCTGACACTGTCCAAAGGTTACCAGGGGGATGCTATAACACACTGTCAATGTCCGAGAGTGAGCGGGAGAAATCTATAACACACTGTCAGTGTCTGAGAGTGACCACTGGAATCTATAACATACTGTCAGTGTCCGAGAATTACCATGGGGATCAATAAAATGTTGTCAGTGTCCGAGAGTGACCGGGACAGATTCATAACACACTATCAGTGTCCAATAGGACCGTGGGGATCAATAACACACTTTCAGTGTCCGAGAGTGAGCGGGGGAATCTATAACAGACCGTCAGTGTCCGAGAGTTACCGGGTGTATCTATAACAGACTGACCAGAGTGGTCCAAGAGTGACCAGGGGGAGTCTCTAACACACCGTCAATGTCTGAGAGTGAGTGGGGGGAATCTATAACACACTGTCAGTGTTCGAGAGTAACCAGGGGAATCAAAAACACACTGTCAGTGTCCGAGAATGACCGTGGAGATCAATAACACCCCGTCAGTGTCCAAGTGTGACCGGGGGTTGGATTCTGTTACACACTGTCAGTGTCCGAAGTGACCAAGGCGAATTCATAACACACTGTCAGGGTTCGAGAGTGACCGGGGGATCTATAACATGCTATAAGTGTCCGAGAGTGAACCGTAAAATCTATAACACAGTCAGTGTCCGAGAGTGAGCAGTGGCAATCTGTAACATGCTGTCAGTGTCCGAGAGTGAGTGGTGGCAATCTATAACATGCTGTCAGTGTCCGAAAGGTACCGGGGGAATCTATAACAGGCTGACACTGTCCAATACTGACCAGATGGAGTCTATAACACACTGTCAGTGTCCGAGAATGAACGTGGGGATCAATAACACTCTGTCTGTGTCCAAGAGTGACCGGGGTTTGGATTCTTTAACACACTGTCAGTGTCCTAGAGTGAAACAGGGCGAATTCATAACACATTGTCAGTATCCGAGAGAGACTGGGGTGATCTATAACATGCTATCAGTGTCCGAGGGTGAACGGGTGAATCTATAACACACTGACAGTGTCCGAGATTTACCGTGGGAAACTATAACATGCTGACACTGTCCAAGAGTGACCAGGGGCATTCCATAAAACACTGTCATTGTCCGAGATTGAGGTGGGTGGAAGCTATAACACACTGTCAAAGTCCAAGTGTGAGCGGGGGGAATCTATAACACACTGTCAATGTCCAAGAGTGACCAGGGGAATCTATAACATACTGTCAGTGTCCGAGAATGACCGTGAGGATCAATAACACCCTGTCAGTGTCCAAGAGTGACAGGGGTTTGGATTCTGTAACACACTGTCTGTGTCCGAGAGTGACCGGGGCGAATTCATAACACACTGTCAGTGTCTGAGAGTGACCGTGGGGATCAATAACACACTCTCAGTGTCCAAGAGTGTCCGGGGGGATCTATAACATGCTATAAGTGTCCGAGAGTGACGGGGGAATCTATAACACACTGTCACTGTCCAATAGTGAGCGGGGGGAACTATAACACGCTGTCAGTTTCCGAGAGTGACCAAGGGGAATCAATAACACACTGACAATGTCTGTGAGTGACCAGGTGGAAGCTATAATACACTGTCAATGTCTGAGAGTGAGCGGGGCTTTCTAGAAAAAGCAATATGTCCGAGAGTGACCTGGGGGATCTAGAACACACTGTCAGTGTCCGAGAGTGACGGGGGGGGGGGGGTGGGGGGGGGGCGGGGGGGGGATCTATAACATGCTATTAGTGTCCGAGAGTGAACGGGTGAATCTATAACACACTGTCAGTGTCCGAGAGTGAGCAGTGGCAATCTATAAGATGCTGTCAGTGTCCGAGAGTGAGCGGTGGCAAACTATAACATGCTGTCAGTGTCCGAGAGTTACTGGGGGAAGCTATAACACGCTGACACGATACCACACTGACTGTGCCCGATAGTGACCGGGGGGAATCTTTAACACACTGTCCGTGTCCGAAAGTGACCGGGGGGATCTATAACATGCTATTAGTGTCCGAGAGTGAACGGGTGAATTTATAACACACTGTCAATGTCTGAGAGTGAGCGCGGGGAATCTATAACATCCTGTCAGTGTTGGAGAGTGATCAGGGGAATCTGTAACACACTGTCAGTGTCCGACAGTGACCAAGGGATCTATAACACACTTTCAGTTTCCAGAGTGACCGGGGGAATCTGTAACACACTGTCTGTGTCCGAGAGTGACTGGGCGCAATCTAAATCACTCTGCCAGTGTCCGACAGTGACCGTGGGAATCTATAACACACTGTCAGTGTCCAAGGATGACCAGGGGAATCTGTAAGATGCTGTCAGTGTCCGAGAGTGAGTGGGGGAATCTATAACCTACAGTCAGTGTCCGAGAGTGAGTCGGGGAATCTATAACACGCTGTCAGTTTCCGAAAGTGACCGGGGGAATCTATAACACGCTAACAATGTCCATGCGTGACCAGGGGGAAGCTATAACACACTGTCAGTGTCCGAGAGTGACCGCGGGGAATCTATAACACACTGTCAGTGCCCGAGAGTGACAGGGGGGAATCTATAACACGCTGCCTTTGACCAGAATTGATAAGGGGGAATCCATACCACACTGACTGTGTCCGATAGTGACCGGGGGAATCTTTAGCACACTGTCAGTGACCGAGAATGACCGGGGACATCTTTAACACACTGTCAGTGTCCGAGAGTGAACGGGGGAATCTATAACACGCTGACACTTTCCAAGATTGACCATAGGGAATCTATAACACACTGCCAATGTCCGAGAGTGTGACGGGGGAATCTACAACACACTGCAAGTGTCCGAGTGTGACCAGGGGTATCTATAACATACTGTCGGTGTCCGGGAATGACCGTGGGGATCAATAACACGTTGTCTGTGTCCGCGATTGACCGGGGGTTGGATGCTTTAACACACTGTCAGTGTCCGAGAGTGAGTGGGGGGAATCTATAACACACTGTCAGTGTTCCAGAGTGACCAGGGGTATCTATAAGACACTGTCAGTTTCTGAGAGTGAGCGGGGGAATCTATAACATACTGTCAGTGTCGGAGAGTGAGCAGGGGGGGGGGGGGACATATAACACGCTGTCAGTTTCTGAGATGACCAAGGGGTATCTATAATACACTGACAATGTCCGTGAGTGACCAGGGGAAAGCTATAACACCCTGTCAATGTCCGAGAGTGAGCGGGGGTTTCTAGAAAAAACAATAAGTGTCCGAGAGTGACCGGGGGGATCTATAACACACTGTCAGTGTCCGTGAATGACCAAGGGGGATCTATAACAAACATTAAGTGCCCGAGAGTGACCGGAGGGTATCTATAACACGCTACGTGTGCCCAGCAGTGACCAGGCGGGATCCATACCAAACTGTTTATGTGCGATTGTGACTGGGGGGAATCTATAACACACTGTCAGTGTCCGGAATTGACCGCGGGGAGTCTATAACACACTGTCAAAGAGAGAGAATGACCGTGGGGAATCTATAACACGCTGTCTGTGTCCTGAATTGATAAGGGGGAATCCATACCACACTGACAGTGTCCGGGAGTGACCGAAGGAATCTGCAACACACTGACAGTGTCCGAGAGTGAACTGGGGAATCTATAACACGCTGACACATTCCAAGAGTGACCGGGGGAATCTATAACACACTGTCAGTGTCCAGGAGTGAGCGGGGGAATCTATAACACGCTGACACTGACCAACAGTGAGAAGTGGGAAGCTATAACACACTGTCAGTTTCCGAGAATTACTGTGGGGATTAATAACACGTTGTCAGACCCGAGAGTGACCGGGGTTTGGATTATGTAACACACTGTCAGTGTCCGAGATTGACCAGGGGAATCTATAACACACTGTCCATGTCCGATACTGACCGTGGGGATCAATAACACCCTGTCAGTGTTCAAGAGTAACCGGGGGTTGGATTCTGTAACACACTGACAGTGTCCGACAGTGACCATGGTGAATTCATAACACACTGTCAGTGTCCGAGACTGACCGGGGGAATCTATAACATGCTATTAGTGTCCGAGAGTGAACGGGTGAATCTATAACACACTGTCAGTGTTTGAGAGTGAGCAGTGGCAATCTATAACATGCTGTCAGTGTCCGAGGGTTACCAGGGGAATTTATAACACGCTGATACTGTCCAAGAGTGACCAGAGGGAGTCTATAAGACACTGTCAATGTCTGAGAGTGACCAGCGGAATCTATAACACACTGTCAGTGTCCGACAGTGACCAGGGGATCAATAACACACTGGCAGTACCCAACAGTGACCGGGGGAATCTTTAACACACTGTCTGTGTCCGAGAGTGATTGGGGGCATTCTATAACACTCTGCCAGTGTCCGACATTGACCGTGGGAATCTATAACACACTGTCAGTGTCCAAGCGTGACCATGGGAATCTATAAGATGCTGTCAGTGTCCGAGAGTGAGCGGGGGAATCTATAACCTACTGTCAGTGTCCGAGAGTGAATCGGGGAATCTATAACACGCTGTCAGTTTCCGAAAGTGACCGGGGGAATCTATAACATGCTGTCTTTGACCAGAATTGATAAGGGAGAATCCATACCACACTGATTGTGTCCGATAGTGACTGGGGGGAATCTTCACCACGCTGTCAGTGACTGAGAATGACCGGGATATCTCTAACACTCTGTCAGTGTCCAAAAGTGACCGGGGTGAATCTTTAACACACTGTCAGTGTCCGAGAGTGACCGGGAGAATCTAAAACATGCTGACACTTTCCAAGATTGACCATAGGGAATCTATAACACACTTCCAATGTCCAAGATTGAGCGGGGGAATCTATAACAAGCAGACGCTGTCCAAGGGTGACCAGGGGAATGATATAACACACTGTCAATGTCCGAGAGTGGGACGGGGGAATCTATAACAAGCTGCCAGTGTCCGAGAGTGACCAGGGGAATCTATAACCTACTTTCAGTGTCCGAGAATGACCGTGGGGATCAATAACACGTTGTCTGTGTCCGAAATTGACCGGGGGTTGGATTCTGTAACACACTGTCAGTGTCCGAGAGTGACCGGGGCAAATTCATAACACACTATCAGTGTCCAAGAGTGAGCGTGGGGATCCATAACACATTTTCAGTGTCCGAGAGTGTGCGGGGACATCTATAACTTGCTATAAGTGTCCGAGAGTGAACGGGGGAATCTATAACACACTGTCAGTGTCCGATATTTACCGGGGGATCTATAAGACACTGACACGTTCCAAGAGTGACCAGGGGGAGTCTATAACACACTGTCAATGTCCGAGAGTGAGCTGGTGAAATGTATAACACACTGTCAGTGTTCAAGAGTGACCAGGGGAATCTATAATACACTGTTAGTGTCCAAGAGTGAACAGGGGGAAACGATACCAAACTGTCGGTTTTCGATAGTGACTGGGGGGAATCTATAACAAACTGTCAGTGTCCGAGAGTGACTGGGGCAAATTCATAACACACTATCAGTGTCCAAGAGTGAGTGTGGGGATCCATAACACAATTTCAGTGTCTGAGTGTGTGCGGGGATATCTATAACTTGCTATAAGTGTCCGAGAGTGAACGGGGGAATCTATAACACACTGTCAGTGTCCGAAATTTACCGGGGGATCTATAAGACACTGACACTTTCCAAGAGTGACCAGGGGGAGTCTATAACACACTGTCAATGTCCTAGAGTGAGCTGGTGGAATGTATAACACACTGTCAGTGTTCAAGAGTGACCAGGGGAATCTATAACACACTGTTAATGTCCAAGAGTGAACAGGGGGGAACGATACCAAACTGTCGGTTTTCGATAGTGACTGGGGGGAATCTATAACAAACTGTCAGTGTCCCGAGAGTTACCGGGAGAAATAATAACAAGCTGACACTTTCCAAGAGTGACCAGGGGGAGTCTATAACACACTGTCAATGTGCGAGAGTGAGTGGGTGGAATCTATAACACACTGTCATTGTTCAAGAGTGACCAGGGGAATCTATAACACGCTGTCAGTGTCTGAGAGTGAGCGGGGGAAACTATAACATAGTGTCAGTGTTGGAGAGTGAGCGTGGGGACATATAACACAATCAGTTTCCGAGATGACCAAGGGGCATCTATAATACACTGACAATGTCCGTGAGTGACCAGGGGGAAGCTATAACGCCCTGTCAATGTACGAGAGTGACCAGGGGGGATCTATAACAAACATTAAGTGCCCGAGTGTGACCAGAGGGTAACTATAACATCTTGTGCGTGCCCAGCAGTGACGAGGGGGGATCCATACCAAACTATCTAGGTCCGATTTTGACTGGAGGGAATCTATAACACACTGTCAGTGTCCAGGAGTGACCAGGGGAATCTATAACACGCTGACAGTGTTCAAGAGTGACCAAGGGGAATCTATAACCCACTGTCAGTGTCCGAGAATGAACGTGGGGATCAATAACACTTTGTCTGTGTCCAGGATTGACCGGGGGTTGGATTCTGTAACACACTGTCAGTGTCCGAGAGTGACTGGGGCAAATTCATAACACACTATCAGTGTTCAAGAGTGAGTGTGGGGATCCATAACACAGTTTCAGTGTCCGAGTGTGTGCGGGGACATCTATAACTTGCTATAAGTGTCTGAGAGTGAACGGAGGAATCTATAACACACTGTCAGTGTCCGATATTTACCGGGGGATCTATAAGACACTGACACTTTCCAAGAGTGTCCAGGGGGAGTCTATAACACACTGTCAATGTCCGAGAGTGAGCTGGTGGAATGTATAACACACTGTCAGTGTTCAAGAGTGACCAGGGGAATCTATAACACACTGTTAGTGTCCAAGAGTGAACAGGGGGGAACGATTCCAAACTGTCGGTTTTCGATAGTGACTGGGGGGAATCTATAACAAACTGTCAGTGTCCGAGAGTTACCGGGGGAAAGAATAACAAGCTGAAACTTTCCAAGAGTGACCAGGGTTATCTATAAAACACTATCAGTATCCGAGACTGAGCGGGGGAATCTATAACATAATGTCAGTGTCCAAGAGTGAGCTGGGGGAACTATTACACGCTGTCAGTTTCCGAGAGTCACGGGGGAATCTATAAAACACTGACAATGTCTGTGAGTGACCAGAGGGAAGCTATAACACACTGTCAATGTCCAAGAGTGAGCGGGGGTTGCTAGAAAAATCAATAAGTGTCCGAGAGTGACCAGGGGGGGATCTATAACACATTGTCAGTGACCGAGAGTGACTGGGGGGATCTATAACACATTGTCAGTGTCCGAGAGTGACCGGGGGGATCAATAACAAACATTAAGTGCCCGGGAGTGACAGGGGGTTAACTATAACATGCTGTGTGTGCCCAGGGGGGATCCACACCAAACTGTGGTGATAGTGACTGGGGGGAACATTTCACACACTGTCAGTGTCCGGAGGTGACCGGGGGAGTCTATAACACACTGCCAGTGTCCGGGAATCACCACAGGGAGTGAACGTGGGGATCCTGTAACACACTGTCAGTGTCTGTGAGTGACCGGGGCGAATTCATAACACACTGTCAGTGTCTGAGAGTGTACGGGGGAATCTATAACACACTGTCAGTTTCCGAGAGTTACCGGGGGAAATTATAACACGCTGCAAATGTCCAAGAGTGACCAGTGGGAGTCTATAACAACTAATAATGTTCGAGTTTGACCAGGGGAAACTAAAAGACACTGTCAGTGTCCGGGAGTCAGCGGGGGGAACTATAACACGCTGTTAGTTTCTGAGAGTGACTGGAGCAATCTATAAAACACTGACAATGTCCGTGAGTGAGCGGTGGCAATCTATAACACACTGTCAGTGTCCGAGATTTACCGGGGCAATCTATAACATGCTGACACTGTCTGAGAGTGACCAGTGGCAGTCTATAACACACTGTGAATGTCACAAATGAAGCGGGTGGGAACCTATAACACACTGTCAATGTCCAAGAGTGAGCGGGGGGAATCTATCACACACTTTCAGTGACCGAGACTGACCGGGGGGATCTATAACACACTGCCAGTGTCTGAAAGTGACCAGGGGGGATCTATAACAAACATTAAGCGCCCGGGAGTGACAGGGGGATAACTATAACATGCTTTGTGTGCCCAGGAGTGGCCAGGGGGGATCCACACCAAGGTGTGGTGATAGTGACTGGGGGGAATCTGTAACACACTGTCAGTGTCCAGAAGTGACTGGGGGAGTTTATAACACACTGTCATTTTCCGAGGGTGACCACGGGGAGTCTATAACACACTGTCAGAGACCGAGAGTGAACGTGAGGAATCTATAACACGCTCTCTGTGACCAGAATTGATAAGGGGGAATCCATACCACACTAACTGTGTCTGATAGTGACCGGGGGGAATCTTTAACACACTGACAGTGTCCGAGAGTGACCGTGGAAATCTGTAAAACACTGACAGTGTCCGAGAGTGACCGTGGGAATCTGTAAAACACTGACAGTGTCCGAGAGTGACCGGGGGAATCTATAACACGCTGACGCTTTCCAAGAGTGACCAGGGGGAATCTATAATACACTGACAATGTGCAATGTTCAGCATGGGTAATGCATGACACACTGTCAGTGTCCGAGAGTGACCAGGGGAATCTATACACACTGTCAGTGTCCAAGAGTGAGCAGGGGAATCTATAACACGCTGACAGTGTCCGAGAGTTACCGGGGGAAACAATAACAAGATGGAACTTTCCAAGAGTGACCAGGGGGATTCTATAACACAACTGTCAATCTCCGAGAGTGAGCGGATGGAATGTATAACACACTGTCAGTCCTCAAGAGTGACCAGGGGACTCTATAACACACTGTCAGTGTCTGAGAGTGAGCAGTGGCAATCTATAACATGCTGTCAGTGTCCGGGCGTTACCGGGGGTATCTATAACACACTGACACTCTCCAGGAGTGACCAGGGGGAGTCTATAACACACTGACAATGTCCGTGAGTGACCAGAGGGAAGCCAGAACACACTGTCAATGTCCAAGAGTGAGCGGGGGTTTCTAGAAAAAACATTAAGTGTCCGGGAGTGACCGGGGGGATCTATAACACACTGAAGTGACTGGGAGTGACTGGGGGGATCTTCAACACACTGTCAGTGTCTGAGAGAGACCAGGGATGATCTATAACAAACATTAAGTGCCCAGGAGTGACAGGGGGATAACTATAACATGCTGTGTGTGCCCAGGAGTCACCAGGGGGGATCCACACCAAACTGTGGTGATAGTGACTGGGGGGAATCTATAACACACTGCCAGTGTCCATAAGTGACCAGGGGCGTCTATAACACACTGCCAGTGTCCAAGAGTGACCACAGGGAGTCTATAACACTTTGTCAGAGACCGAGAGTGAACGTGGGGATTCTGTAAAACACTGTCCGTGTCTGTGAGTGACCGGGGCGAATTCATAACACACTGTAAGTGTCTGAGAGTGTACGGGGGAATCTATAACACACACTCAGTGTCCGAGAGTTACCGGGGGAAATTATAACACGCTGCAACTTTCCAAGAGTGACCAGTGGGAGTCTATAACACACTATTAATGTCCAAGAGTGAGCGGGGGGAATCTATAACACAATAATAATGTTCGAGTTTGACCAGGGGAACCTAAAAGACACTGTCAGTGTCCGAGAGTGAGCGGGGGAATCTATAACATACTGTCAGTGTCCGAGAGTGAGCTGGGGGAACGACAACACGCTGTCAGTTTCTGAGAGTGACTGGGGCAATCTATAACACACTGTCAATGTCCGTGAGTGAGCGGCGGCAATCTATAACACACTGTCAGTGTCCGAGATTTACCGGGGCAATCTATAACATGCTGACACTCTCTGAGAGTGACCAAGGGCAGTCTATAACACACTTTGAATGTCAGAAAGTAAGTGGGGGGAATCTATAACACACTGTCAGTGTTCGAGATTGACCAGAGCAATCTATAACACACTGTCAGTGTCCGAGAGTGACGGGGAATCTATAACACACTGTCAGTGTCCGATGGTGAGCGGGGGAATCTATAACATGCTGACACTGTCCAAGAGTGACCAGGGGGAAGCTATAACACACTGTCAATGCCCGAGAGTGACCTGGGGGAAGCTATAACACACTGCCTGTGTCTGAGATTGACCAGCGGAATCTAAAACACACTTTCAATGTCTGAGTGTGAGCGGGGGCAATCTATAAAACACTGTCACTTTCCGAGAGTGAGGAGGGGGGAAGCTATAACACACTATCAATGGCCAAGAGTGAGCGGCGGAGTCTATAACACACTGTCAATGTCCGAGAGTGAGCGGGGGGAATCTATGACATACTGTCAGTGTTCGAGTGTGTCCTGGGAGAGTCTATAGTACACTGTCAGTATCCGAGAGTGACCAGGGGAATCTATAACACGCTGTCAGTGTCCAACTTTGAGCGGGGGAATATATAACACGCTGACACTGTCTAAGGGTGACCAGGGGAGTGCTATAACACACTTTCAATGTCCAAGAGTGAGCAGGGGGAGTCTATAACAAACTGTCAGTTTCCAAGAATGACCGTGGGAATCAATAACACGTTGTCAGTGTTCGAGATTGACTGGGGGTTGGATTCTGTAACACACTGTCAGTATCCGAGAGTGACTGGGGCGAATTCTTAATACACGGTCAGTGTCCGAGAGTGACCGTGGTGATCAGTAACATACTCTCAGTGTCCAAAAGTGTCCCGGGGGAACTATAACATGCTATAAGTGTCCGAGAGTGAAGGGGGGAATCTACAACACAATGTCACTGTCCGAGACTTACCGGGGGAAACTATAACACGCTAAAACATTCCAAGCGTGACCAGGGGGATTCAATAACACACTATCAATGTCCAAGAGTGAGGGGGGGAATCTATAACACACTGTCAGTGTTCAAGAGTGACCAGGGGAATCTATAAGACACTGTCAGTGTCAGAGAGTGAGCGGGGGAATCTATAACATACTGTCAGTGTCAGAGAGTGAGCGGGGGGATCTATAACATGCTGTCAGTTTCTGAGATGACCAAGGGGCATCTATAATACACTGACAATGTCCGTGAGTGAGCAGGGGGAAGCTACAACACACTGTAAATGTCCGAGAGTGAGCAGGGGTTTCTAGAAAAAACAATGTGTCCGAGAGTAACCAGGGGGATCTATAACACAATGTCAGTGTCCGAGAGTGACTGGGGGGATCTATAACAAACATTAAGTGCCCGAGAGTGACCGGGGCTATCTATAACATGCTGTGTGTGCCCAGCAGTGACCAGGGGGGTTCCATACCATACTGTCTATGTCCGATTGTGACTGGGGGGAATCTATAACACACTGACAGTGTCCAGAAGTGACCGGGGGAGACTATAACAGGTCAGTGTCCGAGAGTGACCCCGGGGAGTCTATAACACACTGTCAGAGACCGAGAGTGAACGTGGGGAATCTATAACACGCTCTCTGTGTCCAGAATTGATTAGGTGGAATCCATACCACACTAGGTGTGTCTGACAGTGACTGGGGGGAATCTTTAACACACTGACAGAGTGACCGTGGGAATCTGTAACACGATGACAGTGTTCGAGAGTGACCGGGGGAATCTATAACACACTGACACTTTCCAAGAGTGACCAGTGGGAATCTATAACACACTGAAAATGTGAGAGAGTGAGCATGGTTAATCTATAACACATTGTCAGTGTCCAAGAGTGAACAGGGGAATCTATAACACAATGTCAGTGTCCAAGGGTGAGCAGGGGAATCTATAACACGCTGACAATATCCATGAGTGACCAGGGGGAAGCTATAACACACTGTCAGTGTCCGAGAGTGACCGCGGGGAATCTATAACACACTGTCAGTGTCCCAGAGTGACCGTGGGGAATCTATAACACGCTGTCTTTAACCAGAATTGATAAGGGGGAAGCCATACTATAATGACTGTGTCCGATAGTGACTGGGGGGAATCTTTAACACAGTGTCAGTGACCGAGAATGACCGGGGGTATCTCTAACACTCCTTCAGTGTCCAAAAGTGACCGGGGGGAATCTTTCACACTCTATCAGTGTCCAAGAGTGAGCGTGGGGATCAATAACAAACCTTCAGTGTCCGAGAGTGTCCGGGAGCATCTATTACATGCTATAAGTGTCCGAGAGTGAATGGGGGATCTATAACACGCTGACACTTACCAAGAGTGACCAGTGGGATTCTATAACACACTGTCAATGTCCGAGAGTGAGCGGGTGGGATGTATAACACACTGTCAATGTTCAAGAGTGACCAGGTGAATCTGTAACACACTGTCAATGTCTGAGAGTGAGTGGTGGCAATCTATAACACACTGTCAGTGTCCGGAAGTGACCGGGGGAGTCTATAACACACTGTCAGTGTCCGAGTGGGAGCGGGGGAATCTTTAACATGCTGACACTGTCCAAGAGTGACTAGGGGGAAGCTATAACACACTGACAGTGTCCGAGAGTGACCTGGGGGAATCTATAACACACTGTCTGTGTCTGAGATTGACCAGGGGAATCTAAAACACACTTTCAGTGCCTGAGAGTGAGCGGGGGCAATCTATCAAAGACTCACTTTCCGAGAGTGAGGGTGGGGTTAAGCTATAACACACTGTCAATGTCCGAGAGTGAGCAGGGTAAATCTATAACATACTGTCAGTGTTCGAGAGTGACCTGGGGGAAGCTATAAGACACTGTTAGTGTCCGAGAGTGAGCATTGGCAATCTATATCATGCTGTCAGTGTCCGAGAGTGAGCGGTGGCAATCTATAGCATGCTGTCAGTGCCCAAGAGTTACCGGGGGGATCTATAACAAGCTGACACTGTCCAAGATTGACCAGAGGGAGTATATAACACACTGTCAAAGTCCGAGAGTAAGTGGAGGGAATTTATAACATACTGTCAGTATCCGATAGTGACCAGGGGATCCATAACAGACTGTCAGTTTCCAAGAGAGACCGGGGGAATCTGTAACACAGTGTATGTTTCTGAGAGTGACTGGGGCAATCTATAACACTCTGCCACTGTCCAACAGTGACCGGAGGAATCTATAACACACTGTCAGTGTCCAAGGGTGACCAGTGGAATCTATAAGACGCTGTCCGTGTCCCAAAGTGAGCGGGGGAATGTATAACATGCTGTCAGTTTCCGAGAGTGACCGGGGGAATCTATAACAGGTTGTAAATGTCCATGAGTAACCAGGGGGAAGCTATAAAACACTGACAATGTCCGAGAGAGAGCGGGTGATTCTAGAAAACACAAGTGTCCGAGTGTGTCCGTGGGAATCAATAACACACTGTCAGTGTCCAAGAATGACCGGGTGGATCTATAACAAACATTATTGTCCGAGAGTGTCCGGGGGAGATCTATAACATGCTCTGTGTGTCCAGGAGTGACCAGGGGGGATACATACCAAACTGTCTGTGTCCGATAGTGACTGGGGGGAATCTATAACACACTGTCAGTGTCTGGAAGTGACCCCGAGAGTCTATAAGACACTGTCAGTGTCCGAGTGTGACCGCGGGGAGTCTATAACACACTGTCAGAGATTGAGAGTGACCGTGGGGATTCTATCACACGCTGTCTGTGTCCAGAATTGATTAGGGGAAATCCATACCACACTGACGGTGTCTGATAGTGACCGGGGAGAATCTTTAACACACTGTCTGTGTCTGAGAATGACCGGGGGTATCTCTAACACTCTGTCAGTGTCTGAAAGTGACTGGGGGGCATCTTTAATACACTGTCAGTGTCCAAGAGTGACCGTGAGAATCTATAACACACTGTTCGTGTCCGAGAGTCACCGGCGTAATCTATAACACTTTCCATGAGTGACCAGGGGGAATCTATAACACACGGCCAATGTCCGAGAGAGAGCATGGGTAATCTATAACACACTGTCAGTGTCCAGGAGTGACCAGGGGAATCTATAACAGACTGTCAGTGTCCGAGATTGAGCGGGGGAATCTATAACACGCTGACACTGTCCAAGAGTGACCAGGGGGAAGCTATAACATGCTGTCAATGTCCGAGAGTGAGCACGGGGAATCTATAACACATTGTCAGTGTCCAGGAGTGACCAGGGGAATCTATAACCCACTGTCAATGTCCGAGAGTGAGCACGGGGAATCTATAACACGCTGTCAGTGTCCAGGAGTGACCAGGGGAATCTATAACATACTGTGATTGTCCGTGAACGACCGTGGGGATCAATAACACGTTGTCAGTGTCCGAGAGTGACCGGAGGTTGTATTCTGTAACACACTGTCAGTGTCCGTGAGTGAACGGGGGAAGCTATAACACACTGACAGTGTCCGAGAGTGACCAGGGGAATCTATAACACACTGTCAGTGTCTGAGACTGAGCGGGGGAATGTATAACACGCTGACACTGTCCTTGAGTGACCAGTGGGAGTCCATAACACACTATCAATGTCCGAGAGTGAGCGGGGCGAATCTATAACACACTGTCAGTGTTCGAGTGTAACCAGGGGAACCTAAAAGAAACTTTCAGTGTCTGAGGTTGAGCGGGGGAATCTATAACACGCTGAAACTGTCCAAGAGTGTCCAGGGGGAAGCTATAACACGCTGTCAATGTCCGAGAGTGAGCGCGGGGAATCTATAACAAACTTTCTTTGTCCGAGAGTGACCAGGGGAATCTATAACATACTGTCAGTGTCCGAGAATTGCCGCGGGGATCAATAACACGTTGTCAGTGTCCGAGAGTGATCGGGGTTTGGAATCTTAGCACACTGTCAGTGTCCGTCAGTTACCGGGGCGAATTCATAACACACTGTCAGTGTCTGAGAGTGAATGGGGGAATCCACAACACACTGTCACTGTCCGAGAGTGGCCATGGGGAAACTATAACATGATATCTGTGTCCAGAATTGATCCGGGGTGATCCATACCACACTGTCTGTGTCCGATAGTGACTGCGGGGAATCTATAACGCATTGTCAGTGTCCGAGTATTACAATGGGGAATCTATAACATACTGTCTGAGACCAGAATTGATCAGGGTGGTTCCATACCACACTGTCTTAGGCCGATAGTGACCGGGGATAATTTATAACACACTGTCAGTGTCCGAGAGTGAACATGGGGAATCTAAAACATGCTGTCTGTGTCCAGAATTGGTCAGGGGGTATCCATACCGCACTGTCTGTGGCCGATAGTGATTGGGGGGAGGCTATAACACACTGTCAGTGTCCCAGAGTGACCGGGGGCAATCTCTAACACACTTTCAGTTTCTGAGAGTGACCGTGGGTATCTATAAGACGCTGACACTTTCCACGAGTGACCAGGGGGAATCTATAACACACTGACAATGTCCGAGAATGAGCATGGGTAATCTATAACACACTGTCAGTGTCCAAGGTGGACCAGGGGAATCTATAAAACACTGTCAGTGTCCGGGAGTCAGCGGGGGAATCTATAACATGCTGTCAGTTTCTGAGTGTGACCGGGGGAATCTATAACACGCTGACAATGTCCATGAGTGACCAGGGGTAAGCTATAACACACTGTCAATGTCCGAGAGAGAGCGGGGCTTTCTAGAAAACACAATAAGTGTCTTAGAGTTACCGGGGGAGATCTATAACAAACAATATTGTCCGAGAGTGACTGGGGGAGATCTATAACATGCTGTGTGTGTCCAGGAGTGACCAAGGGATATCCATACCAAACTGTTTGCGTCCGATAGTGACTGGGGGGAATCTATAACACACTGTCAGTGTCCCAATGTGACCGGGGAAGGCTATAACACGCTGTCGGTGTCCGAGAGTGACCAGTGGAATCTATAACACACTGTCAGTGTCCGAGATTCAGCGGGGGAATCTAAAACATGCTGTCACTGTCCAAGAGTGACCAGGGGGAAGCTATAACACGCTGTCAATGCCCAAGAGTGAGCGTCGGGAATCTGTAATACACTGTCAATGTCCGAGAGTGACCAGGGGAATCTATAACATACTGTCAGTGTCCGAGAATGACCGTGGGGATCAATAACACGTTATCACTGTCCGAAAGTGACCAGGGGTTGGATTCTGTAACACACTGTCAGTGTCAGCAAGTGAACGGGGGAATCTATAACACACTGTCAGAGTCCGAGAGTTACCGGGGGAAAATATAACACGCTTAAACTTTCCAAGTGTGACCAGGGGGAATCTATAACACACTATCGATTTCCGAGAGTGAGCGGGGGGAATCTATAACATAGTGTCGTTGTTCGAGAGTGACCAGGGGAATCTATAAGACACAGTCTGTGTCCGAGAGTGACCGGAGGAATCTAAAACATACTGTCAGTGTCCGAGATTGAGCGGGGGGAACTATAACATGCTGTCAGTTTCTGAGAGTCACCGAGGGAAGCTATAACACACTGTCGATGTCTGAGAGTTTTCGGGGGTTTCTAGAAAACACAAGTGTCCGAGAGTGACCGGGAGGATTTATAACATACTGTCAGAGCCGAGAGTGACCAGGTGGTATCTATAACAAACATTAAGTGCCCGAGAGTGAGCGGGGTGTGGATCTATAACATGCTGTGTGTGTCCAGGAGTGACCAGGGGGGATGCATACCAAACTGTGTGAAAGGAGGGAATCTATAACATACTGCCAGTGTCCGGAAGTGACCGGGGGAGTCTATAACACACTGTCACTGTCCGAGAGTGACCACGGGGAGTCTATAACACACTGTCAGAGACCGAGAGTGACCGTGGGGAATCTATAACCAGCTTTCTGTGTCCAGAATTGATAAGGGGGAATCCATACCACACTGACCGTGTCCAATAGTGACCGGGGGAATCTATAACACACTGTCAGTGTCTGAGAATGACCGGGGGCATCTCAAACACTCTGCCAGTGTCCGAAAATGACCAGGGGGAATCTATAACACGCTGACACTTTCCAAGAGTAACCAGTGGGTATCTATAGCACACTGACAATGTCCGAGAGTGAGCATGGGTAATCTATAACACACTGTCACTGTCCGAAAGTGACCAGGGGAATCTATAACACACTGTCAGTGTCCGAGAGTGAGCAGGGGAATCTATAACACGCTGACACTGTCCAAGAGTGACCAGGGAGAAGCTATAACACACTGACAGTGTCTGAGAGTGACCAGGGGAATCTTTAACATGCTGTCTGTGTCCAGAAAAGATCAGGGGGGTTCCATACCACACTGTCTGTGTCCGATAGTGACCGGGGGTAATTCATAACACACTGTCAGTGGCCGAGAGTGAACGTGGGGAATCTAAAACATGCTGTCTGTGTCCAGAATTGGACAGGGGGGATCCAAACCACAATGTCTGCGGCCGATAGTGACCGGGGGGTATCTCTAACACACTGTCAGTTTCTGAGAGTCACCGTGGGAATCTATAAGACGCCGACACTTTCCAAGAGTGACCAGGGTGAATCTATAACACACTGACAATGTCCGAGAGTGAGCATGGGTAATCTATAACACACTGTCAGTGTCCAAGGGTGACCAGGGGAATCTATAAGACGCTCTCAGTGTCCGGGAGTGAGCGGGGGAATCTATAACATGCTGTCAGTTTCCGAGAGTGACCGGGGCAAATTCATAACACAATATCAGTGTCCAAGAGTGACCGTGGGAATCAGTAACACACTTTCAGTGTCTGAGAGTTCCTGGGGGATCTTTAACATGCTATCAGTTTCTGAGAGTGAATGGGGGAATCTATAAGTCACTGTCAGTGTCCGGGAGTTACCGGGGGGAAATATAATACGCTGACACTTACCAAGGGTGACCAGGGGGAGTGAATAACACACTGTCAATGTCCGGGAGTGAGCACGGGAATCTATAACACACTGCCAGTGTCTGAGAGTGAGCGGTGGCAATCTATAACACGCTATCAGTTTCCAAGAGTGAACGTGTGGAATCTATAACATGCTGTCTGTGTACAGAATTGATCAGGGGGGTTCCATACCATACTGTCTGTGGCCGATAGTCACCGGGGGTAATCTTTTACACACTGTCAGTGTCCGGGAGTGAACGTGGGGAATCTATGACATGCTGTCTTTGTCCAGAATTGATCAGGGTGATCCATACCACAATGTCTGTGGCCGATCGTGACCGGGTGGAATCTATAACACACTGTCAGTGTCCGAGAGTGACCAGGGGAATCTATAACATACAGTCAGTGTCAGAAAATGACCGTGGGGATCAATAACAAGTTGTCAGTGTCCAGGAGTGACCAGGGGTTGGATTCTGTAACACACTGTCAGTGTCCGAGTGTGACCGGGGCGAATTCATAACACCCTATCAGTGTCCAAGAGTGAACATGGGGAATCTATAACATGCTGTCAGTTTCCGAGAGTGACTGGGGGAACCCATAAAACACTGTCAGTGTCCGAGTGTAAACGCGGGGAATCTATAACATGCTATCTGTGTCCAGAATTGATCAGGGGTGATCCGTACCAGACTGTCTGTGTCCGATAGTGACTGGGGGGAGTCTATAACGCACTGTCAGTGTCCGAGAGTGACGGGGGAATCTATAGCACACTGTCAGTTTCCGAGAGTGACCGCGGGGAATCTATAAGATACCCTCAGTGACCGAGAGTGACCATGGGGAATCTATAACATGCTGTCTGTGTCCAGAATTGATCAGGGGGGTTCCATACCACACTGTCTGTGTCCGATAGTGACCGGGGGAAGCTATAACACACTGTCAGTGTCCCAGAGTGACCATGGGGAAACTATAACATGCTGTCTGTGTACAGAATTGATCAGGGGGGATCCATACCACAATATCTGCGGCCGATAGTGACGGGGGGCGGGGGGGGGGGGGTGGGGGGGAATCTCTAACACACTGTCAGTTTCTGAGAGTGACTGTGGAATCTATAAGACGCTGACACTTTCCAAGTGTGACCAGGGGGAATCTATAACACACTGACAATGTCCGAGAGTGAGCATGGGTAATGTATAACACACTGTCAGTGTCCAAGGGTGACCACGGCAATCTCTAAGACGCTGTCAGTGTCCGGGAGTGAGCGGGGGAATCTACAACATGCTGTCCGTTTCCGAGTGTGACCGGGGGAATCTATAACACGCTGACAATGTCCATGAGTGACCAGCGTTAAGCTATAACACACTGTCAATGTCCGAGAGAGAGCAGGGGTTTCTAGAAAGCACAATAAGTGTCTGAGAGTTACCGCGGGGATCTATAACAAACATTAATGCCCGGGAGTGACCGGGGGAGAACTATAACATGCTGTGTGTGTCCAGGAGTGACCAAGGGATATCCATACCAAACTGTCTGCGTCCGATAGTGACTGGGGGGAATCTATAACACACTGTCAGTGTCCCAATGTGACCGGGGAAGTCTATAACACGCTGTCGGTGTCCGAGAGTGACCGTGGGGAGTCTATAACACACTGTCAGAGACCGAGAGTGACCGTGGGGAATCTATAACCAGCTTTCTGTGTCCAGAATCGATAAGGGGGAACCCATACCACACTGACCGTGTCCAATAGTGACCGGGGGAATCTATAACATACTGTCAGTGTCCTAGAATGACCGGGGGCATCTCTAACACTCTGTCAGTGTCCGAAAATTACCAGGGGGAATCCTTAACACATTGACAGTGTCCGGGTGAGACCGGGGGAATCTATAACACGATGACACTTTCCAAGAGTAACCAGGGGGTATCTATAACACACTGACAATGTCCGAGAGTGAGCATGGGTAATCTATAACACACTGTCAGTGTCCGAGAGTGACCAGGGGGATCTATAACAGACTGTCAGTGTCCGAGAGTCAGCAGGGGAATCTATAACACGCTGACACTGTCCAAGAGCGACTAGGGGGAAGCTATAACACACTGACAGTGTCCGAGAGTGACCAGGGGAATCGATAACATACTGTCAGTGTCCAAGAATTACCGTGGGAATCAATATCACGTGGTCAGTGTTCGAGAGTGACCGGGGGTTGGATTCTGTAACACACTGACAGTGTCCGAGAGTGAACGGGGGAATCTATAACACACTGTCAGTGTCTGAGACTGAGCGGGGGAATGTATAACACGCTGACACTGTACTTGAGTGACCAGTGGCAGTCCATAACACACTATCAATATCCGAGAGTGAGCGGGGGGAATCTATAACACACTGTCAGTGTTCGAGTGTAACCAGGGGAACCAATAAGAAACTGTCAGTGTTTGAGATTGAGCGGAGGAATCTATAACACACTGACTGTCCAAGAGTGACCAGGGGGCAGCTATAACACGCTGTCAATGTCCGAGAGTGAGAGCGGGGAATCTATAACATACTGTCAGTGTCCGAGAATTGCCGTAGGGATCAATAACACGTTGTCAGTGTCCGAGAGTGACCAGGGGTTGGATTCTGTAAGACACTGTCAGTGTCCGAAAGTGACCCCGGGAGTCCATAACACACTGTCAGTGTCCGAGTGTGACCGCGGGGAGTCTATAACACACTGTCAGAGATCGAGAGTGACCGTGGGTTTCTATAACACGCTGTCTGTGTCCAGAATTGATTAGGGGGAATCCATACCACACTGACGCTGTCTGATAGTGACCGGGGGGAATCTTTAACACACGGTCAGTGTCTGAGAATGACCGGGGGTATCTCTAACAATCTGTCAGTGTCTGAAAGTGACTGGGGGGAATCTTTAACACACTGTCAGTGTCCAAGAGTGACCGTGGGAATCTATAAAAGACTGTCAGAGTCTGAGAGTGACTGGGGGAATCTATAAGATGGTGACACTTTCCAAGGGTGACCGGGGGAATCTATAACACACTGCCAATGTCAGAGAGTGAGCAGGGGTAATCTATAACACACTGTCAGTGTCCGGAAGTGACCCTGGGAGTCTATAACGCACTGTCAGTGTCCGACTGAGACCGCGGGGAGTCTATAACACACTGTCAGAGATTGAGAGTGACCGTGGGGATTCTATAACACGCTGTCTGTGTCCAGAATTGATTAGGGGAAATCCATACCACACTGACGGTGTCTGATAGTGACCGGGGGGAATCTTTAACACACTGTCTGTGTCTGAGAATGACCGGGGGTATCTCTAACACTCTGTCAGTGTCTGAAAGTGACTGGGGGGCATCTTTAATACACTGTCAGTGTCCAAGAGTGACCGTGAGAATCTATAACACACTGTTCGTGTCCGAGAGTCACCGGCGTAATCTATAACACTTTCCATGAGTGACCAGGGGGAAGCTATAACATGCTGTCAATGTCCGAGAGTGAGCACGGGGAATCTATAACACATTGTCAGTGTCCAGGAGTGACCAGGGGAATCTATAACCCACTGTCAATGTCCGAGAGTGAGCACGGGGAATCTATAACACGCTGTCAGTGTCCAGGAGTGACCAGGGGAATCTATAACATACTGTGATTGTCCGTGAACGACCGTGGGGATCAATAACACGTTGTCAGTGTCCGAGAGTGACCGGAGGTTGTATTCTGTAACACACTGTCAGTGTCCGTGAGTGAACGGGGGAAGCTATAACACACTGACAGTGTCCGAGAGTGACCAGGGGAATCTATAACACACAGTCAGTGTCTGAGACTGAGCGGGGGAATGTATAACATGCTGACACTGTCCTTGAGTGACCAGTGGGAGTCCATAACACACTATCAATGTCCGAGAGTGAGCGGGGCGAATCTATAACACACTGTCAGTGTTCGAGTGTAACCAGGGGAACCTATAAGAAACTTTCAGTGTCTGAGATTGAGCGGGGGAATCTATAACACGCTGACACTGTCCAAGAGTGTCCAGGGGGAAGCTATAACACGCTGTCAATGTCCGAGAGTGAGCGCGGGGAATCTATAACAAACTTTCTTTGTCCGAGAGTGACCAGGGGAATCTATAACATACTGTCAGTGTCCGAGAATTGCCGCGGGGATCAATAACACGTTGTCAGTGTCCGAGAGTGATCGGGGTTTGGAATCTTAGCACACTGTCAGTGTCCGTCAGTTACCGGGGCGAATTCATAACACACTGTCAGTGTCTGAGAGTGAACGGGGGAATCCACAACACACTGTCACTGTCCGAGAGTGGCCATGGGGAAACTATAACATGATATCTGTGTCCAGAATTGATCCGGGGTGATCCATACCACACTGTCTGTGTCCGATAGTGACTGCGGGGAATCTATAACGCATTGTCAGTGTCCGAGTATTACAATGGGGAATCTATAACATACTGTCTGAGACCAGAATTGATCAGGGTGGTTCCATACCACACTGTCTTAGGCCGATAGTGACCGGGGATAATTTATAACACACTGTCAGTGTCCGAGAGTGAACATGGGGAATCTAAAACATGCTGTCTGTGTCCAGAATTGGTCAGGGGGTATCCATACCGCACTGTCTGTGGCCGATAGTGATTGGGGGGAGGCTATAACACACTGTCAGTGTCCCAGAGTGACCGGGGGCAATCTCTAACACACTTTCAGTTTCTGAGAGTGACCGTGGGTATCTATAAGACGCTGACACTTTCCACGAGTGACCAGGGGGAATCTATAACACACTGACAATGTCCGAGAATGAGCATGGGTAATCTATAACACACTGTCAGTGTCCAAGGTGGACCAGGGGAATCTATAAAACACTGTCAGTGTCCGGGAGTCAGCGGGGGAATCTATAACATGCTGTCAGTTTCTGAGTGTGACCGGGGGAATCTATAACACGCTGACAATGTCCATGAGTGACCAGGGGTAAGCTATAACACACTGTCAATGTCCGAGAGAGAGCGGGGCTTTCTAGAAAACACAATAAGTGTCTTAGAGTTACCGGGGGGATCTATAACAAACAATATTGTCCGAGAGTGACTGGGGGAGATCTATAACATGCTGTGTGTGTCCAGGAGTGACCAAGGGATATCCATACCAAACTGTTTGCGTCCGATAGTGACTGGGGGGAATCTATAACACACTGTCAGTGTCCCAATGTGACCGGGGAAGTCTATAACACGCTGTCGGTGTCCGAGAGTGACCGTGGGGAATCTATAACACACTGTCTGTGCCCGAGATTGACCATGGGGAATCTATAACATGCTGTCTGTGACCAGAATTGATAAGGGGGAACCCATACCACACTGATGGTGTCTGATGGTAACCGGAGGAAATCTTTAACACACTGTCAGTGTCCGGGAATGACCGGGGGTATCTCTAACACTCTGTCAGTGTCCGAATGTGAACGGGGGGAATCTTTAACACACAGTCATTGTCTGAGAGTGACCGTGGGAATCTATAATACAATGTCAGTGTCCGAGATTGGGCATCTGTAATCTATAACACAGTGTCAGTGTCCGAGATTAAGTGGGGGAATCTATAACATGCTGTCAGTGTCCGAGAGTTACCCGGGGAAGCAATAACACGCTGAAACTTTCCAAAAGTGACCAGGGGGACACTATTACACGCTATTGGTTTCCGAGGGTGAGCGGGCGGAATCTATAACACGCTGTCTGTTTCTGAGAGTGACTGGGACAATCTATAACACACTGACAATGTCCGTGAGTGACCAGGGGGAAGCTATAACACACTGTCAATGTCTGAGAGTTTTCGGGGGTTTCTAGAAAACACAAGTGTCCGAGAGTGACCAGGAGGATCTATAACAGTCAGTGTCCGAGAGTGAGCAGGTGGTATCTATAACAACAATTAAGTGCCCGACAGTGAGGTGGGGGGGGGGGGGGGGGATCTATAACATGCTGTGTGTTTCCAAAAGTGACCAGGGGGGATGCATACCAAACTGTCTGTGCCCGATAGTGACTGGGGGGAATCTAAAACACACTGTCAGTGTCCGAGAGTTATCCGGGGAAGCAATAACACGCTGAAACTTTCCAAGAGTGACCAGGGGGACTCTATAACACACTATCGATATCCGAGAGTGAGCGGGGGGAATCTATAACACACTGTCAGTGTCCGAAAGTGACCGGGGGAATCTATAACACGCTGACAATATCCATGAGTGACCAGGGGGAAGCTATAACAGAATGTCAGTGTCCGAGAGTGACCGCGGGGAATCTATAACACACTGTCAATGTCCGAGAGAGAGCAGGGGTTTCTAGAAAACAAAATAAGTGTCTGAGAGTTACCGGGGGCATCTATAACAAACATTATTGTCCGAGAGTGACCGGGGGAGATCTATAACATGTTGTGTGTGTCCACGAGTGACAAGGGGGTATCCATACGAAACTGTATGCGTCCGACAGTGAATGGGGGGAATCTATAACACACTGTCAGTGTCCCAATGTGACCGGGGAAGTCTATAACACGCTGCCAGTGTCTGAGAGTGACCGCGGGCAATCTATAACACACTGTCAGTGTCCGAGACTGACCAGTGGAATCTATAACACACTGTCAGTGTCCGAGATTCAGCGGGGGAATCTAAAACATGCTGTCACTGTCCAAGAGTGACCAGGGGGAAGCTATAACACGCTGTCAATGCCCAAGAGTGAGCGTCGGGAATCTGTAATACACTGTCAATGTCCGAGAGTGACCAGGGGAATCTATAACATACTGTCAGTGTCCGAGAATGACCGTGGGGATCAATAACACGTTATCACTGTCCGAAAGTGACCAGGGGTTGGATTCTGTAACACACTGTCAGTGTCAGCAAGTGAACGGGGGAATCTATAACACACTGTCAGAGTCCGAGAGTTACCGGGGGAAAATATAACACGCTTAAACTTTCCAAGTGTGACCAGGGGGAATCTATAACACACTATCGATTTCCGAGAGTGAGCGGGGGGAATCTATAACATAGTGTCGTTGTTCGAGAGTGACCAGGGGAATCTATAAGACACAGTCTGTGTCCGAGAGTGACCGGAGGAATCTAAAACATACTGTCAGTGTCCGAGATTGAGCGGGGGGAACTATAACATGCTGTCAGTTTCTGAGAGTCACCGAGGGAAGCTATAACACACTGTCGATGTCTGAGAGTTTTCGGGGGTTTCTAGAAAACACAAGTGTCCGAGAGTGACCGGGAGGATTTATAACATACTGTCAGAGCCGAGAGTGACCAGGTGGTATCTATAACAAACATTAAGTGCCCGAGAGTGAGCGGGGTGTGGATCTATAACATGCTGTGTGTGTCCAGGAGTGACCAGGGGGGATGCATACCAAACTGTGTGAAAGGAGGGAATCTATAACATACTGCCAGTGTCCGGAAGTGACCGGGGGAGTCTATAACACACTGTCACTGTCCGAGAGTGACCACGGGGAGTCTATAACACACTGTCAGAGACCAACAGTGACCGTGGGGAATCTATAACCAGCTTTCTGTGTCCAGAATTGATAAGGGGGAATCCATACCACACTGACCGTGTCCAATAGTGACCGGGGGAATCTATAACACACTGTCAGTGTCTGAGAATGACCGGGGGCATCTCAAACACTCTGCCAGTGTCCGAAAATGACCAGGGGGAATCTATAACACGCTGACACTTTCCAAGAGTAACCAGTGGGTATCTATAGCACACTGACAATGTCCGAGAGTGAGCATGGGTAATCTATAACACACTGTCACTGTCCGAAAGTGACCAGGAGAATCTATAACACACTGTCAGTGTCCGAGAGTGAGCAGGGGAATCTATAACACGCTGACACTGTCCAAGAGTGACCAGGGAGAAGCTATAACACACTGACAGTGTCTGAGAGTGACCAGGGGAATCTTTAACATGCTGTCTGTGTCCAGAAAAGATCAGGGGGGTTCCATACCACACTGTCTGTGTCCGATAGTGACCGGGGGTAATTCATAACACACTGTCAGTGGCCGAGAGTGAACGTGGGGAATCTAAAACATGCTGTCTGTGTCCAGAATTGGACAGGGGGGATCCAAACCACAATGTCTGCGGCCGATAGTGACCGGGGGGTATCTCTAACACACTGTCAGTTTCTGAGAGTCACCGTGGGAATCTATAAGACGCCGACACTTTCCAAGAGTGACCAGGGTGAATCTATAACACACTGACAATGTCCGAGAGTGAGCATGGGTAATCTATAACACACTGTCAGTGTCCAAGGGTGACCAGGGGAATCTATAAGACGCTCTCAGTGTCCGGGAGTGAGCGGGGGAATCTATAACATGCTGTCAGTTTCCGAGAGTGACCGGGGCAAATTCATAACACAATATCAGTGTCCAAGAGTGACCGTGGGAATCAGTAACACACTTTCAGTGTCTGAGAGTTCCCGGGGGATCTATAACACGCTGACACTTTCCAAGAGTGACCAGGGGGAATCTATAACACACTACCAATTTCCGAGAGTGAGCATGGGTAATCTATAACACACTGTCAGTGTCCGAGATTGAGCGGGGGAATCTATAACACGCTGACACTGTCCAAGAGTGACCAGGGCGAAGCTATACCATGCTGTCAATGTCCGAGAGTGAGCACGGGGAATCTATAACACACTGTCAGTGTCCAGGAGTGACCAGGGGAATCTATAACATACTGCGATTGTCCGTGAACGACCGTGGGGATCAATAACACGTTGTCAGTGTCCGAGAGTGACCGGAGGTTGAATTCTGTAACACACTGTCAGTGTCCGTGAGTGAACGGGGGAATCTATAACACACTGACAGTGTCCGAGAGTGACCAGGGGAATCTATAACACACTGTCAGTGTCTGAGACTGAGCGGGGGAATGTATAACAAGCTGAAACTGTCCAAGAGTGACCAGTGGGAGTCCATAACACACTATCAATGTCCGAGAGTGAGCGGGGGGAATCTATAACACACTGTCAGTGTTCGAGTGTAACCAGGGGAACCTATAAGAAACTGTCAGTGTCTGAGATTGAGCGGGGGAATCTATAACACGCTGACACTGTCCAAGAGTGTCCAGGGGGAAGCTATAACACGCTAATATTCGAGAGTGAGCGCGGGGAATCTATAACGAACTTTCATTGTCCGCGAGTGACCAGGGGAATTTGTAACATACTGTCAGTGTCCGAGAATTGCCGTGGGGATCAATAACACGTTGTCAGTATTCGAGAGTGATCGGGGGTTGGATTCTTAACACACTGTCAGTGTCCGTGTGTTACCGGGGCGAATTCATAACACACTGTCTGTGTCTGAGAGTGACCGGGGGAATCCACAACTCACTGTCAATGTCCGAGAGTGACCATGGGGAAACTATAACATGCTATCTGTGTCCAGAATTGATCAGGGTGGTTCCATACCACACTGTCTTCGGCCGATAGTGACCGGGGATAATTTATAACACACTGTCAGTGTCCGAGAGTGAACGTGGGGAATCTAAAACATGCTGTCTGTGTCCAGAATTGGTCAGTGGGGATCCATACCACACTGTCTGTGGCCGATAGCGACTGGGGGGAAGCTATAACACAGTCAGTGTCCCAGAGTGAATGTAGAGAATCTATAACATGCTGTCTGTGTCCAGAATTGATCAGGGAGGATCCATACCACAATGTCTGCGGCCGCTAGTGACCGGGGGGAATCTCTAAAACACTTTCAGTTTCTGAGAGTGACCGTGGGAATCTATAAGACGCTGACACTTTCCAAGAGTGACCAGGGGTAATCTATAACACACTGTCAGGGTCCGAGGGTGACCAGGGGAATCTATAAAACACTGTCAGTGTCCGGGAGTCAGCGGGGGAATCTATAACATGCTGTCAGATTCTGAGTGTGACCGGGGGAATCTATAACATGCTGACAATGTCCATGAGTGACCAGGGTTAAGCTATAACACACTGCCAATGTCCGAGAGAGAGCGGGGCTTTCTAGAAAACACAATAAATGTCCGAGAGTTACCGGGGGGATCTTTAACAAACAATATTGTCCGAGAGTGACTGGGGGAGATCTATAACATGCTGTGTGTGTCCAGGAGTGACCAAGGGATATCCATACCAAACTGTCTGCGTCCGATAGTGAAAGGGGGGAATCTATAACACACTGTCAGTGTCCCAATGTGACCGGGGAAGTCTGTAACACGCTGTCGGTGTCCGAGAGTGACCGCGGGGAATCTATAACACACTGTCAGTGCCCGAGATTGACCAAGGGGAACCTATAACATACTGTCTGTGACCAGAATTGGTAAGGGGGAATCCATACCACACTGATGGTGTCTGATGGTAACCGGGGGAAATCTTTAACACACTGTCAGTGTCCGGGAATGACCGGGGGTATCTCTAACACTCTGTCAGTGTCCGAATGTGAACGGGGGGAATCTTTAACACACAGTCAGTGTCTGAGAGTGACCGTGGGAATCTATAACACAATGTCAGTGTCCGAGATTGGGCATCTGTAATCTATAACACACTGTCAGTGTCCGAGATTGAGTGGGGGAATCTATAACACTCTGTCAGTGTCCGAGAGTTACCCGGGGAAGCAATAACACGCTGAAACTTTCCAAGAGTGACCAGGAGGACTCTATAACACACTATCGATATCCGAGAGTGAGCGGGCGGAATCTATAACACACTGTCAGTGTCCGAAAGTGACCGGGGGAATCTATAACACGCTGACAATATCCATGAGTGACCAGGGGGAAGCTATAACAGACTGTCAGTGTCCGAGAGTGACCGCGGGGAATCTATAACACACTGTCAATGTCCGACAAAGAGCAGGGGTTTCTAGAAAACACAATACGTGTCTGAGAGTTACCGGGGGGATTTATAACAAACATTATTGTCCGGGAGTGACCGGGGGAGATCTATAACATGCTGTGTGTTTCCAGTAGTGACTAGGGGGTATCCATACGAAACTGTATGCGTCCGACAGTGAATGGGGGGAATCTATAACACACTGTCAGTGTCCCAATGTGACCTGTGAAGTCCATAACACGCTATCAATGTCCGAGAGTGAGCGGGGGGAATCTATAACACACTGTCAGTGTTCGAGTGTAACCAGGGGAACCAATAAGAAACTGTCAGTTTTTGAGATTGAGCGGAGGAATCTATAACACACTGACACTGTCCAAGAGTGACCAGGGGGAAGCTATAACACGCTGTCAATGTCCGAGAGTGAGCGCGGGGAATCTATAACAAACTTTCAGTGTCCGAGAGTGACCAGGGGAATCTATAACATACTGTCAGTGTCCGAGAATTGCCATGGGGATCAATAACACGTTGTCAGTGTCCGAGAGTGACCGGGGGTTGGATTCTGTAAGACACTGTCAGTGTCCGCAAGTGACCCCGGGAGTCTATAAGACACTGTCAGTGTCCAAGTGTGACCGCGGGGAGTCTCTAACACACTGTCAGAGATCGAGAGTGACCGTGGGGATTCTATAACACGCTGTCTGTGCCCAGAATTGATTAGGGGGAATCCATACCACACTGAATGTGTCTGATAGTGACCGGGGTGAAGCTTTAACACACTGTCAGTGTCTTAGAATGACGGGGGTATCTCTAACACTCTGTCAGTGTCTGAAAGTGACTGGGAGGAATCTTTAACACACTGTCAGTGTCCAAGAGTGACCGTGGGAATCTATAACACACTGTCACTGTCCGATAGTGACCGGGGGAATCTATAACACGCTGACACAGTCCTTGAGTTACCAGGGGGTATCTGTAACACACTGGCAATGTCCGAGAGTGAGCATGGGTAATCTATAACACACTGTTAGTGTCCGAGAGTGACCAGAGGAATCTATAACAGACTGTCAGTGTCCGAGATTGAGCGGGGGAATCTATAACACGCTGACACTGTCCAAGAGTGACCAGGGGGAAGCTATACCATGCTGTCAATGTCCGAGAGTGAACACGGGGTATCTATAACACACTGTCAGTTTCCAAGAGTGACCAGGGGGATGTATAACATACTGTGAGTGTCCGTGAACGACCGTGGGGATCAATAACACGTTGTCAGTGTCCGAGAGTGACCGGGGGTTGGATTCTGTAACACACTGTCAGTGTCCGTGAGTGAACGGGGCAATCAATAACACACTGACAGTGTCCGAGAGTGACCAGGGGAATCTATAACACACTGTCAGTGTCCGAGACTAAGCGGGGGAATGTATAACACGCTGACACTGTCCAAGAGTGAGCAGTGGGAGTCCATAACACACTATCAATGTCCGAGAGTGAGCGGGGGGAATCTATAACACTCTGTCAGTGTTCGAGTGTAACCAGGGGAGCCTATAAGAAACTTTCAGTGTCCGAGAGTGAGCTGGGGAATCTATAACATTCAGTCAGTCTCCGCGAGTGAGTGGGGGGGAACTATAACACACTGTCAGTTTCTGAGAATGAGCGCGGCGAATCTATAACACACTGACATTGTCCGTGAGTGACCAGGGGGAAGCTATAATACACTTTCAATGTCCGAGAGTGAGCGGTTTTTCTAGAAAACACAATAAGTGTCTGAGAGTGACCGGGGGAATGTATAACATACAGTCAGTCTCCGAGAGTGAGTGGGGTGAACTATAACACACTGTCAGTTTCTGAGAGTGACCGGGGGAATCTATAACACACTGACAATGTCCGTGAGTGACCAAGGGGAATGTTTAACACACTGACAGTATCCGAGGGTGACCGTGGGAATCTATAACACACTGAGAGTGTCTGAGAGTGACCGGGGGAGTCTCTAAAACGCTGACACTTTCCAAGAGTAACCGGGGGTATCTATAGCACACTGACAATGTCCGAGAGTGAGCATGGGTAATCTATGACACACTGTCAGTGTCCGCGAGTGACCAGGGGAATCTATTACACACTGTCAGTGTCCGAGTGTGAGCGGGGGAATCTATAACACGCTGACACTGTCCAAGAGTGACCAGGGAGAAGCTATAACACACTGACAGTGTCTGAGAGTGACCGTGGGAATCTATAAGACGCCGAAACTTTCCAAGAGTGACCAGGGTGAATCTATAACACACTGACAATGTCCGAGAGTGAGCATGGGTAATCTATAACACACTGTCAATGTCCGGGAGTGACCACGGGAATCTATAACACACTGTCAGTGTCTGAGAGTGAACGTGTGGAATCTACAACGTGCTGTCTGTGTACAGAATTGATCAGGGGGGTTCCATACAATACTGTCTGTGGCCGATAGTCACCGGGGGTAATCTTTTACACACTGTCAGTGTCCGGGAGTGAACGTGGGGAATCTATAACATGCTGTCTTTGTCCAGAATCGATCAGGGTGATCCATATCACAATGTCAGTGGACGATCGTGACCGGGTGGAATCTATAACACACTGTCAGTGTCCGAGAGTGACCAGGGGAATCTATAACATACAGTCAGTGTCAGAAAATGACCGTGGGGATCAATAACAAGTTGTCAGTGTCCAGGAGTGACCAGGGGTTGGATTCTGTAACACACTGTCAGTGTCCGAGTGTGACCGGGGCGAATTCATAACACCCTATCAGTGTCCAAGAGTGAAAGTGAGGAATCTATAAAATGCTGTCAGTTTCCGAGAGTGACTGGGGGAACCCATAAAACACTGTCAGTGTCCGAGTGTAAACGCGGGGAATCTATAACACACTGTCAGTGTCCGAGAGTGACGGGCGAATCTATAGCACACTGTCAGTGTCTGAGAGTGACCGTGGGGAATCTATAACATGCTATCTGTGTCCAGAATTGATCTGGGGGGATCCGTACCACACTGTCTGTGTCCGATAGTGACTGGGGGGAATCTATAACGCACTGTCAGGGTCCGAGAGTGACGGGGGAATATATTGCACACTGTCAGTTTCCGAGAGTGACCGCGGGGAATCTATAACATGCTGTCTGTGTCCAGAATTGGTCAGGGGGGATCCATACCACACTGTCTGTGGCCGATAGTGATTGGGGGGAAGCTATAACTCACTGTCAGTGTCCGAGAGCGAATGTGGAGAATCTATAACATGCTGTCTGTGTACAGAATTGATCAGGGGGGATCCATACCACAATATCTGCGGCCGATAGTGACCGGGGGGAATATCTAACACACTGTCAGTTTCTGAGAGTGACCGTGGGAATCTATAAGACGCTGACACTTTCCAAGTGTGACCAGGGGGAATCTATAACACACTGACAATGTCCGAGAGTGAGCACGGGTAATGTATAACACACTGTCATGGTCCAAGGGTGACCACGGCAATCTCTAAGACGCTGTCAGTGTCCGGGAGTGAGCGGGGGAATCTCCAACATGCTGTCAGTTTCCGAGTGTGACCGGGGGAATCTATAAGACGCTGACAATGTCCATGAGTGACCAGGGTTAAACTATAACACACTGTCAATGTCTGAGAGAGAGCAGAGGTTTCTAGAAAGCACAATAAGTGTCTGAGAGTTACCGCGGGGATCTTTAACAAACATTAATGTCCGGGAGTGACTGGGGGAGAACTATAACATGCTATCCGTGTCCGTGTCCGTGACCAGGGGGTATCCATATCAAACTGTATGCGTGCGAAAGTGACTGGGGGGAATCTATAACACACTGTCAGTGTCCCAATGTGACCGGGGAAGTCTATAACACGCTGTCAGTGTCCGAGAGTGACCGCGGGGAATCTATAACACACTGTCAGTGTCCGAGAGTGACCAGAGGAATCTATAACATACTGTCAGTGTCCGAGAATGTCCGTGGGGATCAATAACACATTGTCAGTGTCCGAAAGTGACCAGGGGTTGGATTCTGTAACACACTGTCAGTGTCCGAGAGTGAACGGGGGAATCTATAACACACTGTCACTGTCCGAGAGTAAGCGGGGGAAAATATAACACGCTGAAACTTTCCAAGTGTGACCAGGGGAACTCTATAACACACTATCGATTTCTGAGAGTGAGCGGGGGGAATCTATAACACGCTGTCAGTGTCCGAGAGTGACCGGGGGAATCTAAAAGATACAGTCAGAGTCCAAAAGTGAGCGGGCGGAACTATAACACGCTGTCAGTTTCTGAGAGTGACCGGGGAATCTATAACATACTGACAATGACCGTGAGTGACCGGGGGAATCTATAACACACTGTCAGTGTCCGAGAATGACCAGGGGGGTTCTATAACAAACATTATTGTCCGAGAGTGTCCGGGGCTGATCTATAACATGCTGTGTGTGTCCAGCAGTGACAAGGGGGGATCCAAACCAAACTGTCTGTGTCCGACAGTGACTGGGGGAATTCTATAACACTCTGTCAGTGTCCGGAAGTGACCCGGGGAGTCTATAACACACTGTCAGTGTCTGAGTGTGACCGCGGGGAGTCTAGAACACACTGTCAGAGATCGAGAGTGACCGTGGGGATTCTATAACATGCTGTCTGTGTGCAGAATTGATTAGGGGGAATCCATACCACACTGACTGTGTCTGAATAGTGACTGGGGGTATCTTTAACACACTTTCCGTGTCTGAGAATGACCAGGGGTATCTCTAGCACTCTGTCAGTGTCTGAAAGTGACTGGGGGGAAACTTTAACACACTGTCAGTGTCCGAGAGTGACCGTGGGAAGCTATGACACACTGTCAGTGTCCGAGAGTGACCGGGGGAATCTAAAACATGGTGACACTTTCCAATAGTGACCAGGGGGAATCTATAACATACTGCCAATGTCCGAGAGTGATCATGGGTAATCTATAACACACTGTCAGTGTCCGGGAGTGACCAGGGGAATCAATAACACAGTCAGTGTCCGAGATTGAGCGGGGGAATCTGTAACACGCTGACACTGTCCAAGAGTGATCAGGGGGAAGCTATACCATTCTGTCAATGTCCGAGAGTGAGCACGGGGAATCTATAACACACTGTCAGTGTCCAAGAGTGACCAGGGGGATGTATAGCATACTGTGAGTGTCCGTCAATGACCGTGGGGATCAATAACACGTTGTCAGTGTCCGAGAGTGACCGGGGGTTGGATTCTGTAACACACTGTCAGTGTCCGTGAGTGAACGAGGGAATCAATAACACACTGACAGTGTCCGAGTGTGACCAGGGGAATCTATAACACACTGTCAGTGTCTGAGACTAAGCGGGGGAATGTATAACACGCTAACACTGTCCAAGAGTGATCAGTGGGAGTGCAAAACACACTATCAATGTCCGAGAGTGAGCGGGGGGGGGGGGGATCTATAACACACTGTCAGTGTTCGAGTGTAACCAGGGGAACCTATAAGAAACTGTCAATGTCCGAGAGTGAATGGGGGAATCTATAACATACAGTCAGTCTCCGAGAGTGAGTGGGGGGAACTATAACACACTGTCAGTTTCTGAGAGTGACCAGGGGGAAGCTATAATACACTTTCAATGTCCGAGAGTGAGCGGGTTTTCTAGAAAACACAATAAGTGTCCGAGAGTGACCGGCGGAATCTATAACACACTGTCAGTGTCCGAGAGTGATTGGGGGAACTATAACACACTGTCAGTTTCTGAGAGTGACCGGGGGAATATATAACACACTGACAATGTCCGTGAGTGACCAGGGGGAATGTTTAACACACTGTCCGAGGCTGACCGGGAATCTATAACACACTGACAGTGCCTGAGAGTGACCGGGGGAGTCTCTAAAACGCTGACACTTTCGAAGAGTAACCAGGGGGTATCTATAGCACACTGACAATGTTCGAGAGTGAGCATGGGTAATCTATAACACACTGTCACTGTCCGAAAGTGACCAGGGGAATCTATAACACACTGTCAGTTTCCGAGAGTGAGCGGGTGAATCTATAACACGCTGACACTGTCCAAGAGTGACCAGGGAGAAGCTATAACACACTGACAGTGTCCAGAAGGGACCGTGGGGAATCTATAACACACTGTCAGTGCCCGAGAGTGACCGTGGGGAATCTATAACATGGAATCTGTGTCCAGAATTGATCAGGGGTGATCCGTACCACACTGTCAGTGTCCAAGAGTGACGGGGGAATCTATAACACACTGTCAGTGTCCGAGAGTGACCGTGGGGAATCTATAACATGCTATCTGTGTCCAGAATTGATCAGGGGGGATCCGTACCACACTGTCTGTGTCCGATAGTGACTGGGGGGAATCTATAATGCACTGTCAGTGTCCGAGAGTGACGGGGGAATATATTGCACACTGACAGTTTCTGAGAGTGACCTCGGGGAATCTGTAAGATACTCTCAGTGCCCGAGAGTGACCAAGGGGAATCTATAACATGCTGTCTGTGTCCAGAATTGATCAGGGGGGTTCCATAGCACACTGTCTGTGTCCGATAGTGAACGGGGGTAATTTATAACACAATGTCAGTCTCCGAGAGTGACCATGGGGAATCTATAACATGCTGTCTGTGTCCATAATTGGCCAGGGGGGATCCATACCACACTGTCTATGGCCTATAGTGATTGGGGGGGATGCTATAACTCACTGTCAGTGTCCGAGAGTGAATGTGGAGAATCTATAACATGCTGTCTGTGTACAGAATTGATCAGGGGGGATCCATACCGCAATATCTGCGGCCGTTAGTGACCGGGGGGAATCTCTAACACACTGTCAGTTTCTGAGAGTGACCGGGGGAATCTATAAGACGCTGAGACTTTCCAAGAGTGACCAGGGGGAATCTATAACACACTGACAATGTCCTACAGTGAGCATGGGTAATGTATAACACACTGTCAGTGTCCAAGGGTGACAAGGGATTCTATAAGACGCTGTCAATGTCCGGGAGTGAGCGGGGGAATCTATAACATGCTGTCAGTTTCCGAGTGTGACCGGGGGAATCTATAACATGCTGACAATGTCCATGAGTGACCAGGATTAAGTTATAACACACTGTCAATGTCCGAGAGAGAGCAGGGATTTCTAGAAAACACAATAAGTGTCTGAGAGTTACCGCAGGGATCTATAACAAACATTAATGTCCGGGAGTGACCGGGGGGAACTATAAAATGCTGTCTGTGTCCAGGAGTGACCAGGGGGTATCCATATCAAACTGCATGCGTCCGAAAGTGACTGTAGGGAATCTATAACACACTGTCAGTGTCCGAGAGTGACCAGTGGAATCTATAACACACTGTGACCGGGGAAGTCTATTAGACGCTGTCAGTGTCCCAGAGTGACCGCGGGGAATCTTTAACACACTGTCAATGTCCGAGAGTGACCAGTGGAATCTATAACACACTGTCAGTGTCCGAGATTGAGCGGGGGAATCTAAAACATGCTGACAATGTCCAAGAGTGACCAGGGGGAAGCTATAAGACGCTGTCAATGTACGAGAGAGAGCAGGGGTTTCTAGAAAACACAATACGTGTCTGAGAGTTACCGGGGGGATCTATAACAACCATTATTGTCCGAGAGTGACCGGGGGAGATCTATAACATGATGTGTGTGTCCAGGAGTGACTAGGGGGTATCCATATGAAACTGTATGCGTCCGACAGTGAATGGGGGGAATCTATAACACACTGTCAGTGTCCCAATGTGACCGGCGAAGTCTATAACACGCTGCCAGTGTCTGGGAGTGACTGTGGGCAATCTATAACACACTGTCAGTGTCCGAGAGTGACCAGTGGAATCTATAACACACTGTCAGTGTCCGAGATTGAGCGGGGAAATCTAAAACATGCTGTCACTGTCCAAGAGTGACCAGGGGGAAGCTATAACTCGCTGTCAATGCCCAAGAGTGAGCGTGGGGAATCTATAATACACTGTCAATGTCCAAGAGTGAACAGTGGAATCTATAACATACTGTCAGTGTCCGAGAATGACTGTGGGGAAACTATAACACACTGTCAGTGTCCGAGAGTTACCGGCGGAAAATATAACATGCTGAAACTTTCCAAGAGTGACCAGGGGAACTCTGTAACACACTATCGATTTCCGAGAGTGAGCGGGGGTAATCTATAACACACTGTCAGTGTTTGAGAGTGACCAGGGGAATCTATAAGACACTGTCAGTGTCCGAGAGTGAGCGGGGGGATCTAAAACATACAGTCAGTGTTCAAAAGTGAGCGGGGTGAACTATAACACGCTGTCAGTTTCTGAGAGTGACCGGTGGAATCTATAACAGACTGATAATGTCCCTTTTTGACCAGGGGGAAGCAATAACACACTGTCAATATCTGAGAGTTTTCGGGGGTTTCTCGAAAACACAAGTGTCCGAGAGTGACCGGGAGGATTTATAACACATTGTCAGTGTCCGAGAGTGACCAGGTGGTATCTATAACAAACATTAAGTGCCCGAGGGTGTCCGGGGGGATCTATAACATGCTGTGTGTGTCCAGGAGTGACCAGGGGGGATGCATACCAAACGTTCTGTGTCTGATAGTGACTGGGGGGATTCTATAACACACTGACAGTGTCCAGAATTGACCGGGGGAGTCTATAACACACTGTCAGAGACCGAGAGTGACCGTGGGGAATCTATAACCAGCTTTCTGTGTCCAGAATTGATAAGGGGGAATCCATACCACACTGACCATGTCCAATAGTGACCGGGGGAATCTATAACACACTGTCAGTGTCCGAGAATGACCGGGAGCATCTTTAACACACTGTCAGTGTCCAAAAATGACCAGGGGGAATCCTTAACACACTGACAGTGTCCGGGTGAGACCGGGGGAATCTATAACAAGCTGACACTTTCCAAGAGTAACCAGGGGGTATCTATAACACACTGACAATGTCCGAGAGTGAGCATGGGTAATCTATAACACACTGTCAGTGTCCGAGAGTCAGCGGGGGAATCTATAACATGCTGACACTGTCCGAGAGTGACCAGGGGAATCTATAACATACTGTCAGTGTCCCTGAATTACCGTGGGAATCAATAACACGTGGTCAGTGTTCAAGAGTGACTGGGGGTTGGATTCTGTAACACACTGTCAGTGTCCGAGAGTGAACGGGAGAATCTATAACACACTGTCGGTGTCCGAGAATTACCGGGGGAAAATATAACACGCTGAAACTTTCCAAGAGTGACCAGGGGGACTCTATAACACACTATTGATTTCCGAGACTGAGTGAGGGGAATCTATAACACACTGTCATTGTTCGAGAGTGACCAGGGGAATCAATAAGATACTGTCAGTGTCCGAGAGTGAGCGGGGGGAAATATAACGCTGTCAGTTTCTGAGAGTGACCGGGGGAATCTATAACACACTGAAAATGTCCATGAGTGACCAGGGGGAATCAATTGCACACTGTCAGTTTCCGAGACTGACCGCAGGGAATCTATAAGATACTTTCAGTGTCCGAGAGTGACCATGGGGAATCTATAACATGCTGTCTGTGTCCAGAATTGATCAGGGGGTTTCCATACCACACTGTCTGTGTCCGATAGTGACCGGGGGTAATTTATAACACACTGTCAGTGTCCGAGATTGAACGTGGGGAATCTATAACATGCTGTCTGTGTCCAGAATTGGTCAGGGGGGATCCATACCACAATATCTGCGGCCGATAGTGACCGGGGGAATCTCTAACACACTTTTAGTTTCTGAGAGTGACCGTGGGAATCTATAAGATTCTGACACTTTCCAAGAGTGACCAGGGGGAATCTATAACACACTGACAATGTCCGAGAGTGAGCATGGGAAATGTATAACACACGGTCAGTGTCCAAGCATGAACAGAGGAATCCATAAGAAGCTGTCAGTGTCCGGGAGTGAGAGGGGAAATCTATAACATGCTGTCAGTTTCCAAGTGTGACCGGGGAATCTATAACACGCTGACAATGTCCATGAGTGACCAGGGGTAAGCTATAACACACTGTCAATGTCCGAGAGAGAGAGCAGGGGTTTCTAGAAAACACAATACATGTCTGAGAGTTACCGGGGGGATCTATAACAACCATTATTGTCCGGGAGTGACCGGGGGAGATCTATAACATGCTGTGTGTGTCCAGGAGTGACTAGGGGGTATCCTTACGAAACTGTATGCGTCCGACAGTGAATGGGGGGAATCTATAACACACTGTCAGTGTCCGAGAGTGACCAGTGGAATCTATAACACACTGTCAGTGTCCGAGATTGAGCGGGGGAATCTAAAACATGCTGTCACCGTCCAAGATTGACCAGGGGGAAGCTATAACACGCTGTCAATGCCCAAGAGTGAGCGTGGGAAATCTATAATACACTGTCAATGTCCGAGAGTGACCAGTGGAATCTATAACATACTGTCAGTGTCCGAGAATGACCCTGGGGATCAATAACACGTTATCACTGTCCGAAAGTGACCAGGGGTTGGATTCTATAACACACTGTCAGTGTCAGCAAGTGAATGGGGGAATCTATAACACACTGCCAGTGTCCGAGAGTTACCGGGGGAAAATATAACACGCTGAAACTTCCCAAGTGTGACCAGGGGGAATCTATAACACACTATCGATTTCCGAGAGTGAGCGGGGGGGATCTATAACACACTGTCTTTGTTCGAGAGTGACCAGGGGAATCTATAAGACACTGTCAGTGTCCGAATGTGACCGGGGGAATCTAAAACATACTGTCAGTGTCCGAGAGTGAGCGGGGGGAAGTATAACACGCTGTCAGTTTCTGAGAGTGACCGGGGCAAGCTATAACACACTGTAAATGTCTGCGAGTTTTCGTGGGTTTCTAGAAAACACAAGTGTCCGAGAGTGACCGGGAGGATTTATAACATACTGTCAGAGCCGAGAGTGACCAGGTGGTATCTATAACAAACATTAAGAGCCCGAGAGTGCCCAGGGGTGGGGGATCTATAACATGCTGTGTGTGTCCAGGAGTGACCAGGGGGGATGCATACCAAACTGTGTGTGTCCGATAGTGAAAGGGGGGCATCTATAACACACTGCCAGTGTCCGGAAATGACCGGGGGAGTGTACAACACTGTCAGTGTCCAAGAGTAACCACGGGGAGTCTATAACACACTGTCAGAGACCGAGAGTGACTGTGGGGAATCTATAACCAGCTTTCTGTGTCCAGAATTGATAAGGGGGAATCCATACCACACTGACCGTGACCAATAGTGACCGGGGGAATCTATAACACACTGCCAGTGTCCGAGAATGACCGGGGGTATCTCTAACACTCGGTCAGTGTCCGAAAATGACCAGGGAGAATCTTTAACGCACTGACAGTGTCCGGGAGTGACCGGGGGTATCTATAACACGCTGACACTGTCCAAGAGTAACCAGGGGCTATCTATAACACACTGACAATGTCCGAGAGTGAGCATGGGTAATCTATAACACACTGTCAGTGTCCGAGAGTGACCAGGGGAATCTATAACACACTGTCAGTGTCCGAGAGTGAGTGGGGGAATCTATAACACGCTGACACTGTCCAAGAGTGACCAGGGGGAAGCTATAACACACTGACAGTGTCCGAGAGTGACCAGGGGAATCTTTAACATACTGTCAGTGTCCGAGAATTACCATGGGGATTAATAACAAGTGTTCAGTGTCCGAGAGGGACCGGGGGTTGGATTCTGTAACACACCCTGCATGTCCGAGAGCGACCGGGGGAATATATAACACGCTGACACTTTCCAAGAGTGAACAGGGGGAATCTTTAACACACTGCCAATGTCCGACAGTGAGCATGGGTAATCTATAACACACTGTCAGTGTCCGGGAGTGACCAGGGGAATCTATAACACACTGTCAGTGTCCGAGATTGAGCGGGGGAATCTATAACACGTTGTCACTGTCCAAGATTGACCAGGGGAATGTTATAACATGCTGTCAGTGTCCGTGAGTGAACGGGGGAGTCCATAACACACTGACAGTGTCCGAGAGTGACCAGGGGAATCTATAACACACTGTCAGTGTCTGACACTGAGCGGGGGAATGTATAACACGCTGACACTGTCCTTGAGTGACCAGTGGGAGTCCATAACACACTATCAATGTCCGAGAGTGAGCGGGGGGAATCTGTAACACACTGTTAGTGTTCGAGTGTAACCTGGGGAACCTACAAGAAACTGTCAGTGTCTGAGATTGAGCGGAGGAATCTATAACACACTGACACTGTCCAAGAATGACCAGGGGGCAGCTATAACACGCTGTCAATGTCCGAGAGTGAGCGCGGGGAATCTATAACATACTGTCAGTGTCCGAGAATTGCCGTGGGGATCAATAACACGTTGTCAGTGTCCGAGAGTGACCGGGGGTTGGATTCTGTAAGACAATGTTAGTGTCCGGAAGTGACACCGGGAGTCTATAACACACTGTCAGTGACCGGGTGTGACCGCGGGAAGTCTATAACACACTATCAGAGATCGAGAGTGACCGTGGGGTTTCTATAACACGCTGTCTGTGTCCAGAATAGATTAGGGGGAATCCATACCACACTGACGGTGTCTGATAGTGACCGGGGGGAATCTTTAACACACTGACAGTGTCTGAGAATGACCGGGGGTATCTCTAACACTCTGTCAGTGTCTGAAAGTGACTGGGGGGAATCTTTAACACGCTGTCAGTGTCCAAGAGTGACCGTGGGAATCTATAACACACTGTCAGTGTCCGAGAGTGACCGGGGGAATCTATAACATGGTGACACTTTCCAAGAGTGACCAGGGGAATCCATAACACACTGTCAGTGTCTGAGACTGAGCGGGGAAAGTATAACACGCTGACACTGTCCTTGAGTGACCAGTGGGAGTCCATAACACACTATCAATGAACGAGAGTGAGCGGGGGGAATCTATAACACACTGTCAGTGTTCGAGTGTAACCAGGGGAACCTATAAGAAACTCACTGTCTGAAATTCAGCGGGGGAATCTATAACACGCTGACACTGTCCAAGAGTGACCAGGGGGAAGCAATAACACCCTGTCAATGTCCGGGAGTGAGTGCGGGGAACCTATAACAAACTGTCAGTGTCCGTGAGTGACCAGGGAAATCTATAACATACTGTCAGTGTCCGAGAATTGCCGTGGGGATCAATAACACTTTGTCAGTGTCCGAGAGTGACCAGGGGTTGGATTCTGTAAGACACTGTCAGTGTCCGGAAGTGACCCCGGGAGTCTATAACACACTGTCCGTGTCCGAGTGTGACCGCGGGGAGTCTATAACACACTGTCAGAGATCGAGAGTGACCGTGGGGATTCTATAACATGCTGTCTGCGTCCAAAATTGATTAGGGGGAATCCATACCCCACTGACGATGTCTTATAGTGACCGGGGGGGATCTTTAACACACTGTCAGTGTCTGAGAATGACCGGGGGTATCTCTAACAATCTGTCAGTGTCTGAAAGTGACTGATGGGAATCTTTAACACACTGTCAGTGTCCAAGAGTGACCGTGGGAATCTATGACACACTGTCAGTGTCCGAGAGTGACCGGGGGAATCTATAACATGGTGACACTTTCCAAGAGTGACCAGGGGGAATCTATAACACACTGCCAATGTCCGAGAGTGAGCATGGGTAATCTATAACACACTGTCAGTGTCCGTGAGTGACCGGGGCGATTTCATAACACACTGTCAGTGTCTGAGAGTAAACGGGGGAATCTATAACAAACTGTCAGTGTCCGAAAGTTACCGGGGGAATCTATAACACGCTGACAATATCCATGAGTGACCAGGGGGAAGGTATAACACACTGTCAGTTTCCGAGAGTGACCGCGGGGAATCTATAACACGCTGTCAGTGTCCCAGAGTGATGGTGGGGAATCTATAACACGCTATCCTTAACCAGAATTGATAAGGGGGAATCCGTACCATAATGACTGTGTCCGATAGTGACCGGGGGGAAACTTTAACACAGTGTCAGTGACCGAGAATGACCGGGGGTATATCTAAAACTCTGTCAGTGTCCAAAAGTGACCGGGGGTATCTTTAACACACTGTCAGTGTTCGAGAGTGACCAGGAGAATCTATAAGACACTGTCAGTGTCCGAGAGTGAGCGGGGGAATCTATAACATAATGTCAGTGTCCGAGAGTGAGCTGGGGGAATATTACACGGTGTCAGTTTCCGAGAGTCACTGGGGGAATCTATAACACACTGACAATGTCTGTGAGTGACCAGAGGGAAGCTATAACACACTGTCAATGTACGAGAGTAACCGGGGGGATCTATAACACAAGGTCAGTTTCCGAGAGTGACTGGGGGAATCTATAACACACTGTCAGTGTCCGAGTGTGACCAGGGGGCATCTATAACAAACGTTAAGAGCCCGGGAGTGACAGGGGGTTAATTATAACATGTTGTGTGTGCCCAGAAGTGACCAGGGGGGATCCACACCAAACTGTGGTGATAGTGACTGGGGGGAATCTATAACGCACTATCAGTGTCTGGAAGTGACCGGGGGAGTCTATAACACACTGTCAGTGTCCGAGAGTGACCATAGGGAGTCTATAACACTTTGTCAGAGACCGAGAGTGAACGTGGGGATTCTGTAACACACTGTCAGTATCCGTGAGTGACCGGGGCGAATTCATAACATACTGTCAGTTTCTGAGAGTGTACGGGGGAATCTATAACACACTGTCAGTGTCCGAGAGTTACCGAGGCAATCTATAACATGCTGACACTGTCTGAGTGTGACCAGGGGCAGTCTATAACACACTGTGAAAGTCACAAAGTAAGCCGGGGGAATCTATAACACACTGTCAGGGTTCGAGATTGACCAGAGCAATCTATAACGCACTGTCAATGTCCAAGAGTGAGCGGGGGGAATCTATAACACACTGTCAATGTACGAGATTGACCGGGGGGATCTATAACACATTGTCAGTGACCGAGAGTGACTGGGGGGATCTATAAAACACTGTCAGTGTCCGAGGGTGACCAGGGGGCATCTATAAAAAACATTAAGTGCCCGGGAGTGACCGGGGGTTAATTATAACATGCAGTGTGTGTCCAGGAGTGACCGGGGGGATCCACACCAAACTGTGGTGATAGTGACTGGGGGGAATCTATAACGCACTGTCAGTGTCTGGAAGTGACCGGGGGAGTCTATAACACACTGTCAGTGTCCGAGAGTGACCATAGGGAGTCTATAACACTCTGTCAGAGACCGAGAGTGAACGTGGGGATTCTGTAACACACTGTCAGTATCCGTGAGTGACCGGGGCGAATTCATAACATACTGTCAGTTTCTGAGAGTGTACGGGGGAATCTATAACACACTGTCAGTGTCCGAGAGTTACCGAGGCAATCTATAACATGCTGACACTGTCTGAGAGTGACCAGGGGCAGTCTATAACACACTGTGAAAGTCAGAAAGTAAGCCGGGGGAATCTATAACACACTGTCAGGGTTCGAGATTGACCAGAGCAATCTATAACGCACTGTCAATGTCCAAGAGTGAGCGGGGGGAATCTATAACACACTGTCAATGTACGAGATTGACCGGGGGGATCTATAACACATTGTCAGTGACCGAGAGTGACTGGGGGGATCTATAAAACACTGTCAGTGTCCGAGGGTGACCAGGGGGCATCTATAAAAAACATTAAGTGCCTGGGAGTGACCGGGGGTTAATTATAACATGCTGTGTGTGTCCAGGAGTGACCGGGGGGATCCACACCAAACTGTGGTGATAGTGACTGGGGGGAATCTAAAACACAATGTCAGTGTCCGGAAGTGACCGGGGGAGTCTATAACACACTGTGAGTGTCCGAGAGTGACCACAGGGAGTCTATAATACTCTGTCAGAGACCGAGAGTGAACGCGGGGATTCTGTAACACACTGTCAGTGCCCGAGAGTTACCGGGGGAAATTATAACACGCTGCAACTTTCCAAGAGTGACCAGTGGGAGTCTATACCACACTATCAATGTCCAAGCGTGAGCGGGGGGAATCTATAGCGCACTAATAATGTTTGAGTTTGACCAGGGGAACCTATAAGACACTTTCAGTGTCCGAGAATGAGCGGGGGAATCTATAACATACTGTCAGTGTCCGAGAGTGAGGGGGGGGGGAAATATAACACGGTGTCAGTTTCTGAGAGTGACTGAGGCAATCTATAACACACTGACAATGTCCGTGAGTGAGCGGTGGCAATCTATAACACACTGTCAGTGTCCGAGAATGACCAGGGGGAATCTTTAACACACTGACAGTGTCCGAGAGTGAACGTGGCAATCTATAACACACTGATAGTGTCCGAGAGTGACCGGGGGAATCTATAACACGCTGACACTTTCCAAGAGAAACCAGGGGGTATCTATAACACACTGACAATGTCCGAGAGTGAGCATGGGTAATCTATAACACACTGTCAGTGTCCGAGAGTGAGCAGGAGAATCTATAACACACTGTCAGTGTCCGAGAGTCAGCGGAGAAATCTATAACACGCTGACACTGTCCAAGAGTGACCAGGGGGAAGCTATAACACACTGAGAGTGTCCGAGAGTGACCAGGGGAATCTATATCATACTGTCAGTGTCCGAGAATTACCGTGGGCATCAATTAAACGTGGTCAGTGTCCGAGAGTGACCGGAGGTTGGATTCTGTAACACACTGTCAGTGTCCGAGATTGAACGGGGGAATCTATAAGACGCTGACACTGTCCAAGAGTGACCAGGGGGAAGCTGTAACATGCTTTCTATGTACAAGAGTGAGCGCGGGGAATCTATAAGATACTGTCAGTGTCCGAGAGTGACCAGGGTAATCTATAACATACTGTCAGTGTCCGAGAACTACCGTGGGTATCAATAACACGTTGTCAGTGTCCGTTAGAGGCCGGGGGTTGGATTCTGTAACACACTGTCAGTGTCCGTGAGTGACCGGGACGAATTCATAACACACTGTCAGTGTCCAAGAGTGAACGGTGGAATCTATAACACACTGTCAGTGTCCGAGAGTTACCGGGGGAAAATATAACACGCTGAAAATTTCCAAGATTTACCAGGGGGACTCTTCAACACATTATCAATATCTGAGAGTGAGCGGGGGAAATCTATAACACACTGTCAGTGTTCGAGAGTGACCAACGGAATCTATAAGACACTGTCAGTGTCCGAGAGTGACCAGGGGAATCTAAAACATACTGTCAGTGTCCGAGAGGGGGTTGGGGGAACTATAACACGTTGTCAGTTTCTGAGAGTCACCGGGGGAATCTATAACACACTGACAATTTCGGTGAGTGACCAGGGGGAAGCTATAACACATTGTCATTGTCCGAAAGTGTTCGGGGGTTTCTGGAAAACACAAGTGTCCGAGAGTGACCGGGGGGATCTATAACACACTGTCAATGTCCGAGATTGACCAGGTGGGATCTCTATCAAACATTAAGTGCGCGACGATGACCGGGGGGTATCTATAACATGCTGTGTGTGTCCAGGAGTGACCAGGGGATTGCATACCAAACTGTGTGTGTCCGATAGTGACTGGGGGGAATCTATAACACACTTTTAGTGTCCGGAAGTGACCGGGGGAGACTATAACACACTGTCAGTGTCCGAGACTGGCCACGGGGAGTCTATAACACACTGTCAGAGACCAAGAGCGACCGTGGGGAATCTATAACCCGCTTCTGTGTCCAGAATTGAATAGGGGGAATCCATAAAAAACTGACCATATCCAATAGTGACCGGGGGGATCTATAACACACTGTCAGTGTCCGAGAATCACCGGGGGCTTCTCTAACACTCTGTCAGTGTCTGATAGTGACCAGGGGGAATCTTTAACACACTGTCAGTGTCCGAGAGTTACCGGGGGAAACTATAATACGCTGACACTTACCAAGCGTGACCAAAGGGAGTCTATAACACACTGTCAATGTCCGGGAGTGACCACGGGAATCTATAACACACTCTCAGTGTCTGAGAGTGAGCGGTGGGAATCTATAACATGCTATCAGTGTCGGAAAGTTACCAGGGGAATCTATAACATGCTGACACTCTCCAAGAGTGACCCGGGGGAGTCTATAACACACTGTCAATGTCTCAGAGAGAGCGGGGAGTCTATAACACACTTTCAGTTTCCAAGAGTGAACGTGGGGAATCTATAACATGCTGTCGGTGTACAGAATTTTTCAGGGGGGGGGGGGGGTTCCATACCATACTGTCTGTGGCCGATAGTGACCGGGGGTAATCTTTTACACACTGTCAGTGTCCAAGAGTGAACGTGGGGAATCTATAACATGCAGTCTTTGTCCAGAATTGATCAGGGTGATCCATACCACAATGTCTGTGGCCGATCGTGACCGGGTGGAATCTAAAAACACTGTCAGTGTCCGAGAGTGACCAGGGGAATCTATAACATACTGTCAGTGTCAGAAAATGACCGTGGGAATCAATAACACGTTGTCAGTGTCCAAGAGTGACCGTGGGTTGGATTCTGTAACACACTGTCACTGTCCGAGTGTGACCGGGGCGAATTCATAATACCCTATCAGTGTCCAAGAGTGACTGTGGGGATCAATAACACACTTTCCGTGTCGGAGTGCCCGGGGGATCTATAACATGCTATCAGTGTCCGAGAGTGAACGGGGGAATCTATAACACCTCTGTTAGTGTCCTTGCGTGAACGTGGGGAATCTAAAACATGCTGTCTGTGTCCAGAATTGGTCAGTGGGGATCCATACCACACTGTCTGTGGCCGATAGCGACTGGGGGGAAGCTATAACACACTGTCAGTGTCCGAGAATGAATGTGGAGAATGTATAACATGCTGTCTGTGTCCAGAATTGATCAGGGGGGATCCATACCACAATATCAGCGGCCGATAGTGACCAGGGGGAATCTCTAACACATTGTCAGTTTCTGAGAGTGACCGTGGGAATCTATAAGACGCTGACACTTTCCAAGATTGACCAGGGGGAATCTATAACTCACTGACAATGTCCGAGAGTGAGCATGGGTAAACTATAACATACTGTCAGTGTCCAAGGGTGACCAGGGGAATCTATAAACGCTGTCAGTGTCCGGGAGTGAGTGGGAGAACCTTTAACATGCTATCAGTTTCCGAGTGTGACCAGGGGAATATATAACACGCTGACAATGTCCTTGAGTGACCAGGGGTAAGCTATAACACACTGTCAATGTCCGAGAGACAGCGGGGGTTTCTAGAAAACACAATAAGTGATCGAGAGTTACCGGGGGGATTGTTAACAAACATTATTGACCGGGAGTGACTGGGGGAGATCTATAACATGCTGTGTGTGTCCAGGAATGACCAGGGGGTATCGATACCAAACTGTCTGCGTCCGATAGTGACTGGGAGGAATCTATAACACACTGTCAGTGTCCCAATGTGACCGGGGAAGTCTATAACACGCTTTCAGTGTCCGACAGTGACGGAGGGAATCTATAACACACTGTCAGTGTACGAGATTGATCATGGGGAATCTATAACACACAGTCTGTGACCAGAATTGGTAAGGGTGAATCCATACCACAGTGATAGTGTCTGACGGTAACCGAGGAAAATCTTTAACACACTGTCAGTGTCCGAGAATGACCGGGGGTATCTCTAACACTCTGTCAGTGTCCGAAAGTGAACGGGTGGAATCCTTCACACACTGTCATTGTCTGAGTGTGACCGTGGGAATCTATAACACAACATCATGGTCCGAGACTGAGCATGGGTAATCTATAACACACTGTCAGTGTCCGAGAATGACCAGGGGCATCTCTAACACACTGTCAGTGTCCGAAAGTGACCGGGGGAATCTATAACACGCTGACACTTTGCAAGAGTAACCAGGGAATATCTATAACGCACTGACAATGTCCGCGAGTGAGCATGGGTAATCTATAACACACATTCAGTGTCCGAGAGTGACCAGGGGAATCTATAACACACTGTCAGGGTCCGAGAGTGAGCGGGGGAATCTATAACATGCTGTCAGTGTCCGAGAATTACCGTGGGGATCAATAACACGTGGCCAGTGTCCGAGAGTGACCGGGGGTTGGATTCTGTAACACGTTGTCAGTGTCCGAAATTGAACGGGCGAATCTATAACACGCTGACAGGGTCCAAGAGTGACCATGGGGAAGCTATAACACGCTGTCAATGTCCAAGAGTGAGCGCGGGGAACCTATAAGACACTGTTAGTGTCCGAGAGTGACCAACGGAATCTATAAGACACTGTCAGTGTCCGAGAGTGACCAGGGGAATCTAAAACATACTGTCAGTGTCCGAGAGGGGGTTGGGGGAACTATAACACGTTGTCAGTTTCTGAGAGTCACCGGGGGAATCTATAACACACTGACAATTTCGGTGAGTGACCAGGGGGAAGCTATAACACACTGTCATTGTCCGAAAGTGTTCGGGGGTTTCTGGAAAACACAAGTGTCCGAGAGTGACCGGGGGGATCTATAACACACTGTCAATGTCCGAGATTGACCAGGTGGGATCTCTATCAAACATTAAGTGCGCGACGATGACCGGGGGGTATCTATAACATGCTGTGTGTGTCCAGGAGTGACCAGGGGATTGCATACCAAACTGTGTGTGTCCGATAGTGACTGGGGGGAATCTATAACACACTTTTAGTGTCCGGAAGTGACCGGGGGAGACTATAACACACTGTCAGTGTCCGAGACTGGCCACGGGGAGTCTATAACACACTGTCAGAGACCAAGAGCGACCGTGGGGAATCTATAACCCGCTTCTGTGTCCAGAATTGAATAGGGGGAATCCATAAAAAACTGACCATATCCAATAGTGACCGGGGGGATCTATAACACACTGTCAGTGTCCGAGAATCACCGGGGGCTTCTCTAACACTCTGTCAGTGTCTGATAGTGACCAGGGGGAATCTTTAACACACTGTCAGTGTCCGAGAGTTACCGGGGGAAACTATAATACGCTGACACTTACCAAGCGTGACCAAAGGGAGTCTATAACACACTGTCAATGTCCGGGAGTGACCACGGGAATCTATAACACACTCTCAGTGTCTGAGAGTGAGCGGTGGGAATCTATAACATGCTATCAGTGTCGGAAAGTTACCAGGGGAATCTATAACATGCTGACACTCTCCAAGAGTGACCCGGGGGAGTCTATAACACACTGTCAATGTCTCAGAGAGAGCGGGGAGTCTATAACACACTTTCAGTTTCCAAGAGTGAACGTGGGGAATCTATAACATGCTGTCGGTGTACAGAATTTTTCAGGGGGGGGGGGGGGGGGGTTCCATACCATACTGTCTGTGGCCGATAGTGACCGGGGGTAATCTTTTACACACTGTCAGTGTCCAAGAGTGAACGTGGGGAATCTATAACATGCAGTCTTTGTCCAGAATTGATCAGGGTGATCCATACCACAATGTCTGTGGCCGATCGTGACCGGGTGGAATCTAAAAACACTGTCAGTGTCCGAGAGTGACCAGGGGAATCTATAACATACTGTCAGTGTCAGAAAATGACCGTGGGAATCAATAACACGTTGTCAGTGTCCAAGAGTGACCGTGGGTTGGATTCTGTAACACACTGTCACTGTCCGAGTGTGACCGGGGCGAATTCATAATACCCTATCAGTGTCCAAGAGTGACTGTGGGGATCAATAACACACTTTCCGTGTCGGAGTGCCCGGGGGATCTATAACATGCTATCAGTGTCCGAGAGTGAACGGGGGAATCTATAACACCTCTGTTAGTGTCCTTGCGTGAACGTGGGGAATCTAAAACATGCTGTCTGTGTCCAGAATTGGTCAGTGGGGATCCATACCACACTGTCTGTGGCCGATAGCGACTGGGGGGAAGCTATAACACACTGTCAGTGTCCGAGAATGAATGTGGAGAATGTATAACATGCTGTCTGTGTCCAGAATTGATCAGGGGGGATCCATACCACAATATCAGCGGCCGATAGTGACCAGGGGGAATCTCTAACACATTGTCAGTTTCTGAGAGTGACCGTGGGAATCTATAAGACGCTGACACTTTCCAAGATTGACCAGGGGGAATCTATAACTCACTGACAATGTCCGAGAGTGAGCATGGGTAAACTATAACATACTGTCAGTGTCCAAGGGTGACCAGGGGAATCTATAAACGCTGTCAGTGTCCGGGAGTGAGTGGGAGAACCTTTAACATGCTATCAGTTTCCGAGTGTGACCAGGGGAATATATAACACGCTGACAATGTCCTTGAGTGACCAGGGGTAAGCTATAACACACTGTCAATGTCCGAGAGACAGCGGGGGTTTCTAGAAAACACAATAAGTGATCGAGAGTTACCGGGGGGATTGTTAACAAACATTATTGACCGGGAGTGACTGGGGGAGATCTATAACATGCTGTGTGTGTCCAGGAATGACCAGGGGGTATCGATACCAAACTGTCTGCGTCCGATAGTGACTGGGAGGAATCTATAACACACTGTCAGTGTCCCAATGTGACCGGGGAAGTCTATAACACGCTTTCAGTGTCCGACAGTGACGGAGGGAATCTATAACACACTGTCAGTGTACGAGATTGATCATGGGGAATCTATAACACACAGTCTGTGACCAGAATTGGTAAGGGTGAATCCATACCACAGTGATAGTGTCTGACGGTAACCGAGGAAAATCTTTAACACACTGTCAGTGTCCGAGAATGACCGGGGGTATCTCTAACACTCTGTCAGTGTCCGAAAGTGAACGGGTGGAATCCTTCACACACTGTCATTGTCTGAGTGTGACCGTGGGAATCTATAACACAACGTCATGGTCCGAGACTGAGCATGGGTAATCTATAACACACTGTCAGTGTCCGAGAATGACCAGGGGCATCTCTAACACACTGTCAGTGTCCGAAAGTGACCGGGGGAATCTATAACACGCTGACACTTTGCAAGAGTAACCAGGGAATATCTATAACGCACTGACAATGTCCGCGAGTGAGCATGGGTAATCTATAACACACATTCAGTGTCCGAGAGTGACCAGGGGAATCTATAACACACTGTCAGGGTCCGAGAGTGAGCGGGGGAATCTATAACATGCTGTCAGTGTCCGAGAATTACCGTGGGGATCAATAACACGTGGCCAGTGTCCGAGAGTGACCGGGGGTTGGATTCTGTAACACGTTGTCAGTGTCCGAAATTGAACGGGCGAATCTATAACACGCTGACAGGGTCCAAGAGTGACCATGGGGAAGCTATAACACGCTGTCAATGTCCAAGAGTGAGCGCGGGGAACCTATAAGACACTGTTAGTGTCCGAGAGTGACCAGGGGAATCTATAACATACTGTGAGTGTCCGAGAATTACCGTGGGGATCAATAACACGTTGTCAGTGACCGTTAATGACCGGGGGTTGGATTCTGTAACACATTGTCAGTGTCCATGAGTGACCGGGGCGAATTCATAACACACTGTCAGTGTCCGAGAGTGAACGGGGGAATCTATAACACACTGTCAGTGTCCGTGAGTGACCAGGGGGAAGCTATAACACACTGTCAATGTCCGAGTGTGTTCGGGGGTTTCTAGAAAACTGACATGTCCGAGAGCGACCTGGGGGATCTATAACATACTGTCAGTGTCCGTGAGTGACCAGGTGGGATCTATAACAAACATTAAGTGCCCGAGAGTGACCGGGGGGATTTATAACATGCTGTGTGTGTCCAGGAGTGACCAGGGGGGATGCATACTAAACTGTCTGTGCAGATAGTGAATGGGGGGAATCCAGAACACACTGTCAGTGTCCGATAGTGACCACGGGAAGTCTATAACACACTGTCAGAGACCGAGAATGACCATGGGGAATCTATAAACCACTTTCTGTGTCCAGAATTGATAAGGGGAAATCCATACCACACTGACCGTGTCCAATAGTGAGCGAGGGAATCTATAAAACACTGTCAGTGTCCGAGAATGACCACGGGCATCTCTAACACTCTGTCAGTGTCCGAAAGTGACCAGGGGGAATCTTTAACACACTGCCAGTGTCCGGAAGAGACCAGTGGAGTCTACAACACGCTGTTAGTGTCCGAGAGTGACCACGGGGAGTCTATTACACACTGTCAGAGACCGAGAGTGACCGTGGGGAATCTATAAACCGCTTTCTGTGTCCAGGATTGAAAAGGGGGAATCCATACCAAACTGACCGTGTCCAGTATTGACCAGGGGAATCTATTACACACTGTCAGTGTCCGAGAGTGACCGGCGGAATCTATAACAGGCTGACACTTTCCCAGAGTGACCAGGGGGAATCTATAACACACTGACAATGTCCGAGAGTGAGCATGGATAATCTATCACACACTGTCAGTGTCCAAGGGTGACCACGGGAATCTATAAGATGCTGTCAGTGTCCGAGAATGAGCGGAGGAATCTATAACACACTGACACTGTTCAAGAGTGACCATGGGGATCAATAACAGACTTTCACTTTCTGAGAGAGCCGGGGGGATCTATAACATGCCATCAGTGTCTGAGAGTGAACGGGGGAATCTATAAGTCACTGTCAGTGTCCAAGAGTTACCGGGGGAAATTATAATAAGCTGACACTTACCAAGGGTGAACAGGGGGAATCTATAACACACTGTCAATGTCCCAGATTGACCAGGGGAATGTATAACACACTGTCACTGTCTGAGAGTGAGCGGTGGCAACATATAACATGCTGTCAGTGTCGGAGAGTTACCGCGGGAATCTCTAACATGCTGACACTCCCCAAGAGTGACCAGGGGGAGTCTATAACACACTATCAATGTCTGAGAGAGAGCGGGGAGTCTATAACACACTTTCAGTTTCCAAAAGTGAACGTGGGGAATGTATAACATGCTGTCTGTGTCCAGAATTGATCAGGGGACATCCATACCACAATGTCTGTGGCCGATAGTGACCAGGAGGAATCTCTAACACACTGTCAGTGTCCAAGAGTGACCGTGAAGAAACTATAACACGCTGTCTTTGACCAGAATTGGTAAGGGGGAATCCATGCCACACTGATGGTCTCTGATGGATGACTGGGGGAAATCTTTAACACACTGCCAGTGTCCGAGAATGACCGGGGGCATCTCTAACACTCTGTCAGTGTCCGAGAGTGACGAGGGGGAATCTTTAAAACACTGTCACTGTCCGAGAGTGACCGGGGGGAATCTATAACCCGCTTCTGTGTCCAGAATTGATAAGGGGGAATCCATACCAAACTGACCGTTTCCAATATTGCCTGGGGGAATCTATAATACGCCGTCAGTGTCTGATAGTGACCAGGGGGGATCTTTAACACACTGACAGTGTCCGAGAGTGACCGTGGGAATCTATAACACACTGACAGTGTCCGAGAGTGACCGGGGGAATCTCTAAAATGCTGACACTTACAAAGAGTAACCAGGGGGTATCTATAACACATTGACAATGTCCGAGAGTGAACATGGGTAATATATAACACACTGTCAGTGTCCGAGAGTGACCAGGGGAATCTATAACACACTGTCAGTGTCCGAGAGTGAGCAGGGGAATCTATAACACGTTGACACTGTCCAAGAGTGACCAGAGGGAATCTCTAAGACACTAACAGTGTCCGAGAGTGACCAGGGGAATCTATAACATACTGTCAGTATCCGAGAATTACCATGGGGTCAATTAGACGTTGTCAGTGTCCGAGAGTGTCCGGGGGTTGGATTCTGTAACACACTGTCAGTGTCTGAGAGTGACCGTGGGAATCAATAACACACTTTCAGTGTCTGAGAGTGCCCGGGGGATGTATAACATGCTATCAGTGTCTGAGAGTGAACGGGGGAATCTATAAGTCACTGTCAGTGTCCGAGAGTTACCGGGGGAAACCTTAATACACTGACACTTTCCAAGGGTGACCAGGGGGAGTCTATAACACACTGTCAAAGTCCGGGAGAGATCAGGGGTATGTATAACACACTGTCAGTGTTTGAGCGTGACCAGTGGAATCTATAAGACACTGTAAGTAACCGAGAGTGAACGGGTGAATCTACAACATACTGTCTGTATCCGAGAGTGAGCGGGGGGAACTATAACACGCTGTCAGTTTCTGAGAGTGACCGGGGGAATCTATAACACACTGACAATGTCCGAGCGTGTTCGGGGGTTTCTAGAAAACTGACATGTCCGAGAGAGAATTGGGGAATCTATAACACACTGTCAGTGTCCGAGAGTGACCAGGTGGGATCTATAACAAACATTCAGTGCCCGAGAGTGACCGAGGGAATCTATAACATGCTGTGTGTGTCCAGGAGTGACCAGGGGGGATGCATACCAAACTATCTGTACCTATAGTGACTGGGGGGAATCCAGAACACACTGCCAGTGTCCGGAAGTGACCGGGGGCGTCTATAACACACTGTCAGTGTCCGAGAGTGACCACGGGAAGTCTATAAAACACTGTCAGAGACCGAGAATGACCGTGGGGAATCTATAAACTGCTTTCTGTGTCCAGAATTGATAAGGGGGAATCCATGCCTCACTGAACGTGTCCAATAGTGACCGGGGGAATCTATAACACACTTGTCAGTGTCCAAGAATGACCACGGGCATCTCTAACACTCTGTCAGTGTCCGAAAGTGACCAGGGGGAATCTTTAACACACTGCCAGTGTCCAGAAGAGACCGGGGGAGTCTACAACACACTGTCAGTGTCCGAGAGTGACCACGAGGAGTCTATTACACACTGTCAGAGACCGAGAGTGACCGTGGGGAATCTATAAACCGCTTTCTGTGTCCAGGATTGAAAAGGGGGAATCCATACCAAACTGACCGTGTCCAATATTAACCGGGGGAATCTATTACACACTGTCAGTGTCCGAGAGTGACCGGCGGAATCTATAACAGGCTGACACTTTCCCAGAGTGACCAGGGGTAATCTATAACACACTGACAATGTCCGAGAGTGAGCATGGATAATCTATAACACACTGTCAGTGTCCAAGGGTGACTACGGGAATCTATAAGACGCTGTCAGTGTCCGAGAATGAGCGGGGGAATCTATAACACGCTGACACTGTCCAAGAGTGACCAGGGGGAAGCCATAACACACGGACAGTGTCCGAGAGTGACCAGGGGAATCTATAACATTCTGTCAGTGTCCGAGAATTACCGTGGGGATCAATAACACGTTGTCAGTGTCTGAGAGTGACCAGGGGTTGGATTCTGTAACACACTGTCAGTGTCCGAGAGTGACTGGGGTAAATTCATAACACACTATCAGTGTCCAAGAGTGACCATGGGGATCAATAACAGACTTTCACTTTCTGAGAGAGCCCGGGGGATCTATAACATGCTATCAGTGTCCGAAAGTGAACGGGGGAATCTATAAGTCACTGTCAGTGTCCAAGAGTTACGAGGGGAAATTATAATACGCTGACAATTACCACGGGTGAACAGGGGGAATCTATAACACACTGTCAATGTCCGAGAGTGACCAGCGGAATCTATAACACACTGTAATTGTTTGAGAGTGAGCGGTGGCAATCTATAACATGCTGTCAGTGTCGGAGAGTTACCGCGGGAATCTTTAACATGCTGACACTCCCCAAGAGTGACCAGGGGGAGTCTATAACACACTATCAATGTCTGAGAGAGAGCGGGGAGTCTATAACACACTTTCAGTTTCCAAAAGTGAACGTGGGGAAAGTATAACATGCTGTCTGTGTCCAGAATTGATCAGGGGACATCCATACCACAATGTCTGTGGCCGATAGTGACCAGGAGGAATCTCTAACACACTGTCAGTGTCCGCGAGTGACCGTGAGGAATCTATAACACGCTGTCTGTGACCAGAATTGGTAAGGGGGAATCCATACCACACTGATGGTCTCTGATGGATGACTGGGGGAAATCTTTAACACACTGTCAGTGTCCTAGAGTTCCCTGGTGTAACTCTAGCACTCTGTCAGTGTCCGAAGGTGACCGGGGCGAAACTTTAACACACTGTCAGTGTCCGAGAGTGACCGTGGGAATCTAAAACACAATGTCAGTGTCCGAGATTGAGCATGGGTAATCTATAGCACACTGTCAGTGTCCGAGAGTGACCAGGTGGGATCAAGAACAAACATTAAGTGCCGAGAGTGACCGGGGGGGATCTATAACATGCTGTGTGTGTCCAGGAGTGACCAGGGGGGATGCATACCAAACTGTCTGTGATGATAGTGACGGGGGGGAATCCATAACACACTGCCAGTGTCAGGAAGTGACCGGGGGAGTCTATAACACACTGTCAGTGTTCGAGAGTGACCACGGGGAGTCTATAACACACTGTCAGAGACCGAGAGTGACCGTGGGGAATTTATAAACTGCTTTCTGTGTCCAGAATTGATAAGGGGAATCCATACCACACTGACCATGTCCAATAGTGATCAGGAGAATCTATTACACACTGCCAGTGTCCGAGAGTGACCGTGGGAATCTATAACAAGCTGACACTTTCCAAGAGTGACCAGGGGGAATCTATAACACACTGACAATTTCCGAGAGTGAGCATGGGTAATGTATAACACGCTGTCAGTGTCCAAGGGTGACCACGGGAATCTATAAGACGCTGTCAGTGTCCGACAGTGAGCGGGGAATCTATAACATGCTGTCAGTTTCCGAGTGTGTCCTGGGGAATTTATAACCCTCTGACAATGTCCATGAGTGACCAGGGGGAAGCTACAACACAATGTCAATGTCCAAGGGAGAGGGGGGTTTCTAGAAAACACAATAAGTGATCGAGAGTGACCGGGGGGATCTATAACAAACATTATTGTCCGAGAGTGACCGGGGGAGATCTATAACATGCTGTGTTTGTCCAGGAGTGACCAGGGGGTAACCATATCAAACTGTTTGCGCCCTTTAGTGACTGGGAGGGAATCTATAACACACTGTCAGTGTCCCGAAGTGACTGCAGGAGTCTATAACACGTTGTCAGTGTCCGATAGTGACCACCAGGCATCTATAACACACTGTCAGTGTCCGAGACTGACCGTGGGGAATCTATAACACGCTGTCTGTGACCAGAATTGGTAAGGGTGAATCCATATCACACTGATGGTGTCTGATGGTGACCGGGGGAAATCTTTAACACACTGTCAGTGTCCGAGAATGACCGGGGGTATCTCTAACACTCTGTCAATGTCCGAAAGTGACTGGTGGGAATCTTTAACACACTGTCAGTGTCCGACAGTGACCATGGGAATCTATAACACACTGTCAGTGTCCGAGATTGAGCATGGGTAATCTATAACACACTTTCAGTGTCCAAGAGTGACCGTGTGGAATCTATAACACGCGGTCTGTGACCAGAATTGGTAAGGGGGAATCTATACCACACTGAAGGTGTCTGATGGTGATCGGGGGAAATCTATAACACACTATCAGTGTCCGAGATTGAGCATGGGTAATCTATAACACACTGTCAGTGTCCTTGAGTGACCATGGGAATCTATAACACACTGTCAGTGTCCGAGATTGAGCATGGGTAATCTATAACACGCTGACACTGTCCAAGAGTGACCTGGGGGAAGCTATAACACGCTGTCGATGTCCAAAAGTGAGTGCAGGGAATCTATAATAAAGTCAGTGTCCGAGAGTGACCAGGGGAATCTATGACATACTGTCAGTGTCTGCGAATGATCGTGGGGATCAATAACACGTTGTCAGTGTCCGTTCTTGACCGGGGGTTGGCTTCTGTAACACACTGTCAGTGTCCGTGAGTGACCGGGGCGAATTCATAACACACTGTCAGTGTCTGAGAGTTACCGGGGGAAAATATAACAAGCTGAAACTTTCCAAGTGTGACCAGGGGGACTCTATAACACACTATCAATGTCCAAGAGTGAGCGGTGGGAATCTATAACACAGTGTCAGTGTTTGAAAGTGACCAGGGGAATCTATAAGACACTGTAAGTGTCGAGAGTAACCGGGGGAATGTAAAACATACTGTCAGTGCCCGAGAGTGAGCGGGGGGAACTATAACACGCTGTCAGTTTCTGAGAGTGACCGGGGGAATCTATAACACACTGACAATGTCCGTGAGTGACCAGGGGGAAGCTATAACACACTGTCAGTGTCCGAGAGTGTTCGGGGGTTTCTAGAGAACACACGTGTCCGAGAGTGACCGGGGGGATCTATAACACATTCTCAGTGTCCGAGAGTGACCAGGTGGGATCTATAACAAACATTAAGTGCCCGAGAGTGAAAGGGGGGATCTATAACATGCTGTGTGTGTCCAGGAGTGACCAGGGGGGATGCATACCAAACCGTCTGTGCCGATAGTGACTGGGGGGAATCCATAACACACTGCCACTGTCCTGAAGTGACCGGAGGAGTATATAACACACTGTCAGAGACCGAGAGTGACCGTGCGGAATCTATAAACCGCTTTCTGTGTCCAGAATTGATAAGGGGTAATCCATACCACACTGACCGTGTCCAATATTTACCGGGGGAATCTATAACACAGTGTCAGTGTCCAAGAATGACCGGGGGCATCTCTGACACTCTGCCAGTGTCCGAAAGTGACTGGGGGAATCTTTAACACACTGCCAGTGTCCAAAAGAGACTGGGGGAGTCTATAACACACTGTCAGTGTCCGAGAGTGACCGGGGGAATCTATAACAAGCTGACACTTTCCAAGAGTTACCGGGGGAATCTATAACACACTGACAATGTCCGAGAGTGAGCATGTGTAATCTATAACACACTGTCAGTGTCCAATGGTGACCACGGGAATCTATAAGACGCTGTCAGATTCGGAGTGTGACCTGGGGAATCTATATCTCTGACAATGTCCATGAGTGACCAGGGGGAAGCTATAACACACTGTCAATGTCCAAGAGAGAGCGGAGTTTTCTTGAAAACACATTAAGTGACGAGGAGTGACCGTGGGGATCTATAACAAACATTATTGTCCGAGAGAGACCGGGGGAGATCTATAACATGCTGTGTGTGTCCAGGCATGACCAGGGGGTATCCATACCAAACTGTCTGCGTCCGATATTGACTGGGGGGAATCTATAACACACTATCAGTGTCCCGAAGTGACCGCGGGAGTCTAAAACACGCTGTTAGTCTCCGAGAGTGACCGCGGGGAATCTATAACACACTTTCAGTGTCCAAGAGTGACCGTGGGGAATCTATAACACGCTGTCTGTGACCAAAATTGGTAAATGGGAATCCATACCACACTGTTGGTGCCTGATGTTGATCGGGGGAAATCTTTAACACACTGTCAGTGTCCGAGAATGACCGGGCGTATCTCTAACACTCTGTCAGTGTCCAAAAATGACCGGGGGGAATCTTTAACACACTGTCAGTGTCTGAGAGTGACCGTGGGAATCTATAACACACTGTCAGTGTCCGAGATTGAGCATGGGTAATCTATAACACACTTTCAATGTTCCAGAGTGACCGTGGGGAATGTATAACACGCTGTCTGTGACCAGAATTGGTAAGGGGGAATCCATACCACGCTGATGGTGTCTGATGGTGAACCGGGGAAATCTTTAACACACTGTCAGTGTCCGACAATGACCTTGGGAATCTATAACATACTGTCAGTGTCCGAGATTGAGCGGGGGTATTTATAACACGCTGACACTGTCCAAGAGTGGCCAGGGGGAAGCTATAACACGCTGTCAGAGACCGAGAGTGACCGTCGGGAATCTATAACACGCTGTCTGTGACCAGAACTGGTAAGGGAGAATCCATACCACACTGATGGTGTCTCATGGAGAACGGGGGAAAGCTTTAACACACTGTCAGTGTCCGACAATGACAATGGGAATCCAGAACACACTGTCAGTGTCCGAGATTGAACAGGGGAATCTATAACACACAGTCAGTTTCCGAGAGTGAGCGGGGGAATCTATAACTCGCTGACACTGTCCAAGAATGACCAGGGGGAAGCTATAATACACTGACAGTGTCCGTGAGTGACCAGGGGAATCTATAACACACTGTCAGTGTCCGGGAATGATGGGGGGGGGGGGGGGGGGGGGGCATCTCTAACACTCTGTCAGTGTCCGAAAGAGACCAGGGGGGAATTTCTAACACACTGACAGAGTCCGAGAGTGACCGTGGGAATCTATAACACACTGACAGTGTCCGAGAGTGACCGGGGGCATTTATAACACGCTGAAACTTTCCAAGAGTAACCAGGGGGTATCTATAACACACTGACAATGTCCGAGAGTGAGCATGGGTAATCTATAACACACTGTCAGTGTCCGAGATTGACCAGGGGAATCTATAACACACAGTCAGTTTCCGCGAGTGAGCGGGGGAATCTATAACATGCTGACACTGTCCAAGAATGACCAGGGGGAAGCTATAATACACTGACAGTGTCCGAGAGTGACCAGGGGAATCTATAACATGCTGTCACTGTCCGAGAATTACCGTGGGGATCAATAAGACGTTGTCAGTGTCCGAGAGTGACCGTGGGTTGGATACTGTAACACACTGTCAGTGTCCGGGATTGAGCGGGAGAATCTGTAAAACGCTGACAATGTCCAAGAGTGACCAGGGGGAAGCTATAACACGCTGTCAATATCCAAGAGTGAGCGCGGCGAATTTATAAGACACTGTCAGTGTTCGAGAGTGACCAGGGAAATCTATAACATACTGTCAGTGTCCGGGAACTACCGTGGGGATCAATAAACACGTTGTCAGCGTCTGTTAGTGACCGGGGGTTGGATTCTGTAACACACTGGCAGTGTCCGAGGGTGATCGGGGGGAACTATAACACGCTGTCAGTGTTCGAAAGTGAGCGGGGGCAATCCATAACACAATGCCAAAGTGCAAGTGTGAGCAGGGGGAATCTATAACACACTGTCATTGTCCAAGAGTGACCAGAGGAATCTTTAACACACTGTCAGTGTCCGAGATTGATCAGGAGAATCTAAAACATACTGTCAGTGTCTGAGAATGACCGTGGGGATCAATAACACATTGTCAGTGTCTGAGAGTGACCGGGGCTTGCATTCTGTAACACACAGTGAGTGTCCGAGTGTGACCAGGGCGAATCCATAACACACTGTCAGTGTCCAAGAGTGACTGTGGGGATCAATAACACACTGTCAGTGTCCAAGAGTGTCCAGGAGGAATCTATAACATGCTATCAGTATGTGAGAGTGAATGGGGGAATCTACAACACACAGTCAATGTCCGAGAGTTACCGGGGGAAACTATAACACGCTGACACTTTCCAACAGTGACTAGGAGGAGTCTATAACACACCGTCAATGTCCAAGAGTGACCGGGGGAATCTATAACACACTGTCAGTGTCTGAGAATGACGGAGGGCATCTCTAACACCCTGTCAGCGTCCGAAAGAGACCAGGGGGAATCTTTAACACACTGACAGTGTCCGAGAGTGACCGTGGGAATCTATAACACACTGACAGTGTCCGAGAGTGACCGGGGGAATCTATAAGACGCTGACACTTTCCAAGAGTAACCAGGGGGTATCTATAACACACTGACAATGTCCGAGAGTGAGCATGAGTAATCTATAACACACTGTCAGTATCTGAGATAGACCAGGGGAATCTATAACACACTGTCAGTTTCCGAGAGTGAGGGGGGGGGGGGGGGGGGGGAATCTATAACACGCTGACACTGTCCAAAAGTGACCAGGGGGAAGCTATAATACACTTACAGTGTCCAAGAGTGACCAGGGGGAAGCTATAACACGCTGTCAATATCCAAGAGTGAGCGCGGCGAATCTATAAGACACGGTCAGTGTTCGAGAGTGACCGGGGGAATCTATAACACACTGTCAGTTTTCAAGTGTGACCAGGGGAATCTATAACACACTGTCAGTGTCTGAGAATGACCAGGGAATCTATAACTCACTTTCAGTTTCCAAGAGTGAGTTGGGGGCAATCTATCACACACTGTCAGTGTCCGAAAGTGAGCCGAGAGTTCTATAACACACTGTCAGTGTCCGAGAGTGAGCGGGGGTATCTATAACACACTGCCAGTTTCTGAGAATGATTGTGGGGATCAATAACACGCTGTCAGTGTCCTGGAGTGACCAGAGGCTGGATTCTGTAAGACATTGTCAGTGTCCGAGAGTGGCCGGGGGGATCTATAACATGCTATCAGTGTCCGAGAATGAACAGGTGAATCTATAACTCACTGTCAGTGTCTATGAGTGACCATGGGATTCTGAAACACAGTGTCTGTATCCGAGAGTGACCAGGGGAACCTTTAAAACACGGTCAGTGTCCGAGTGTGACCGTGGAGAATCTATAACACACTGTCAGTGTCTGAGAATGACCAGGGAATCTATAACTCACTTTCAGTTTCCAAGAGTGAGTTGGGGGCAATCTATCACACACTGTCAGTGTCCGAAAGTGAGCCGAGAGTTCTATAACACACTGTCAGTGTCCGAGAGTGAGCGGGGGTATCTATAACACACTGCCAGTTTCTGAGAATGATTGTGGGGATCAATAACACGCTGTCAGTGTCCTGGAGTGACCAGAGGCTGGATTCTGTAAGACATTGTCAGTGTCCGAGAGTGGCCGGGGGGATCTATAACATGCTATCAGTGTCCGAGAATGAACAGGTGAATCTATAACTCACTGTCAGTGTCTATGAGTGACCATGGGATTCTGAAACACAGTGTCTGTATCCGAGAGTGACCAGGGGAACCTTTAAAACACGGTCAGTGTCCGAGTGTGACCGTGGAGAATCTATAACAGACTGTCAGTGTCCAAGTCAGAGAGTTACTGGGGGAATCTATAAAACGCTGACACTGTCCTAGAGTGACCAGGGGGTAACTATAACACACTGTCAGTGTCTGAGAGTGACCAGGGTAATCTAAAACACACTGTCAGAGTTCGAGAGTGACCGTGGGGATCAATAACACAATGTCAGTGTCCGAGAGTGTCCGGGGGGATCTATAACATGCTATCAGTGTCCGAGAGTTACCGGGGCAAACTATAAAACGCTTTCCAAGAGAGACCAGGGGGAGTCTATAACACACTGACAACGTCCGAGAGTGAGCAGCGGGACTCTATATAACACACTGTCACTGTCCGAGATTGCCCAGGCAATCCATAAAACTCTGTCAATGTCCAAGAGTGACCGGGGGAATCTATAAGACACTATTAGTGTCCGAGAGTGACCATGGGAATCTATAACACACTGTCAGTGTCCAAGAGTGACCAGGTGGAATCTAAAACACCCTGTCAGAGTTCAAGAGTGACTGGGGAAATCTATAACACTCTGACACTCTCCGAGAGTGACCGCGGGGAATCTATAACACACTGTCAGTTTTGAGTGTGACCGTCGTGAAACTTTAACATGCTGTCTGTGTCCAGAATTGATAACGGCGATTCCAAACCTCACTGATTGGGTCCGATAGTAATCGGGGGGAAATCGATAACACACTGTCAGTGTCCGAGAATGACCGGGGGTATCTGTAACACTCTGTCAGTGTCCGACGGTGACCGTGGGGAATCTTTAACACACTGTCTATGTCCAAGACTGACCACGTGAAACTATAACACGCTGACACTGTCCAAGAGTGACCAGGGGGAATCTATGACACACTGCCAATGTCTGAGAGTGAGCATGGGGAATTAAAAACACACTGTCAGTGTCCGATAGTGAACAGGGGAATCTATAACACACTGTCAGTGTCCGAGAGTGAGCGGGTGAATTGATAACACGCTGGCACTGTCCAAGAGTGACCGGGGGAAGCTATAACACACTGGCAATGACCGAGAGTGACCAGGGGAATCTTTAACACACTGTCACTTTCCGAGAATGACCGTGGGGATCAATAACTTGCTGTCAGTGTCCGAGAGAGACCGGGTTTGGATTCTGTAACACACTGACAGTGTCCGAGAGTGACCGGGGCAAATTCATAACACACTGTCAGTGTCCGAGAGTGACTATGGGGATCAATAACACACTGTCAGTGTCCGAGAGTGTCCGGGGGGATCAATAACATGCTATCAGTGTCCGACAGTGAACGCGGGAATCTATAACATGCTATTAGTGTCTGAGAGTGAACGGGGGAATCTACAACACACAGTCAATGTCCGAGAGTTACAGGGGGAAAATATAACACGCTGACACTTTCCAACAGTGACCAGGGGGAGTCTATAACACACTGTCAATGTCTGAGAGTGACCAGGGGGAATCCATAACACACTGTCAGTGTTCAAGTGTGACCAGGGGAATCTATAACACATTGTCAGTGTCCGACAATGACCAGGGAATCTATAACACACTTTCAGCTTCCAAGAGTGAGTGGGGGCAATCTATAACATAATGTCCGTGTCCAAGAGTGTCCGGAGTAATCTATAACACACTGTCAGTGTCCGAGAGTGAGCGGGGGAATCTATAACACACTGCCAGTGTCTGAGAATGATCGTGGGGATCAATAACACGCTGTCAGTGTCCGGGAGTGACCGGAGGCTGGATTCTGTAAGACATTGTCAGTGTCCAAGAGTGTCTGGGGGGATCCATAACATGCTATCAGTGTCCGAGAATGAACGGTTGAATCTATAACTCACTGTCAGTGTCCGTGAGTGACCATGGGATTCTGAAACACAGTGTCTGTATCCGAGAGTGAACGGGGGAATCTTTAAAACATGGTTAGTGTCCGACTGTGACCGTGGGCAATCTATAACACACTGTCAGTGTCCAAGCCAGAGAGTTACTGGGGGAATCTATAAAACGCTGACACTGTCCTAGAGTGAACAGGGGGAAACTATAACACGCTGACACTGTCCAAGAGTGACCAGCGGGAATCAAAATACACTGCCAATATCTGAGAGTGAGCATGGGTAATTGAAAACACACCGTCAGTGTCCGATAGTGTCCAGGGGAATCTATAACACAATGTCAGTGTCCAAGAGTGAGCGGGGGAATCTATAACTCGCTGACACTGTCTGAAAATGACCGTGGGGATCAATAACATGCTGTCAGTGTCCGAGAATGACCGGGTTTGGATTCTGTAACACACTGTCAGTGTCCGAGATTGACCGGGGCAAATTCATAACACACTGTCAGTGTCCAAGAGTGACCATGAGGATCAATAACACACTGTCAGTGTCGGAGAGTGTCCGGGGAAATCAGTAACATGCTATCAGCGTCCGACAGTGAACGCGGGAATCTATAACATGCTATTAGTGTCTGAGAGTGAACAGGGGAATCCATAACACACTGTCAGTGCACGAGAGTGCGCGGGGGCTATCGTTAACACGCTGTCAGTGTCTGAGAGCTACCGGGGGAATCTATAACACGCTGACATTGTCCAAGATTGAGCAGGGGGAATCTATAACACACTGTCAATGTCCGAAAGTGAGCGGGAAGAATCTATAATACACTGTCAGTGTTCGAGAGTGAGCAGCAGAATCTATAACACAATGTCAGTGTCTGAGAGTTACCAAGGGGAATCTATAGCACGCTGACACTCTCCAAGAGTGACCGTGGGAGTCTATAACACACTGTCAGTGTTCGAGAGTGACCAGGGGATTCTATAACACACTGTCAGTGTTCGAGAGTGACCAGGGGATTCTATAACACACTGTCAGTGTTCGAGAGTGACCAGGGGATTCTATAACACACTGTCAGTGTCCAAGAGTGACCAGGGAATCTATAACACACTTTCAGTTTCGAAGAGTGAGTGGGGGCAATATATAACACGCTGCCAGTGTCCGAGAGTGACCGGGGGAATCTATAACACACTGTCAGTGTCCGAGAGTGAGCGGGGGAATCTATAACACACTGCCAGAGTCTGAGAATGATCGTGGGGATCAATAACACGCTGTCAATGTCCGAGAGTGACTGGGGGCTGGATTCTGTAAGATATTGTCAATGTCCGAGAGTGACCGGGGGGATCTATAACATGCTGTGAGTGTCCGAGAGTGAACGGGGGTATCTATAACACTCTGTCAGTGTCTGAGAGTGACCATGGGAATCTAAAACATAATGTCAGTGTCCGAGAGTGACCATGGGGGAATCTCTAACTCACTGGTAGTGTCCAAGTGTGACCGTGGGGAATCTATAACACACTGAAAGTGTCTGAGAGTGACCGTGGGAATCTATAACACACTGTCAGTGTCCGGGAGTGAACGGGGGCATCTATAACACGCTGACACTGTCCATGAGTGACCAGGGGGGATCTATAACACACTGCCAATATCCGAGAGTGAGCATGAGGAATCTATAACACACTGTCAGTGTCTGAGAGTGACTGGGGGAATCTATAATGCGCTGACACTGTCCTAGAGTGACCGGGGGAATCTATTTCACACTGCCAATGTCCGAGAGTGAGCAGGGGGAATATCTAACACACTGTCAGTGTCTGAAAGTGACCAGGGGAATCTATAACACACTGTCAATGTCCGAGAGTGACCGTGGGTAACATATAACATACTGTCAGAGTCCGAGAGTGCCTGGGGGAAACTACAACACACTGTCAGTGTCCGAGAGTGACCAGGGGAATCTATAACACAATGTCAATGTCCGAGAGTGACCGCAGGTTTCTAGAAAACGCAATTAGTTTCTGAGAGTGACCGGGGGGATCTGTAACACACTCTTTGTTTCCAAAAGGGACCAGGGAGGATCTATAACAAACATTAAGTGTCCGAGAGTGACTGGGGGGATCAATAACATGCTGTGTGTGTCCAGGAGTGACCAGGGAGGATCCATACCAAATTGTAAGTATCCGCTAGTGACTGGGGGGAAACTAGAACACACTGTCAGTGTCCGAGAGTGACCAGGGGAATCTATAAAACACTGTCAGTGTTCGAGAGTGAGCACAGGAAATCTATAACACACTTCAGTGTCCGTAAGTGACCGTGGGGATTCTATAACATGCTGTCTGTGTCCGAAAGTGACCGGGGGAATCTATAACACGCTGTCAATGTCCAAGAGTGACTGGGGCAATCAATAACATACTGCCAATGTCCAAGAGTGAACCAGTGAATCGAAAACACACTGTCAATTTCCAAGTGTAAGTGGGGCAATCTGTTACACACTGTCATTGTCCGAGAGTGACTGTGGGGATCAGTAACACACTGTCAGTGTCCGAGAGTGACCGGGGTGATCGATAACTCACTGTCAGTGTCTGAGAGTGAGCGGTGGCAAACTATAACATGCTGTATGTGTCCGAGAGTTACCAGGGGAGTCTATAACACACTGTCAATGCCCGAGAGTGAACAGGGGGAGTTTATAACACCCTGTCAATGTCAGAGAGTGACGGGGGGAATCTAATACACACTGTCAGCTTCCGAGAGTGACCAGGGAATCTTTAACACACTGTCAGTTTCCAGGAGTGACCAGGGGGAGTCTATAACACACTGTCAATGTCAGAGAATGAGCGTGGGGAATCTATAATACACTGTCAGTGTTTGAGAGTCCACAGAGGAATCTATAATACACTGTCAATGTCCGAGAGTGAGCGGAGGAATTCTATAACACACTGTCAGTGTCTGAGAGTGACCAGAGGAATCTATAACGGACTGTCAGTGTCCGAGAGTGAGCGGGGGAATCTATAACACATTGACGCTGTCCAAGAGTGACCAGGGGGAAGCTATAACACACTGTCAGTGTCCGAGAGTGACCACGGGAATTTATAACATACTGTCAGTGTCCGAGAATTACCTTGGGGATCACAAAAACGTTGTCCATGTCTGAGAGTGACCGGGGATTGGATTCTGTAAAACATTGACAGTGTCCGAGAGTGACCAGGGCAAAGTCATAACACACTATCAGTGTCCAAGAGTGACTGTGGGGAAGAATAACACACTTTCAGTGTCTGAGAGTGCCCCTGGGATCATTAACATGCTATCAGTGTCCGAGAGTAAACGGGGGAATCTATAAGACACTGTCAGTGTCCGACAGTTACCGGGAGAAACTCTAACACGCTGACACATTCCAAGAGTGACCAGGGGGAGTCTAGAAGACACTGTCAATATCTGAGAGTGTCCAGGGGAATCTAAAACACACTGTCAGTGTCTGAGAGTGAGCGGTGGCAATCTATAACATGTTGTCAATGTCGGAGAGTTACCAGGGGAAACTATAACACGCTGAGACTCTCCAAGAGTGACCAGGAGGAGTCTATAACACACTGTCAATGTCTGAGAGTGAGCGGGGGAATCTATAACACACTGTCATTGTTCAAGAGTGACCAGGGGAATCTTTAACACACTGTCAGTGTCCGAAAGTGACCAGGGAGTCTATAACACACTTTCAGTTTCGAAGAGTGATTGGAGGCAATCTGTAACACACTGTCAGTGTCAGAGAGTGACCGGGAGAATCTATAACAGACTGTCAGTGTCCGAGACTGAGCCGGGGGAATCTATAACACACTGACTGTGTCCAAGAGTGGCCGGGGGGATCTGTAACATGCTGTGTGTGTTCAGGATTGACCAGGGCAGATCCATACCAAACTCTCTGTGTCCGATTATGCCTTTGCGGAATCTATAACACACTGTCAGTTTCCGAGAGTGACCTGGAGGAATCTATAATACACTGACAGTGTCCGAGAGTGACCGTCGGTAATCTATAAAACGCTGTCTGTGACCAGAATTGATAAGGGGGAATCCATGCCACACTGATGGTGTCTTATAGTCACCGGGGGGAATCTTTTACACAATGTCAGTGTCCGAGAATGACCGGGGGAATCTCTAACACTCTGTCATTGTCCAAAAGTGACCGGAGGGAATCTTTAACACACTGCCAATGTCCGAGAGTGACCATGGGAATCTATAACACACTGTCAGTGTCCGAGAGTGACCAGAGCAATCTATAACAGACTGTAACTGTTCGAGAGTGAGCGGGGGAATCTGTAACATGTTGGCCCTGTCCAAGAGTGACCAGGGGGAAGCTATAACACACTGTCAGTGTCCGAGAGTGACCACGGGAATATATAACATACTGTCAGTGTCCGAGAATTACCTTGGGGATCACAAAAACGTTGTCCGTGTCCGAGATTGACCAGGGGTTGGATTCTGTAAAACACTGACAGTGTCCGAGAGTGACCGGGGCAAAGTCATAACACACTTTCAGTGTCTGAGAGTGCCCGGGGGATCTATAACATGCTATCAGTGTCCGAGAGTAAACGGGGGAATCTATAAGACACTGTCAGTGTCCGAGAGTTACAGGGGTAAACTCTAACACGCTGAAACTTTCCAAGAGTGACCAGGGGGAGTCTAGAAGACATTGTCAATGTCTGAGAGTGTCCAGGGGAATCTATAACACACTGTCAGTGTCTGAGAGTGACCAGGGTAATCTATAACACACTGTCAGAGTCCGAAAGTGACCGTGGGGATCAATAACACACTGTCAGTGTCCGAGAGTGTCCGGGGGGATCTATAACACGCGATCAGTGTCCAAGAGTTACCGGGGCAAACTATAACACGCTGACACTTTCCAAGAGAGATCGGGGGAGTCTATAACACACTGTCAATGTCCGAGAGTGAGCGGCAGGACTCTATAACACACTGCCACTGTCTGAATTTGCTTAGGGAACCCATAACACTCTGTCAGTGTCCAAGAGTGACCGGGGGAATCTATAAGACACTGTTAGTGTCTTAGAACGAGCAGGGGAATCTATAAGACACTGTCAGTGTTCAAGAGTGAGCGGGGGCATTTATAACATGCTGAAACTGTCCAAGAGAGACCAGGGGGAGTCTATAACACACTGTCAATGTCCGAGAGTGAGCGGCGGGACTCTATAACACACTGCCACTGTCTGAGATTGCCCAGGGAATCCATAACACTCTGTCAGTGTCCAAGAGTGTGTGGGGGCATCTATAACACGCTGACACTGTCCAAGAGTGACCAGGGGGAATCTATAACACACTTTCAGAGTTCAAGAGTGACTGGGGAAATCTATAACACGCTGACACTCTCCGAGAGTGACTGCGAGGAATCTATAACACACTGTCAGTGTCTGAGTGTGACCGTCGGGAATCTTTAACATGCTGCCTGTGTCCAGAATTGATAAGGGGGAATCCATACCACACTGACAGGGTCCGATAGTGACCGGGGGGAAATCTATACCATACTGTCAGTGTCCGAGAATGACCGAGGGTATCTATAACACTCTGTCAGTGTCCGAAGGTGACCGCAGGGAATCTTTAACACACTGTCAGTGTCCGAGTGTGACCAGGGGAATCTATAATACACTGTCAGTGCCCTAGAGTGTGCAGGTGAATCTATAACACATTGACACTGTCCAAGAATGACCGGGGAAATCTACTACACACTGCCAATGTCTGAGAGTGAGCATGTGTAATCGAAAGCACACCGTCAGTGTCCGAGTGTTACCAGGAGAATCTATAACACACTGTCAGTGTCCGAGAGTGAGCAGGGGAATCTATAACACGCTGACACTGTCCAAGGTTGAGCAGGGGGAGTCTATAACACACTGTCAATGTCCGAAAGTGAGCGGGAAGAATCTATAATACACTGTCAGTGTTTGAGAGTGAGCAGGGGAATCTACAACGCACAGTCAGTGTCTGAAAGTTACCAGGAGAATCTATAGCACGCTAACACTCTCCAAGAGTGACCGGGCGAGTCTATAACAAACTGTCAATGTCCGACAGCGAGTGGGGGGAATCTATAACACACTGTCTGTGTTCGAGAGTGACCAGGGACTCTATAACACACTTTCAGTTTCGAAAAGTGAGTGGGGGCAATATATAACACGCTGCCAGTGTCTGAGTGTGACCGGGGGAATCTATAACACACTGTCAGTGTCCGACAGTGAGCGGAATAATCTGTAACACACTTTCTGTGTCTGACAGTGACCGGGGGATCAGTAACACACTTGCTGAGTCCGGGAGTGATGAGGTTTAATCTATGACAAACTGTCAGTGTCCGCGAGTGATCAGTGGAATCTATAACACAATTTCAAAGACCAAGAGTGACCGTGGGGAATCTGTAACACAGTATCAGGGTCCGAGAGTGACTATGGGGATCAATTGCACACTGTCAGTGTCGGAGTGTGACCAAAAGTAATCTACAACACACTGTCAGTGATGAGAATGACCGTGGGGATCAATAACACACTGTCAATGTACGAGAGTGACTGCGGGCTGGATTCTGTAAGATATTGTCAGTGTCCAAGAGTGACCAGGGAGATCTATAACATGCTGTGAGTGTCCGAGAGTGAACGGGGGAATCTATAACACACTGTCAGTGTCTGAGAGTGACCATGGGAATCTAAAACATAATGTCAGTGTCCGAGAGTGACCGGGGGAATCTTTCACCCACCTTTAGTGTCCGAGTTTGACCGTGGGGAATCTATAACACACTGATAGTGTCTGAGAGTGACCGTGGGAATCTATAACAAACTGTCAGTGTCCGAGAGTGACTGGGCGAGACTATAACACGCTGACACTGTCCTAGAGTGACCAGGGGCAATCTATAACACATTGCCAATGTCCGAGAGTGAGCAGGGGGAATCTATAAAACACTGTCAGTGTCTGAGATTGATTGGCATAAACTATAACACACTGTGAATGTCCAAGAGTGACCAGAGGAATATATAAGAAACTGTCAGTGTCCCAGAGTGAGCAGGGGAAATTATAAAACAGTCAGTGTCCGAGAGTGAATGGGGGCATCTACAACACGTTGACACTGTCCACGAGTGACCAGGGGGGATATATAACACACTGCCAATATCCGAGAGTGAGCAGGGGGAATCTATAACACACCGTCAGTGTCCAAGAGTGACTGGGGGAATCTATAACATGCTGAAACTGTCCTAGCGTGATCAGGGGGAATCTATAACACACTGCCAATGTCCGAGATTGAGCAGGGGGAATATCTAACGCACTGACAGTGTCTGAGAGTGAACAGGGGAATCTATAACACATTGCCAATGTCCGAGAGTGAGCAGGGGGAATATCTAACACACTGTTAGTGTCCGAGAGTGACCAGGGGAATCTATAACACACTGTCAATGTCCGAGAGTGACCGCGGGTTTCTAGAAAACGGAATAAGTGTCTGAGAGTGACCGGGGGGATCTGTAACACACTCTCTGTTTCCAAAAGGGACCAGGGGGGGATCTATAACAAACATTAAGTGTCCGAGAGTGACCGGGGGGATTTATAACATGCTGTGTGTGTCCAGGGGTGACCAGGGAGGATCCATACCAAATTGTAAGTGTCCGCTAGTGCCTGGGGGGAAACTAAAATACACTGTCATTGTCCGAGAGTGACCGTGGGAATCTATAAAACACTGTCAGTGTCGAGAGTGAGCGCACAAAATCTATAACACACTGTCAGTGTCCATGAGTGACTGTGGGGAATCTATAACATGCTGTCTGTGTCCGAATATGACCGGGGGAATCTATAACACACTGTCAATGTCCAAGAGTGATCGGGGCAATCGATAACATACCATCAATGTCCAAAAATGACCGTGGCTATCGATAACATACTGTCAATGTCCAAGAGTGACCCGGGGAATCGAAAACACACTGTCAATTTCTAAGAGTAAGTGGGGCAATCTATTACACACTGTCAGTGTCCAAACGTGACCAGGGGAATCTATAACATACTGTCAGTGTCTGAGAATGACCATGGGGATGAATAACACGCTGTCAGAGTCCAAGAGTGACCGGGGGTAGGATTCTGTAACACACTGTCAGTGTCCAAGAGTGACCAGGGCAAATTCATAACACATTGTCATTGTCCGAGAGTGACCGTGGGGATCAGTAACACACTGTCAGTGTCCGAGAGTGACCGTGGTGATTGATAACTCACTGTCAGTGTCTGAGAGTGAGCGGTGGCAAACTATAACATGCTGTATGTGTCCGAGAGTTACCAGGGAAATCTGTAACATGCTGACAATGTCCAAAAGTGACGAGGGTGAGTCTTTAACACACTGTCAATGCCCGAGAGTGAACAGGGGGAGTTTATCACACCCTGTCAATGTCAGAGATTGAAGGGGGGAATCTAAAACACACTGTCAGTCTCCGAGAGTGACCAGGGAATCTTTAACACACTGTCATTTTCCAGGAGTGATCAGGGGGAGTCTATAACACACAGTCAATGTCAGAGAATGAGCGGGGGGAATCTATAACACACTGTCAGTGTTTGAGAGTCCACAGAGGAATTTATAATATACTGTCAGTGTCCGAAAGTGACCAGGGGAATCTATAACAGACTGTCAGTGTCCGAGAGTGAGCGGGGGTTTCTAGAAAACACAATAAGTTTTCAGAAGTGACCGGGGTGATCTAAAAGACACACTATGGTTCCACAAGTTACCGGGGGGGATCTATAACAACATTAAGTGTCCGAGAGTGACCGGGGGGGGGATCTATAACATGCTTTGTGTGTCCAGGAGTGACCAGGTGAAATCCATACCAAACTGTCTGTGTCCGATTGTGACTGGGGGGAATCTTTAACACAGTGTCAGTGTACGGAAGTGACCAGGGGAGTCGATAACACACTGTCAGTGTCTGAGAGTGACCGGGGGAATCTATAACACACTGTCGGTGTCCGAGAGTGACCGGGGGAATCTATAACACGGTGTCTGTGTCCAGGATTGTTAAGGGGGAATCCATAACACACTGACTGTGTCCGAGAGTGAGCATGGGTAATCTATAACACACTGTCAGTGTCCGAGAGTGACCGGGGGAATCTATAAAACACTGTAAGTGTCTGAGAGTGAGTGGGGGAATATATAACCCACTGACACTATCCAAGAGTGACCGGGGGAAGCTATAACACTCTGTCAATGTCCGGGAGTGAGCAGGGGGAATCTAAAACATACTGTGAGTGTCCGAAAATGACCGTGGGGATCAATAACACGTTGTCAGTGTCTGAGATTGACCGAGGGTTGCATTTTGTAACACACTGTGAGCGTACGAGAGTGACCGGGGCGAATCCATAACACACTGTCAGTGTCCAAGAGTGACTGTGGTGATCAATAACACACTGCCAGTGTCCAAGAGTTACTGTGGGGATCAATAACCCACTGTCAGTGTCCAGGAGTGTCCGGGAGGAATCTATAACATGCTATCAGTGTCTGAGAGTGAATGGGGGAATCTACAACACACTGTCAGTGTCCGAGAGTTACCGGGGGAAACTATAACACGCTGACCCTCTCCAACAGTGACCAGGAGGAGTCTATAACACACTGTCAATGTTCAAGAGTAACCAGGGGAATCTATAACTCACTGTCAGTGTCCGAGAGTGACCTTGGGATTCTGAAACACAGTGTCTGTATCCAAGAGTGACCGGGGGTGCCTTTAACACAAGGTTAGTGTCTGAGTGTGACCATGGGGAATCTATAACACACTGTCAGTGTCCAAGCCAGTGAGTTACTGGGGGAATCTATAAAATGCTGACACAGTCCTATAGTGACCAGGGTAATCTATAACACACTGTCAGAGTCAGAGAGTGACTGTGGGGATCAATAACACACTGTCAGTGTCCAAGCCAGAGAGTTACTGGGGGAATCTATAAAACGCTGACACTGTCCTAGAGTGACCAGGGGGAAGCTATAACACACTGTCAGAGTCCGAGAGTGACCATGGGGATCAATAACACACTGTCAGTGTCCGAGAGTGTCCAGGGGGATCTATAACATGCCATCAGTGTCCGAGAGTTACCGGGGCAAACTATAACACGCTGACACTTTCCAAGAGAGACCAGGGGGATTCTATAACACACTGTCAATGTCCGAGAGTGAGCGGCGGGACTCTATAACAGACTGCCAATGGCCGAGATTGCCCAGGGAATCTATAAGACACTGTCAGTGTCCAAGACAGAGCGGGGGAATTTATAACATGCTGACACTGTCCAAGAGTGACCAGGGGAAATCTATAACACACTGTCAGAGTTCAACAGTGACTGGGAAAATCTATAACACGCTGACACTCTCCGAGAGTGACCGCGGGGAATCTATAACTCACTGTCAGTGTCTGAGTGTGACCGTCGGCAATCTTTAACATGCTGTCTATGTCCAGAATTGATAAGGGGGAATCCATACCACACTGACTGGGTCCGATAGTAACCAGGGGGAAATCTTTACCATGCTGTCAGTGTCCGGAATGACCGAGGGTATTTATAACTCACTGTCACTGTCCGAGAGTGACCGTGGGAATCTATAACACACTGTCAGTATCCAAGAGTGACCAGGTGAAACTATAACACGCTGACACTGTCCAAAACTGACCAGAGGGAATCTGTAACACACTGCCAATGTCTGAGAGTGAGCATGGGTAATAGGAAACACACCGTCAGTGTCCGAGTGTGACCTGGGGAATCTATAACACACTGTCAGTTTCCAAGAGTGACCAGGTGAAACTATAACACGCTGACACTGTCCAAGAGTGACCAGGGGGAATCTATAACACACTGCCAATGTCTGAGAGTGAGCACGGGTAATCGAAAGCGCACCGTCAGTGTCCGAGTGTGACCAGGGGATTCTATAACACACTGTCAGTGTCCGAGAGTGAGCGGGGGAATCTATAACATGCTGACACTGTCCAAGAGTGACCAGGGGGAAGCTATAACACACTGGCAATGACCGAGAGTGACCACGGGAATCTTGAACACACTGTCACTCTCTGAGAATGACCGTGGATGATCAATAACCTGCTGTCAGTGTCCGAGAGAGACCGGGTTTGGATTCTGTAACACGCTGTCAGTGTCCGAGAGTGACCAGGGCAAATTCAAAACACACTGTCAGTGTCCGAGAGTGACCATGGGGATCAATAACACACTGTCAGTGTCTGAGTGTGTCCGGGGGGATCAATAACATGCTATCAGTGTCCAACAGTGAACGCGGGAATCTATAACATGCTATTAGTGTCTGAGAGTGAACAGGAAAATCTATAACACACTGTCAGTGCAGAAGTGTGCGGGGGCTATCTTTAACACGCTGTCAGTGTCTGAGAGTTACCGGGGGAATCTATAACACGCTGACACTGTCCAAGATTGAGCAGGGGGAGTCTATAACACACTGTCAATGTCCGAAAGTGAGCGGGAAGAATCTACAATACACTGTCAGTGTTCGAGAGTGAGCAGGGGAATCTATAACACACTGTCAGTGTCTGAGAGTGACCAGGGAATCTATAACACACTTTCAGTTTCCATGGATGAGTGGGGGCAATATATAACACGCTGCCAGTGTCCGAGAGTGACTGGGGGAATCTATAACACACTGTCAGTGTCCGACAGTGAGCGGAGTAATCTGTAACGCCCTTTCTGTGTCTGGCAGTGACCGGGGGATCAGTAACACACTTGCTGAGTCCGGGAGTGATGAGGTTTAATCTATGACAAACTGTCAGTGTCCGCGAGTGATCAGTGGAATCTATAACACAATTTCAAAGACCAAGAGTGACCGTGGGGAATCTGTAACACAGTATCAGGGTCCGAGAGTGACTATGGGGATCAATTGCACACTGTCAGTGTCGGAGTGTGACCAAAAGTAATCTATAACACACTTTCAGTGATGAGAAAGACCATGGGGATCAATAACACGCTGTCAATGTCCGAGAGTGACTGCGGGCTGGATTCTGTAAGATATTGTCAGTGTCCGAGAGTGACCAGGGCTATCTATAACATGCTGTGAATGTCTGAGAGTGAACGGGGGAATCTATAACACACTGTCAGTGTCTGAGAGTGACCGTGGGAATCTAAAACATAATGTCAGTGTCCGAGAGTGACCGGGGGAATCTCTAACCCACTGTTAGTGTCCGAGTGTGACCGTGGGGAATCTATAACACACTGACAGTGTCGGAGAGTGACCATGGGAATCTATAACACACAGTCAGTGTCTGAGAGTGACTGGGCGAGACTATAACACACTGACACTGTCCTAGAGTGACCAGGGGCAATCTATAACACACTGCCAATGTCCGAGAGTGAGCAGGGGGAATCTATAAAACACTGTCAGTGTCTGAGATTGATTGGCATAAACTATAACACACTGTGAGTGTCCAAGAGTGACCAGAGGAATATGTAAGAAACTGTCAGTGTCCCAGAATGAGCAGGGGAAATTATAAAACACTGTCAGTGTCCGAGAGTGAATGGGGGCATCTACAACACGTTGACACTGTCCACGAGTGACCAGGGGGGATATATAACACACTGCCAATATCCGAGAGTGAACAGGGGGAATCTATAACACACTGTCAGTGTCCGAGAGTGACTGGGGGAATCTATAACACGCTGACACTTTCCTAGAGTGACCAGGGGGAATCTATAACACACTGCCAATGTCCGAGAGTGAGCAGGGGGAATATCTAACACACTGTCAGTGTCCGAGAGAGACCAGGGTAATCTATAACACACTGTCAATGTCCGAGAGTGACTAGGGGTTTCTAGAAAACGCAATAAGTGTCCGAGAGTGTACCGGGGGGATCTGTAACACTCTCTCTGTTTCCAAAAGGGACCAGGGGGGATCTATAACAAACATTAAGTGTCGGAGAGTGACCGGGGGGATTTATAACATGCTGTGTGTGTCCAGGAGTGACCAGGCATTATCCATACCAAATTGTAAGTGTCCGCTTGTGCCTGGGGGGAAACTATAACACACTGTCAGTGTCCGAGAGTGACCGTGGGAATCTATGAAATACTGTCAGTGTCCGAGAGTGACCGCAGGAAATCTATAACACACTGTCAGCGTCCGTGAGTGACCGTGGGGAATCTATAACATTCTGTCTGTGTCTGAAAGTGACCGGGGGAATCTATAACACACTGTCAATGTCCAAGAGTGATCGGGGCAATCAATAACATACAGTCAATGTCCAAAAGTGACCGTGGCTATCGATAACATACTGTCAATGTCCAAGAATGATCCGGGGAATCGAAAACACACTGTCAATTTCTAAGAGTAAGCGGGGCAATCTATTACACACTGTCAGTGACCAAACGTGACCAGGGGAATCTATAACACACTGTCAGTGTCTGAGAATGACCATGGGGATGAATAACACGCTGTCAGAGTCCAAGAGTGACCGGGGGTAGGATTCTGTAACACACTGTCAGTGTCCAAGAGTGACCAGGGCAAATTCATAACACATTGTCATTGTCCGAGAGTGACCGTGGGGATCAGTAACACACTGTCAGTGTCTGAGAGTGGCCGGGGTGATCAATAACTCACTGTCAGTGTCTGAGAGTGAGTGGTGGCAAACTATAACATGCTGTATGTGTCCGAGAGTTACCAGGGGAATCTATAACATGCTGACTATGTCCAAGAGTGACGAAGGAGAGTCTATAACACACTGTCAATGCCCGAGAGTGAACAGGGGGAGTTTATAACACCTGGTCAATGTCAGAGAGTGACCAGGGAATCTTTAACACACTGTCAGTTTCCAGGAGTGACCAGGGGGAGTCTGTAACACACTGTCAATGTCAGAGCATGAGCGGGGGGAATCTATAACACACTGTCAGTGTTTGAGAGTCCAGAGTGGAATCTATAATACACTGTCAATGTCCGAGAGTGAGCGGAGGAATTCTATAACACACTGTCAGTGTCTGAAAGTGACCAGAGGAATCTATAACAGACTGTCAGTGTCCGTGAGTGAGCGGGGGAATCTATAACACGTTGACCCTGTCCAAGACTGACCAAGGGGAAGCTATAACACACTGTCAGTGTCCGAGAGTGACCACGGGAATATATAACGTACTGTCAGTGTCCCAGAATTACCTTGGGGATCACAAAAAAGTTGTCCGTGTCCGAGAGTGACCGGGGGTTGGATTCTGTAAAACACTGACATTGTCCGAGAGTGACCGGGGCAAAGTCATAACACACTATCAATGTCCAAGAGTGACTCTGAGGATGAATAACACACTTTCAGTCTCTGAGAGTGCCGGGGGGATCCATAACATGCTATCAGTGTCCGAGAGTAAACGGGGGAATCTATAAGACACTCTCAGTGTCCGAGAGTTACAGGGGGAAACTCTAACACGCTGACACTTTCCAAGAGTGACCAGGGGGAGTCTAGAAGACACTGTCAATGTCTGAGAGTGTCCAGGGGAATCTATAACACACTGTCAGTGTCTGGGAGTGAGCGGTGGCAATGTATAACATGTTGTCAATGACGGAGAGTTAACGGGGGAATCTATAACACGCTGACACGCTCCAAGAGTGAGCAGAGGGAGTCTATAACACACTGTCAATGTCTGAGAGTGAGCGGAGGAATCTATAACACACTGTTCGTGTTCAAGAGTGACCAGGGTAATCTTTAAAACACTGTCAGTGTCCGAGTGTGACCAGGGAGTCTATAACACACTTACAGTTTCCAAGAGAGATTGGAGGCAATCTATAACACAATGTCAGTGTCCGAGAGTGAGCCGGGGGAATCTATAACACACTGACAGTGTCCAAGAGTGAACAGAGGGGATCTATAACATACTGTGTGTGTTCAGGAGTGACCAGGGCAGATCCATACCAAACTCTCTGTGTTGGATTGTGCCTTTGGGGAATCTATAACACACTGTCAGTTTCCGAGAGTGACCTGGAGGAATCTATAATACACTGACAGTGTCCGAGAGTGACCGTCGGTAATCTATAACACGCTGTCTGTAACCAGAATTGATAAGGGGGAATCCATGCCGCACTGACAGTGTCTGATAGTCACCGGGGGGACTCTCTAACAATCTGTCATTGTCCGAAAGTGACCGGAGGGAGTTTTTAACACACTGTCAGTGTCCGAGAGTGACCATGGGAATCTATAACACACGGTCTGTGTCCGAGAAATACCAGGGAAATCTATAACACACTGTCAGTATCCAAGAGTGAGGGGGTTGCATACCAAACTGTCTGTGTCCGATAGTGACTGGGTGGAAACTATAACACACTGTCAGTGTCCGGAAGTGACTGGGAGAGTCTATAACATACTGTCAGAGACCGAGAGTGACCGTGGGGAATCTATAACCCACTTTCTGAGTCCAGAATTGATAGTGTGTCCGGGGTCAACAATAACACACTGTCGCTGTCCGAGTGTGACCGGGGGAATCTATAACACACTGTCCGTGTCCGAAAGTGACCAGGGAGTCTATAACACACTGTCAGTTTCCAGGAGTGACCAGGGGGAGTCTATAACACACTCTTAATGTCAGAAAGTGAGCGGGGGGAATCTATAACACACTGTCAGTGTTTGAGAGTGACCAGAGGAATCTATAACACACTGTCAATATCCGAGAGTGAGCGGAGGAATTCTATAACACACTGTCAGTGTCTGGGAGAGACCAGAGGATTCTATAACATACTGTCAGTATCCGAGAATGTCCGTGGGGATCAATAACATGCTGTCAGTGACCGAGAGCGACCAGGGTTTGGATTCGGTAACACACTGTCAGTGTCCGAAAGTGACCGAGGAGAATTCATAAAACACTGTAAGTATCCGAGAGGGACCGTGGGGATCAGTAACACAGTATCAGTGTCCAAGAGTGTCCGGGGGCAATCTATAACACGCTGTCAGAGTACGAGAGTTACCGGGGCAATATAACACGCTGACACTGTCCAAGAGTGACCAGGGGGAGTCTATAACACACTGTCAATGTCCGAGAGTGAGCGGGGGGAATCTATAACACACTGTGAGTGTCCGAGAATGACCAGGGTAATCTATAACACAATGTCAGTGTTTGAGAGTGAATGGAGGAATCTATAACACATTCTCAGTGCCCGACAGTGACCGGGGGATCAAGAACACACTGTCTGAGACCTGGTGTGACCAGGTTTAATCTATAACTAACTGTCACTGTCTGCGAGAGATCAGGGGGGTGGGGAATCGATAACACACTTTGAATGTCCAAGAGTGACTGGGAGAATCGATAGCATACTGTCATTGTCCAAGAGTGACCAGGGCGAATCTATAACACACTGTCGGTGTCCGAAAGTGAGCAGGGGCAAACTATAACACACTGTCAAAGTCCAAGTGTGAGCAGGGGTATTCTATAACACACTGTTGTTGTCCGAGAGTGACCATGGGGATCAATAACACGCTGTCAGTGTCCAAGAGTGACCGGAGGTTCAATTCTTTAACATGTTGTCAGTGTCCAAGAGTGACCAGGGCGAATTCATAACACACTGCCAGTGTCCGAGAGTGAACGGGGGGATCTATAACATGCTATAGGTATCCGAGAGTGAACGGGTGAATCCATAACACACTGTCAGTGTCCGAGAGTGAGCAGTGGCAATCTATAACATGCTGTCAGTGTCCGAGAGTGAGCGGTTGCAATCTATAACATGCTGCCAGTGTCCGAGAGTTACCGGGGAAATCGATAACGGGCTGACACGGTCCAAGAATGACCAGGGGGAGTCTATAACACACTGTCTTGTGTCCGAGGGTGACTGGGAGCAATCTATAACACTCTGCCAGTGTCCGACAGTGACCGGGGGAATCTATAACACACAGTCATTGTCCAAGCGTGACCAGGGGAATCTATAAGACACTGCCAGTTTCCGAGAGTAACCGGGAGAATATATAACACGCTGACAATTTCCATGAGTGACCAGGGGGAAGCTATACCATGCTGTCAATGTCCGAGAGTGAGCGGGGGTTTCTAGAAAACACAATAAGTGTCCGGAAGTGACCGGGGGGATCTGTAACACACACTATGGTTCCACAAGTGACCAGGGGGGGATCTATAACAACATTAAGTGTCCGAGAGTGACCGGGGGAGGAGCTATAACATGCTTTGTGTGTCCAGGAGTGACTGGGGGGATCCATACCAAACTGTCTGTGTCCGATAGTGACTGGGGGGAATCTTTAACACAGTGTCAGTGTCTGGAAGTGACCAGGGGAGTCTATAACACACTGTCAGTGTCTGAGAGTGACCGGGGGAAACTATAATACGCTGTCGGTGTCCGAGATTGACCGGGGGAATCTATAACACGGTGTCTGTGTCCAGAATTGTTAAGGGGGAATCCATAACACACTGACTGTGTCCGAGAGTGAGCATGGGTAATCTATAACACACTGTCAGTGTCCGAGAGTGACCGGGGGAATATATAAAACACTGTAAGTGTCTGAGAGTGAGTGGGGGAATTAATAACCCGCTGAAACTATCCAAGAGTGACCAGGGGGAAGCTATAACACAATGTCAATGTCTGGGAGTGAGCAGGGGGAATCAAAAACATACTGTCAGTGTCCGAAAATGACTGTGGGGATCAATAACATGTTGTCAGAAACTGAGAGTGACCGGGGTTGCATTCTGTAACACACTGTGAGTGTCCGAGAGTGACCGGGGTGAATCCATAACACGCTGTCAGTGTCCAAGAGTGACTGTGGGGATCAATAACACACTGTCAGTGTCCAGGAGTGTCTGTGAGGAATCTATAACATGCTATCAATGTCTGAGAGTGAATGGGGGAATCTACAACAAAAACAGAATTACCTGGAAAAACTCAGCAGGTCTGGCAGCATCGGCGGAGAAGAAAAGAGTTGACGTTTCGAGTCTTCATGACCCTTCGACAGAACTTGATTTCGAGTCCAGGAAAGAGTTGAAATATAAGCTGGTTTAAGGTGTGTGGGGGAGTGGGGGGGGGCGGGGGGTGGCGGGGGCGGAGAGAGAGAGAGAGACAGAGGTGCTTGTGTAGACAAACAAGCAGTGATAGAAGCAGATCATCAAAAGATGTCAGTGACAATGGGACAAAAGAACACATAGGTGTTAAAGTTAAAGTTGGTGATATTATCTAAACGAATGTGCTAATTAAGAATGGATGGTAGGGCACTCAAGGTACAGCTCTAGTGGGGGTGGGGGGAGCATAAAAGATTTTAAAATATTTAAAAATAATGGAAATAGGTGGGAAAAGAAAAATCTATAAAATTTATAGGGAAAAAAAAAGGGGAAAAAAAGGGGGGAAACAGAAAGGGGGTGGGGATAGGGGAGGGAGCTCACGACCCAAAGTTATTGAATTCAATATTCAGACCGGAAGGCTGTAAGGTGCCTAGTCGGAAGATGAGGTGTTGTTCCTCCAGTTTGCGTTGGGTTTCACTGGAACAATGCAGTAAGCCAAGGACAGACATGTGGGCAAGAGAGCAGGGTGGAGTGTTAAAATGGCAAGCGACAGGGAGGTTTGGGTCATTCTTGCGGACAGACCGCAGGTGTTCTGCAAAGCGGTCGCCCAGTTTACGTTTGGTCTCTCCAATGTAGAGGAGACCACATTGGGAGCAACAAATGCAGTAGACTAAGTTGGGGGAAATGCAAGTGAAATGCTGCTTCACTTGAAAGGAGTGTTTGGGCCCTTGGACGGTGAGGAGAGAGGAAGTGAAGGGGCAGGTGTTACATCTTTTGCGTGGGCATGGGGTGGTGCCATAGGAGGGGGTTGAGGAGTAGGGGGTGATGGAGGAGTGGACCAGGGTGTCCCGGAGGGAGCGATCCCTACGGAATGCCGATAAGGGGGGTGAAGGGAAGATGTGTTTGGTGGTGGCATCATGCTGGAGTTGGCGGAAATGGCGGAGGATGATCCTTTGAATGCGGAGGCTGGTGGGGTGATAAGTGAGGACAAGGGGGACCCTATCATGTTTCTGGGAGGGAGGAGAAGGCGTGAGGGCGGATGCGCGGGAGATGGGCCGGACACGGTTGAGGGCCCTGTCAACGACCGTGGGTGGAAAACCTCGGTTAAGGAAGAAGGAGGACATGTCAGAGGAACCGTTTTTGAAGGTAGCATCATCGGAACAGATGCGACGAAGGCGAAGGAACTGGGAGAATGGGATGGAGTCCTTACAGGAAGCGGGGTGTGAGGAGCTGTAGTCGAGGTAGCTGTGGGAGTCGGTGGGTTTGTAATGGATATTAGTGGACAGTCTATCACCAGAGATTGAGACAGAGAGGTCAAGGAAGGGAAGGGAAGTGTCAGAGATGGACCACGTGAAAATGATGGAGGGGTGGAGATTGGAAGCAAAATTAATAAATTTTTCCAAGTCCCAACGAGAGCATGAAGCGGCACCGAAGTAATCATCGATGTACCGGAGAAAAAGTTGTGGAAGGGGGCCGGGGTAGGACTGCAACAAGGAATGTTCCACATATCCCATAAAGAGACAGGCATAGCTGGGGCCCATGCGGGTACCCATAGCCACACCTTTTATTTGGAGAAAGTGAGAGGAGTTGAAGGAGAAATTGTTCAACGTGAGAACAAGTTCAGCCAGACGGAGGAGAGTAGTGGTGGATGGGGATTGTTCGGGCCTCTGTTCGAGGAAGAAGCTAAGGGCCCTCAGACCATCCTGGTGGGGGATGGAGGTGTAGAGGGATTGGACGTCCATGGTGAAGAGGAAGCGGTTGGAGCCAGGGAACTGGAAATTGTTGATGTGACGTAAGGTGTCAGAGGAATCACGGATGTAGGTGGGAAGGGACTGGACAAGGGGAGAGAGAAGGGAGTCAAGATAACGAGAAATGCGTTCTGTGGGGCAGGAGCAAGCTGAGACGATCGGTCTACCGGGGCAGTTCTGTTTGTGGATTTTAGGTAGGAGATAGAAGCGGGCCGTCCGAGGTTGGGCGACTATCAGGTTGGAAGCTGTGGGAGGAAGATCCCCAGAGGAGATGAGGTCAGTGACAGTCCTGGAAACAATGGCTTGATGTTCAGTGGTGGGGTCATGGTCCAGGGAGAGGTAGGAGGAAGTGTCTGCGAGTTGACGCTCAGCCTCCGCGAGGTAGAGGTCAGTGCGCCAGACAACAACAGCACCACCCTTGTCAGCGGGTTTGTTGACAATGTCAGGGTTGGACCTGAGAGAATGGAGTGCAGTAAGTTCAGAGAGAGACAGGTTAGAATGGGTGAGAGGAGCAGAGAAATTGAGACGACTAATGTCGCGCCGACAGTTCTCAATGAAAAGATCAAGAGAAGGTAAGAATCCAGAGGGAGGGGTCCAGGTGGAGGGAGAATATTGGAGATGGGTAAAAGGATCCGTTGAACTGGGAGAGGACTCCTGCCCAAAGAAGTGAGCCCGGAGACGAAGACGGCGAAAGAAGAGTTCAGTATCATGCCGAGCCCGAAATTCATTGAGGTGAGGGCGTAAGGGTATGAAACTAAGTCCTTTGCTGAGCACTGAACGTTCAGCATCGGAGAGGGGAAGGTCAGGGGGTATAGTGAATACATGGCTGGGGCTGGGATTGGAAGATGGGGTGGGGACGGAGGGACAGGCTGGGGTGGAGGGTCCTAGATGGGTGTTGGTGTCGATGAGTTGTTGGAGCTTGCGTTCCTTAGCAGTTGAGAGAAAGAGAAAAAGTTTCTTGTTGAGGCGTCGGATGAGCCGAAGGATAAAATGAAACTGGGGGCACGCGCAGCTTTGAAAAAGGGTACGGCGGTGCTGCTGGAGGGAGAGGTCGAGTGTGTTCATATGGCGGCGCATGGCACTGAGTGTGGATTTCAGAATGTGACGGGAACAGCAGTCTGAGAAACATTTTATGTCCCGGAGATATCGGTAATCCTGGGTGGGTTCGAAAGATGAGGGGTGGAATTTCAGTTGAAATCCACGTGGGGTAAGTCGGAGACGGAGGCAGTCACTGAGAAAGGAGATATGGCTGTGAAAGCGGGTTTTAGTAAACACCTTGTCAAACACTAGGAGGGAAATGGAAAGCAAAGAAGGTGAACAAGGCAACAGAGAGATACGGAAATCTTGTCGCAGAGAGGAACAGAACTTCTTCAAGGAGGTAGGCATTTCTTGAAGAGCAGTGGCAGTCAATTAAACACAGAGATAAAGACAAAACAAAACTGCGGATGCTGGAAATCCAAAACAAAAACAGAATTACCTGGAAAAACTCAGCAGGTCTGGCAGCATCGGCGGAGAAGAAAAGAGTTGACGTTTCGAGTCTTCATGACCCTTCGACAGAACTTGATTTCGAGTCCAGGAAAGAGTTGAAATATAAGCTGGTTTAAGGTGTGTGGGAGGGGGGGGGGGGGGGGGGTGGGTGGGTGGGGGGGGGTGGCGGAGAGAGAGAGAGAGACAGAGGTGCTTGTGTAGACAAACAAGCAGTGATAGAAGCAGATCATCAAAAGATGTCAGTGACAATGGGACAAAAGAACACATAGGTGTTAAAGTTAAAGTTGGTGATATTATCTAAATGAATGTGCTAATTAAGAATGGATGGTAGGGCACTCAAGGTACAGCTCTAGTGGGGGTGGGGGGAGCATAAAAGATTTTAAAATATTTAAAAATAATGGAAATAGGTGGGAAAAGATAAATCTATAAAATTTATAGGGAAAAAAAAGGGGGAAAAAAAGGGGGGAAACAGAAAGGGGGTGGGGATAGGGGAGGGGGCTCACGAAATCTACAACACTGTTCCAAGAGTTACCGGGGCAAACTTTAACACGCTGACACTCTCCAACAGTGCCCAGGGGGAGTCTATAACACACTGTCAATGTCCGAGAGTGAGCAGGGGGAATCTATAACACACTGTCAATGTTCGAAAGTGACCAGGGGAATCTATATCACACTGTCAGTGTCCGAGAATGACCAGGGAACCTATAACACACTTTCAGTTTCAAAGAGTGAGTGGGGGCAAACTATAACACACTGTCCATGTCCAAGAGTGACCAGGGGAATCTATAACACACTGTCCATGACCAAGAGTGACCAGGGGAATCTATAACACACTGTCAGTGTCCGAAAGTGAGCCGGGGGATCTATAACACACTGTCAGTGTCCGAGATTGAGCGGGGGAATCTATAACACACTGTCAGTGTCCAACAATGACGGGGGGATCAATAACACACTGTCTGAGTCCGGGGGTGACGCAGTTTAATCTATAACAAACTGTGAGTGTCCGCATGTGATCAGCGGAATCTAAAACACAATTTCACAGACCGAGAGTGACCGTGGGGAATCTGTAACACAGTATCAGTGTCCAAGTGTGACTATGGGATCAATAGCACACTGTCAGTGTCGGAGTGTGACCAAAAGAAATCTATAACACACTGCCAGTGTCTGGGACTGACCGTGGGGATGAATAACACGCTGTTAGTGTCCGAGAGTGACCGGAGGTTCAATTCTATAACATGTTGTCAGTGTCCAAGAGTGACCAGGGCGAATTCATAACACACTGCCAGTGTCCGAGAGTGAACGGGGGGATCTATAACATGCTATAGGTATCCGAGAGTAAACGGGTGAATCCATAACACACTGTCAGTGTCCGAGAGTGAGCAGTGGCAATCTATAACATGCTGTCAGTGTCCGAGAGTGAGCGGTTGCAATCTATAACATGCTGCCAGTGTCCGAGAGTTACCGGGGAAATCGATAACGGGCTGACACTGTCCAAGAGTGACCAGTGGGAGTCTATAACACACTGTCCATGTCCAAGAGTGACCGGGAGCAATCTGTAACACTCTGCCAGTGTCCGACAGTGACCGGGGGAATCTATAACACACAGTCATTGTCCAAGCATGATCAGGGGAATCTATAAGACCCTGCCAGTTTCCGAGAGTGACCAGGGGAATTATAACACGCTGACAATTTCCATGAGTGACCAGGGGGAAGCTATAACACACTGTCAATGACCAAGAGTGAGCAGGGGTTTCTAGAAAACACAATAAGTGTCCGGAAGTGACCGGGGGGATCTATAACACACACTATGGTTCCACAAGTGACCAGGGGGAGATCTATAACAACATTAAGTGTCCGAGAGTGACCGGGGCTGATCTATAACATGCTTTGTGTGTCCAGGAGTGACCGGGGGGATCCATACCAAACTGTCTAAGTCCGATAGTGACTGGGGGGAATCTTTAACACAGTGTCAGTGTCTGGAAGTGACCAGGGGAGTCTATAACACACTGTCAGTGTCTGAGTGACCGCGGGAATCTATAATACACTGTCGGTGTCCGAGAGTGACTGGGTGAGTCCATAACACGGTGTCTGTGTCCAGAATTGTTAAGGGGGAATCCATAACACACTGACTGTGTCCGAGAGTGAGCATGGGTAATCTATAACACACTGTCAGTGTCCGAGAGTGACCGGGGGAATATATAAAACACTGTAAGTGTCCGAGAGTGAAGAGGGATTCTGAAACACAGTGTCTGTAGCCAAGGGTGACCCGGGGAGCATTTAACACACGGTTAGTGTCCGGGTTTGACCATGGGGAATCTATAACACACTGTCAGTGTCCAAGCCAGAGAGTTACTGGGGGAATCTATAAAACACTGACACTGTCCTAGAGTGACCAGGGGGAAACTATAACACACTGTCAGCGTCAGAGAGTGACCAGGGTAATCTATAACACACTGTCAGTGTCAGAGAGTGACCGTGGGGATCAATAACACACTGTTAGTGTCCAAGCCAGAGAGTTACTCGGGGAATCTATAAAATGCTGACACTGTCCAAGAGTGACGAGGGGGAAACTATAACACACTGTCAGAGTCCGAAAGTGACCATGGGGATCAATAACACACTGTCAGTGTTCGAGAGTGTCCGAGGGGATCTATAACATGCGATCAGTGTCCGAGAGTTACCGGAGCAAACTATTACACGCTGACACTTTCCAAGAGGGGGAGTCTATAACACACTGTCAATGTCCGAGAGTGAGCGGCGGAACTCTATAATACACTGCCACTGTCCGATATTGCCCAGGAAATCCATAACACTCTGTCAGTGTCCAAGAGTGACCGGGGGAATCTATAAGACACTGTTAGTGTCCTAGAGTGAGCAGGGGAAACTATAAGACACTGTCAGTGTCCTAGAGTGACCGCGGGAATCTATAACACGCTGACACTGTCCAAGAGTGACCAGGGGGAATCTATAACACACTGTCAGAGTTCAAGAGTTACAGGGGAAATCTATAACACGCTGACACTCTCCGAGAGTGACCGCGGGGAATCTATAACACACTGTCAGTGTCTGAGTGTGACCGTCGGGAATCTCTAACATGCTGTCTGTGTCCAGAATTGATAAGGGGGAGTCCAAACCTCACTGACAGGGTCAGATAGTGACCAGGGGGAAATCTTTAACACACTGTCAGTGTCCGAAGATGACCGCGGTGAATCTATAACACACTGTCACTGTCTGAGAGTGACCATGTGAATCTGTAACTCACTGTCAGTGTCCAAGAGTGACCAGGTGAAACTATAACACGCTGAAACTGTCCAAGAGTGACCGAGGGAATCTATAACACTCTGCCAATGTCTGAGAGTGAGCATGGGTAATCGAAAACACACCGTCAGTGTCCAAGTGTGACCTGGGGAATATATAACACACTGTCAGTGTCCAAGAGTGACCAGGTGAAACTGTAACAGGCTGACACTGTCCAAGAGTGACCAGGGGGAATCTATAACACACTGCCAATGTCTCAGAGTGATCATGGGTAATCATGTCTCAGAGTGATCATGGGTAATCGAAAGCACACCGTCAGTTTCCGAGTGTGACCAGGGGAACCTATAACACACTGTCAGTGTCCGAGAGTGAGCGGGGGAATCTATAACACACTGACACTGTCCAAGAGTGACCAGGGGGAATCTATAACACAATTTCACAGACTGAGAGTGACCGTGGGGAATCTGTAACACATTATCAGTGTCCAAGAGTGACTATGGGGATAAATAGCACTGTCAGTGTCGGATTGTGACCAAAAGGAATCTTTAACACACTGCCAGTGTCTGAGACTGACTGTGGGGATCAATAACACGCTGTCATTGTCCGTGAGTGACCGGAAGCTGGATTCTGTAAGACATTGTCAGTGTCCGAGAGTGGCCGGGGGATCTATAACATGCTATCAGTGTCTAAGAATGAACTGGTGAATCTATAACTCACTGTTAGTTTGTGAGAGTGAGCTTGGGATTCTGAAACACAGTGTCTGTATCCAAGAGTGACCGGGGGAGACTTTAACACATGGTTAGTGTCGGAGTGTGACCATGGGGAATAAATAACACACTGTCAGAGTCCAAGCCAGAGAGTTACTGGGGGAATCTATAAAACGCTGACAAAGTCCTAGAGTGACCAGGGGGAAACTATAACACACTGTCAGAGACCGAGAGTGACCGTGGGGATCAATAACACACTGTCAGTGTCCGAAAGTGTCCGGGGGGATCTATAACATGCCATCAGTGTCCGAGAGTTACCGGGGCAAACTATAACACACTGACACTTTCCAAGAGAGACCAGGGGGAGTCTATTGCACACTGACAATGTCCGAGAGTGAGCGGCGGGAATCTATAACACACTGCCACTGTCCGAGATTGCCCAGGGAATCCATAACACTCTGTCAGTGTCCAGGAGTGACCGGGGGAATCTATAAGACACTGCTAGTGTCCTAGAGTGAGCAGGGGAATCTATAAGACACTGTCAGTGTCCAAGAATGAGAGGGGGCATCTGTAACATGCTGACACTGTCCAAGAGTGACAAGTGGGAATCTATAACGCACTGCCAATGTCCAAGAGTGAGCAGGGGGAATATCTAACACACTGTCAGTGTCTGAGAGTGACCAGGGGAATCTATAACACACTGTCAATGTCCAAGCCAGAGAGTTACTGGGGGAATCTATAAAACGCTGACACTGTCCTTGAGTGACCAGGAGGAAAATATAACACACTGTCAGAGTCCGAGAGTGACCGTGGGGATCAATAACACTCTGTCAGTGTCCAAGAGTGACCGCGGGAATCTATTAGACACTCTTAGTGTCTTAGAGTGGGCAGGGGAATCTATAAGACAGTGTCAGTGTCCAAGAGTGTGCGGGGGCATCTATAACACGCTGACACTGTCCAAGAGTGACCAGGGGGAATCTATAACACACTGTCAGAGTTCAAAAGTGACTGGGTAAATCTATAACACGCTGACACTCTCTGAGAGTGACCGCGAGGAATCTATAACACACTGTCAGTGTCTGAGTGTGACAGTCGGGAATATTTAACACGCTGTCTGTGTCCAGAATGGATATGGGGGAATCCATACCACACTGACTGGGTCAGATAGTGACCAAGTGGAAATCTTTACCACACTGTCAGTGTCCGAGAATGACCAGAGTATCTATAACACTCTGTCAGTGTCCGAAGGTGACCGCGGGGAACCTTTAACACACTGTCACTGTCTGAGAGTGACCGTGGGAATCTATAACGCCCTGTCAGAGTCCAAGAATGATTGTGGGGATCAATAACACACTGGCAGTGTCCAGGAGTGTCCGGGAGGAATCTATAACATGCTTTCAGTGTCTGAGAGTGAATGGGGGAATCTACAACACACTGTCAGTGTCCGAGAGTTACCAGGGGAATCTATAACATGCTGACACTCTCCAGCAGTGACCAGGGGGTGTCTATAACACTCTTTCAATGTCCGAGTGTGAGCAGGGGGAATCTATAACACACTGTCAATGTTCAAGAGTGACCAGGGGAATCTATAACACACTGTCAGTGTCCGAGAATGACCAGGAAATCTATAACACACTTACAGTGTCCAAGAGTGATTAGTGGAATCTATAACACAATTTCACAGACCGAGAGTGACCGTGGGGAATCCGTAACACAGTATCAGTGTCCAAGAGTGACTATGGGGATCAATAGCACACTGTCAGTGTCGGAGTGTGACGAAAAGGAATCTATAACACACTGCCAGTGTCTGAGACTGACTGTGGGGATCAATAACACGCTGTTAGTGTCCGTGAGTGACCGGAGGCTGGATTCTGTAAGACATTGTCAGTGTCCGAGAGTGGCCAGGGGGATCTATAACATGCTATTAGTGTCTGAGAATGAACAGGTGAATCTATAACTCACTGTCAGTTTCTGAGAGTGAGCTTGGGATTCTGAAACACAGTGTCTGTATCCAAGAGTGACCGGGGGAGACTTTAACACATGGTTAGTGTCCGAGTGTGACCATGGGGAATCTATAACACACTGTCAGTGTCCAAGCCAGAGAGTTACTGCGGAAATCTATAAACTGCTGACACTCTCCAAGAGTGACCAGGGGGAAACTATAACTCACTGTCAGTGTCTGAGAATGACCAGGGTAATCTATAACACACTGTCAGAGTCAGAGACTGACCATGGGAATCAATAACACACTGTCAGTGTCCAAGCCAGAGAGTTACTGGGGGAATCTATAAAACACTGACAAAGTCCTAGAGTGACCAGGGGGAAACTCTAACACACTGTCAGAGACCGAGAGTGACCGTGCGGATCAATAACACACTGTCAGTGTCTGAGAGTGTCCAGGGAGATCTATAACATGCCATCAGTGTCCGAGAGTTACCGGGGCAACCTATAACACGCTGGCACTTTCCAAGAGAGACCAGGGGGAGTCTATAACACACTGACAATGTCCGAGAGTGAGCGGCAGGACTCTGTAACACACTGGCACTGTCCGAGATTGCCCAGGGAATCCAAAACACTCTGTCAGTGTCCAAGAGTGACCGGGGGAATCTATAAGACACTGCTAGTGTCCTAGAGTGAGCAGGGGAATCTATAAGACACTGTCAGTGTCCAAGAGTGAGCGGGGGCATCTGTAACATGCTGACACTGTCCGAGAGTTGCCAGTGGGAATCTATAATGCACTGCCAATGTCCAAGAGTGAGCAGGGGGAATATCTAACACACTGTCAGTGTCTGAGAGTGACCAGGGGAATCTATAACACACTGTCAGTGTCCAAGCTAGAGAGTTACTGGGGGAATCTATAAAACACTGACAAAGTCCTAGAGTGACCAGGGGGAAACTATAACACACTGTCAGTGTCCGAAAGTGAGCCGGGGGATCTATGACACACTGTCAGTGTCCGAGATTGAGCGGGGGAATCTATAACACACTGTCAGTGTCCAACAGTGACGGGGGGATCAATAACACATTGTCTGAGTCCGGGAGTGACGCAGTTTAATCTATAACAAACTGTAAGTGTCCGCGAATGATTAGTGGAATCTATAACACAATTTCACAGACTGAGAGTGACCGTGGGGAATCCGTAACACAGTATCAGTGTCCAAGAGTGACTATGGGGATCAATAGCACACTGTCAGTGTCGGAGTTTGACCTAAAGGAATCTATAACACACTGCCAGTGTCTGAGACTGACTGTGGGGATCAATAACACGCTGTCAGTGTCTGTGAGTGACCGGAGGCTGGATCCTGTAAGACATTGTCATTGTCCGAGAGTGGCCAGGGGGATCTATAACATGCTATAAGTGTCTGAGAATGAACGGGTGAATCTATAACTCATTGTCAGTTTCTGAGAGTGAGCTTGGGATTCTGTAACACAGTGTCTGTATCCAAGAGTGACCGGGGGAGACTTTAACACATGGTTAGTGTCCGAGTGTGACCATGGGGAATCAATAACACACAGTCAGAGTCCAAGCCAGAGAGTTACTGGGGGAATCTATAAAACGCTGACAAAGTCCTAGAGTGACCAGGGGGAAACTATAACACACTGTCAGAGACCGAGAGTGACCGTGGGGATCAATAACACACTGTCAGTGTCCGAGAGTGTCCGGTGGGATCTATAACATGCCATCAGTGTCCGAGAGTTACCGGGGCAAACTAAAACACGCTGACACTTTCCAAGAGAGACCAGGGGGAGTCTATAACACACTGACAATGTCCGAGAGTGAGCGGCGGGACTCTGTAACACACTGCCACTGTCCGAGATTGCCCAGGGAATCCATAACACTCTGTCAGTGTCCAAAAGTGACCGGGGGAATCTATAAGACACTGCTAGTGTCCTAGAGTGAGCAGGGGAATCTATAAGACACTGTCAGTGTCCAAGAGTGAGCGGGGGCATCTGTAAAATGCTGACACTGTCCAAGAGTGACAAGTGGGAATCTATAACACACTGCCAATGTCCAAGAGAGAGCAGGGGGAATATCTAACACACTGTCAGTGTCTGAGAGTGTCCAGGGGAACCTATAACACACTGACAGAGTCCAAGCCAGAGAGTTACTGGGGGAATCAAAAAACGCTGACACTGTCCTAGACTGACCAGGGGGAAACTATAACACACTGTCAGAGTCCAAGAGTGACCGCGGGGATCAATAACACACTGTCAGTGTCCGAGAGTGTCCGGGGGTATCTATAACATGCCATCAGTGTCCGAGAGTTACCGGGGCAAACTATAACACGCTGACACTTTCCAAGAGAGACCGGGGGAGTCTATAACACATTTTCAATGTCCGAGAGTGAGCGGCGGGACTCTATAACACACTGCCACTGTCCGAGATTGCCCAGGGAATCCATCACACTCTGTCAGTGTCCATGAGTGACCGGGGGAATTTATAAGACACTGCTAGTGTCCTAGAGTGAGCAGAGGAATCTATAAGGCACTGTCAGTGTCCAAGAGTGAGTGGGGGCATCTATAACACGCTGACACTGTCCTAGAGTGACCAGGAGGAAAATATAACACACTGTCAGAGTCCGAGAGTGACCGTGGGGATCAATAATACACTGTCAGTGTCCGAGAGTGTCCGGGGGGTTCCATAACATGCCATCACTGTCGGAGAGTTACCGGGGCAAACTATAACATGCTGACACATTCCAAGAGAGACCACGGGGAATCTATAACACACTGTCAATGTCCGAGAGTGAGCGGCGGGACTCTATAACACACTGCCACTGTCCAAGATTGCCCAGGGAATCCATAACCCTCTGTCAGTGTCCAAGAGTGACCACGGGAATCCATAAGACACACTTAGTGTCCTAGAGTGGGCAGGGGAATCTATAAGAAACTGTCAGTGTCCAAGAGCGTGCGGGGGCATCTATAACACGCTGACACTGTCCAAGAGTGACCAGGGGGAATCTATAACACACTGTCAGAGTTCAAAAGTGACTGGGGAAATCTATAACACACTGACACTCTCCGAGAGTGACCGCGAGGAATCTATAAAACACTGTCAGTGTCTGAGTGTGACAGTCCGGAATATTTAACACGCTGTCTGTTCCAGAATGGATATGGGGGAATCCATACCACACTGACTGGGTCCGATAGTGACCAGGGGAAAATCTTTACCACACTGTCAGTGTCTGAGAATGACCGGGGTATCTATAACACTCTGTCAGTGTCCGAAGGTGACCGCGGGGAATCTTTAACACACTGTCACTGTCTGAGAGTGACCGTAGGAATCTATAACACACTGTAAGAGTCTAAGAATGGCTGTGGGGATCAATAACACACTTTCAGTGTCCAGGAGTGTCCGGGAGGAATCTATAACATGCTAGCAGTGTCTGAGAGTGAATGGGGGAATCTATAACACACTGTCAGTGTCCGAGAGTTACCAGCGGAAACTATAACATGCTGACACTCTCCAACAGTGACCAGGGGGTGTCTATAACACACTGTCAATGTCCGAGAGTGAGCACGGGGAATCTATAACACACTGTCAATGTTCAAGAGTGACCAGGGGAATCTATAACACACTGTCAGGGTCCGAGAATGACCAGGAAATCTATAACACACTTTCAGTGTCCAAGAATGAGTGGGGGCAATCTATAACACACTGTCCATGTCCAAGAGTGACCGGGGGAATCTATAACACACTGTCAGTGTCCGAAAGTGAGCCGGGGGATCTATAACACACTGTCAGTGTCCAAGATTGAGCAGGGGAATCTATAAAACACTGTCAGTGTCCAACAGTGACGGGGGGATCAATAACACACTGTCTGAGTCCGGGAGTGACGCAGTTTAATCTATAACAAACTGTCAGTGCCCACGAGTGATCAGTGGAATCTATAACACAATTTCACAGACCGAGAGTGACCGTGGGGAATCCGTAACACAGTATCAGTGTCCAAGAGTGACTATGGGGATCAATAGCACACTGTCAGTGTCGGAGTGTGACCAAAAGGAATCTATAACACACTGCCAGTGTCTGAGACTGACTGTGGGGATCAATAACACGCTGTTAGTGTCCGTGAGTGACCGGAGGCTGGATTCTGTAAGACATTGTCATTGTCCGAGAGAGGCCAGGGGGATCTATAACATACTATCAGTGTCCGAGAATGAACAGGTGAATCTATAACGCGCTGTCAGCTTCCTCGAGTGACCTTGGGATTCTGAAACACAGTGTCTGTATCCAAGAGTGACCGGGGGAGACTTTAACACACAGTTAGTGTCCGAGTGGGACCATGGGGAATCTATAACACACTGTCAGTGTCCAAGCCAGAGAATTACTGGGGGAATCTATAAACTGATGACACTGTCCAAGAGTGACCAGGGGGAAACTAAAACTCACTGTCAGTGTCTGAGAATGACCAGGGTAATCTATAACACACTGTCAGAGTCAGAGAGTGACCATGGGAATCAATAACACACTGTCAGTGTCCAAGCCAGAAGTTACTGGGGGAATCTATAAAACGCTGACAAAGTCCTAGAGTGACCAGGGGGAAACTTTAACACACTGTCAGTGTCCGAGATTGAGCGGGGGAATCTATAACACACAGTCAGTGTCCAACAGTGACGGGCGGATCAATAACACACTGACTGATTCCGGGAGTGACGCAGTTTAATCTATAACAAACTGTCAGTGTCCGCGAGTGATCAGTGGAATCTATAACACAATTTCACAGACCGAGAGTGACCATGGGGTATCCGTAACACAGTATCATTGTACAAGAGTGATTATGGGGATCAATATCACACTGTCAGTGTCCGAGAGTGACCAGGGAACCTATAACACACTTTCAGTTTCGAAGAGTGAGTGGGGGCAATCTATAACACACTGTCCATGTCCAAGAGTGACCAGGGGAATCTATAACACACTGTCGGTGTCCGAAAGTGAGCCAGGGGATCTTTAACACACTGTCAGTGTCCGAGATTGAGCGGGGGAATCTATGACACACTGTCAGTGTCCAACAGTGACGGGGGGAATCAATAACACACTGTCTGAGTCCGGGAATGACGCAGTTTAATCTATAACAAACTGTCAGTGTCCGCGAGTGATCAGTGGAAGCTATAACACAATTTCACAGACCGAGAGTGACCGTGGGGAATCCGTAACACAGTATCAGTGTCCGAGAGTGACTATGGGGATCAATAGCACACTGTCAGTGTCGGAGTGTGACCAAAAGAAATATATAACACACTGCCAGTGTCTGGGAATGACCGTGAGGATCAATAACACGCTGTCAGTGTCCGAGAGTGACCGGAGGCTGGATTCTGTAAGACATTGTCAGTGTCCGAGATTGGCCGGGGGTGTCTATAACATGCTATCAGTGTCCGAGAATGAAGGGGTGAATCTATAACTCACTGTCAGTGTCCGAGAGTGAAGATGGGATTCAGAAACACAGTGTCTGTATCCAAGAGTGACCGGGGGAGCATTTAACACACGGTTAGTGTCCGAGTGTGACCATGGTGAAATTATAACACACTGTCAGTGTCCAAGCCAGAGAGTTACTGGGGGAATCTATAAAACGCTGCCACTGTCCTAGAGTGACCAGGGGGAAACTATAACACACTGTCAGTGTCTGAGAGTGACCAGGGTAATCTATAACACACTTTCAGAGACAGAGAGTGACCGTGGGGATCAATAACACACTGTTAGTGTCCAAGCCAGAGAGTTACTGGGGGAATCTATAAAACGCTGACACTGTCCAAGAGTGACGAGGGGGAAACTATAACACACTGTCAGTGTCTGAGAGTGACCAGGGGGAAACTATAACACACTGTCAGAGTCCGAGAGTGACTGTGGGGATCAATAACACACTGTCAGTGTCCGAGAGTGTCAGAGGGGATCTATAATATGTGATCAGTGTCCGAGAGTTACCGGGGCAAACTATAACACGCTGACACTTTCCAAGAGAGACCAGGGGGAGTCAATAACACACTGTCAATGTCCTAGAGTGAGCAGCGGAACTCTATAACACACTGCCACTGTCCGAGATTGCCCAGGAAATCCATAACACTCTGTCAGTGTCCAAGAGTGACCAGGGGGAATCTATAACACACTGTCAGAGTTCAAGAGTGACTGGGGAAATCGATAACACGCTGACACTCTCCGACAGTGACCGCGGGGAATCTATAACACACTGTCAGTGTCTCAGTGTGACCATCGGAAATCTTTAACACACTGTCTGTGTCCAGAATGGATAAAGGGGAATCCATACCACACTGACTGGGTCCGATAGTGACTGGGGGAAATCTTTACAACACTGTCAGTGTCCGAGAATGACCGGGGGTATCTATAGCACTCTGTCAGTGTCTGAAGGTGACTGCGGGGAATCTTTAACACACTGTCACTGTCTGAGAGTGACCGTGGGAATCTATAACACACTGTCAGAGTCCACGAGTGACTGTGGGGATCAATAAAACACTGTCAGTGTCCAGGAGTGTCCTGAGCAATCCACAACATGCTATCAGTGTTTGAGAATGAATGGGGGAATCTACACCACACTGTCAGTGTCTGAGAGTTACCGGGGGAAACTATAACACGCTGACACTCTCCAACAGTGCCCAGGGGGAGTCTATAACACACTGTCAATGTTCAAGAGTAACCAGGGGAATCTATAACACACTGTCAATGTCCGAGAGTGAGCAGGGGAATCTATAACACACTGTCAATGTTCAAGAGTGACCATGGGATTCTGAAACACAGTGCCTGTATCCAAGAGTGACCGGGGGAGCCTTTAACACACGGTTAGTGTCCGAGTGTGACCATGGGGAATCTATAACACACTGTCAGTGTCCAAGCCAGAGAGTTTCTGGGGGAATCTATAAACTGCTGACCCTGTCCTAGAGTGACCAGGGGGAAACTATAACACACTGTCAGTGTCTGAGAGTGACCAGGGTAATCTATAACACACTGTCAGAGTCAGAGAGTGACCGTGGGGATCAATAACACATTGTCAGTGTCCAAGCCAGAGAGTTACTGGGGGAATCAATAAATGCTGACAAAGGCCTAGAGTGACAAGGGGGAAAATATAACACACTGTCAGCGTCCGAGAGTGACTGTGGGGATCAATAGCACACTGTCAGTGTCCGAGAGTGTCCGGGGGGATCTATAACATGCCATCAGTGTCCGAGAGTTACCGGGGCAAACTATAACACGCTGACACTTTCCCAGAGAGACCAGGGGGAGTCTATAACACACTGACAATGTCCGAGATTGCCCAGGGAATCCATAACACTCTGTCAGTGTCCAAGAGTGAACCGGGGAATCTATAAGACACTGTTAGTGTCCTAGAGTGAGCAGGGAAATCTATACAAAACTGTCAGTGTCCAAGAGTGAGCGGGGCCATCTATAACACGCTGACACTGTCCAAGAGTGACCAGGGGGAATCTATAACACACTGTCAGTGTTCAAGAGTGACTGGGGAAATCTATAACACGCTGACACTTTCCGAGAGTGACCGCAGGGAATCTATAACACACTGTCAGTGTCTGAGTGTGACCGTCGGGAATCTTTAACATGCTGCCTGTGTCCAGAATTGATAAGGGGGAATCTATACCACACTGACTGGGTCCGATAGTAACCAGGGGGAAATCTTTACCACACTGTCAGTGTCCAAGAATGACTGGGGGTATCTATAACACTCTGTCAGTGTCCGAATGTGTCCGCGGGGAATCTTTAACACACTGTCACTGTCTGAGAGTGACCGTGGGAATCTATAACACACTGTCAGTGTCTTAGAGTGAGCATGGTAATCGAAAACACACCGTCAGAGTCCGAGTGTGACCAGGGGAATCTATAACACACTGTCAATGTCTGAGAGTGAGTGGGGAATCTATAACACCCTGACACTGTCCAAGAGTGACCAGGGGGAAGCTATAACACACTGTCACTGTCCGGGAATGACCGTGGGGATCAATAACATGCTGTCAGTGTCCGAGAGTGACCGGGTTTGGATTCTGTAACACACTGTCAGTGTCCGAGAGTGACCGGGGCAAATTCATAACAACTGTCAGTGTTCGGGAGTGACCATGGAGATCAGTAACACACTGTCAGTGTCCGAGAGTGTCCGGGGGTATCAATAGCATGCTATCAGTGTCTGACAGTGAACGCTGGAATCTATAACATGCTATTAGTGTCTGAGAGTGAACGGGAGAATCCATAACACACTGTCAGTGCACAAGAGTGCACGGGGGCTATCTTTAACACGCTGTCAGTGTCCGAGAGTTACCGGGGGAATCTATAACACACTGACACTGTCCAAGATTGAGCGGGGGAGTCTATAACACACTGTCAATGTCCGAAAGTGAGTGGGAAGAATCTATAATACACTGTCAGTGTTCGAGAGTGAGCAAGGGAAACTATAACACACTGTCAGTGTCTGAGAGTTACCAGGGGAATCTATAGCACGCTGACACTCTCCAAGAGTGACTGGCGAGTCTATAACAAACTGTCAATGTCCGATACTGAGTGGCGGGAATCTATAACACACTTTCAGTGTTCGAGGGTGACCAGGGGAATCTATAACACACTGTCAGTGTCCAAGAGTTACCAGGGAATCTATAACACACTTTCAGTTTCCAAGAGTGAGTGGGGGCAATATATAACACGCTGCCAGTGTCTGAGAGTGTCCGGGGGAATCTATAACACACTGTCAATGTCCAACAGTAAGCAGAGTAATCTATAACACCCTTTCTGTGTCTGACAGTGACCGGGGGATCAGTAATACACTGTCTGAGTCCGCGAGTGATGAGGTCTAATCTATGACAAACTGTCAGTATCCCGAGTGATCAGTGGAATCTATAACACAATTTCAAAGACCAAGAGTGACCGTGGGGAATCTGTAACACAGTATCAGTGTCCGAGAGTGACAATAGTGATCAATTGCACACTGTCAGTGTCGGAGTGTGACCAAAAGTAATCTATAATACACTGTCAGTGATGAGAATGACCGTGGGGATCAATAACATGCTGTCAATGTCCGAGAGTGACTGGGGGCTGGATTCTGTAAGATATTGTCAGTGTCCGAGAGTGACCGGGGGGATCTATAACATGCTATGAGTGTCCAAGAGTGAACGGGGGAATCTATTGCACACTGTCAGTGTCCGACAGTGAGCGAGGGAGTCTATAACACACTCTCTGTGTCTGACAGTTTCCGGGGGCTGGATTCTGTAAGTTATTGTCAGTGTCCGAGTGTGACCGGGTGGATCTATAACATGCTATGAGTGTCCGAGAGTGAACGGGGGAATCTATAACACACTATCAGTGTCCGAGAGTGACCAGGGGAATCTATAACACACTGTATGTGTCCGAGAGTTACCGGGGGAATATATAACACGCTGACACTCTCCAAGAGTGACCAGGGGGAGACTATAACAAACTGTCAATATCCGAGAGTGAGCAGGAGGAAACTATAACACACTGTCAGTGTTTGAGAGTGACCAGGGGAATCTATAATACACTGTCAGTGTCCGAGAGTGACCAGGGAATCTATAATATACTTTCAGTTTCCAAGAGTGAGTGGGGGCAATCTATAACACACTGTCAGTGTCTGAGAGTGAGCCAGGGGATCTATAACACACTGTCAGTGTCCGACAGTGATCGGGGGAATCGATAACACACTTTGTGTGTCTGAAAGTGACCAGGGGATCAATAACACACTGTCTGAGTCCGGGAGTGACGAGGTTTAATCTATAACAAACTGTCAGTGATGCGAGTGATCAGTGGAATCTATAACACAATTTCACAGACCAAGAGTGAAGGTGGGGAATCTGTAACACAGTGTCAGTGTCCAAGAGTGACTATGGCATCAATGACACACCGTTAGTGTCAGAGTGTGACCAAAAGGAATCAATAACACACTGTCAGTGTCCCAGAGTGACCAGGGGAATCTTTAACATACTGTCAGTGTCTGAGAATGACCGTGGGGAACAAAAACATGCTGTCAGTGCCCGAGAGTGAATGGGGGCTGGATTTTGTAAGATATTGTCAGTGTCCGAGAGTGACAGGGGGATCTAAAACATGCTATCAGTGTTCGAGAGTATCCATGGGAATCTGAAACATAATGTCAGTGTCCGAGAGTGACCAGTTGAATCTTTAACAAACTGTTGGTGTCCGAGTGTTACCGCGGGGAATCTATAACACACTGTCAGTGTCTGAGTGTAACCGTGGGTATCTATAACACACTGTCAGTGTCCGAGAGTGACTGGGGGAATCTATAAAACGCTGAAATTGTCCTAGAGTGACCAGGGGGACTCTATAACACACTGCCAATGTCCGAGAGTGAGCAGGGGGAATCTATAAAACACTGTCAGTGTCTGAGAGTGAGTGGGAGAATCTATAACACACTGTCAGTGTCCAAGAGTGACCACGGGGAATCAACAAAACACTGTCAGTGTTCAAGAGTGACCAGAGGAATCTATAAGAAACTGTCAGTGTCCCCGAGTGAGCAGGGGAATCTATAAGACACTGTCAGTGTCCAAGAATGTCTGGGGGCATCTGTAACACTCTGACACTGTCCTAGAGAGACCAGGGGGAATCTAAAACGCACTGCCAATGTCCGAGAGTGAGCAGGGGTAATCTGTAACATACTGACAGTTTCTGAGAGTGACCAGGGTAATCTATAACACACTGTCTGTGTCCGAGGGTTACCGTGGGAAACTATAACACACTGTCAGTGTCCAAGAGTGACCAGGGGAATCTATCACACACTGTCAATGTCCGAGAGAGACCAGGGGTTTCTGGAAAACACAATAAGTGTCCGAGAGTGTCCGAGGGGATCTATAACAAACTCTTTGGTTTCAGAAGTGACCAGGGGGGATCTATAACACACTCTCTGTTTCCACAAATGACCATGGGGATCTATAAAAAACATTAAGTGTCTGAGAGTGACCGTGGGGTATCTATAACATGCTGTCTGAGTCCAGAATTGATCAGCGGGGATCCATACCACACTACCTATTTCCAATAGTGACCAAGGGGAAAATATAACACATCGTCATATCCAAGAGTGACCGGGGGAATCTATAACACGCTGTCAGTGTCCGAGAGTGACCAGGGAATCTATAACACACTTTCAGTGTCCGAGATGGAGCCAGGGAATCTATAACACATTGTCAGTGTCCAATAGTGAGTGGGGGAATCTATAACACACTTTCTGTGTCTGACAGTGACCGGGGGATCAAGAACACACTGTCTGAGCCTGGGAGTGACGAGGTTTAATCTTTAACAAACTGTCAGTGTCTGCGAGTGATCAGTGGAAACCATAACACAATTTCACAAAACAAGAGTGACCGTGGGGAATCTGTAACACAGTGTCAGTGTCCGAGAGTGACTGTAGGGATCAATAGCACACTGTCAGTGTTGGAGTGTGACCAAAAGGAATCTATAACACACTGTTAGTGTCAGAGAATAACCGTGGGGTTCAATAACACGCTGTCAGTGTCCGACAGTGCCCATGGGAATCTAAAACATAATGTCAGTGTCCAAAAGTGACCAGGGGAACCTCTAATACACTGTTAGTGTCCGAGAGTGACAGGGAGAATCGATAACGCGCTGACACTGTCCCAGAGTGACCAGGGGGAATCCATAACACACTGTCAGTGTCTGAGTGTGACCAGGGTATTCTATAACACACTGTCAGTGTCCAACAGTGAACGCGGGGAATCAATAACACCCTGTCAGTGTCCGTGAGTGAGCAAGGGAATCTATAAGACAATGTCAGTGTTCGAGAGTGAGTGGGGGCATTTATAACATGCTGTCAGTGTCCCAGAGTGACCAGGGGGGATCTATAACACACTGCGAATAACCGAGCTTGAGCAGAGGGAATCTATAACACACTTTCAGTGTCCAAGAGGACTGGGGGAATCTATGACAGGCTGACATGTCCTAGAGAGACCAGGGGGAATATATAACACACTGCTAATGTCCTAGCGTGAGCAGGGGGAAACTCTAACACACTGTAAGTGTCCTAGAGTGTCCGAGGGGATCTATAACAAACTCTTTGGTTTCAGAAGTGACCAGGGGGGATCTATAACACACTCTCTGTATCCACAAGTGACCAGGGGGGATCTTTAACAAACATTAAGTGTCCGAGAGCGAAGGGGCTGGATCTATAACATGATGTCTGTGTCCAGAATTGATTGGGGGGGAGCCATACAACACTGTCCATATCCGACTGTGACTGGGGGGAAATTACAACACACTGTCTGTGTCCAGAATTGAGGGGTTTGGGGGGGGTTCCATTTCACACTGTCTGTGTCTGATAGTTATCCAGGGGAAACTATAACACACTGTCAGTGTCCGAGAGTGACCGCAGGGAATCTATAACACACTGTCAGTGTCCGAGAGGGACCGTGGGGAATCTATATCACGCTGCCTGTGTCCAGAATTGATAGGGGGGAGGATCCATACCACACTGTCTGTGTCCGATAGTTATCCAGGGAAATGTATAACACACTGTCCATGTCCGACAGTGAGTGGGGGAATCTGTAATATGTGGTCAGTGTCCAACAGTGACCGGGGGATCAATAACACTGTGTCTGAGCCAGGGAGTGACCAGGTTTAATGTATAACAAACTGTCATGTCTGCGAGAGATCAAGGGAGTGGAGGGGGCAATCTATAACACACTGTCAATGTCCAAGAGTGACCTTGGGGAATCTATAAAATACTGTCTATGTCCAAGAGTGACCAGGGGAATCTATAACACACTAAGTGTCTGAGAAGGAGCGGGGGCAAACTATAATACACTGTCAGTGTCTGAGAGTGAGCAGGTAATGTCTAACACATTGAGACTGTCCAAGAGTGACCAGGGGGAAGCTATATCACACTGTCAATATCCGAGTGTGAGCGGGGTGAATCTATAACACAAGTCAGTATCCGAGAGAGTCCAGGGGAATCAGTAACACACTGTCAATATCCATAAATGACCGTGGGGATCAATAACACGCTGTCAGTGTCCGAGATTGACCGGGGTGAAATTATGATAAACTGTCAATATCGGAAACTATAACACACTGTCAGTGTCCAAGACTGACCAGGGGAAATTATCACACACTGTCAATGTCCGAGAGTGACCAGGGGTGTCTGGAAAACACAATAAGTGTCTGAGAGTGACCGGGGGGATCGATAACGAACTATATGGTTTCAGAAGTGACCAGGGGGGATCTATAACACACTCACTGTTTCCACAAATGACCATGGGGATCTATAACTAACATTAAGTGTCAGAGAGTGACCGTGGAGGATCTATAACATGCTGTCTGTGTCCAGAATTGATCGGCAGGGATCCATACCACACTACGTATTTCCAATAGTGACCGAGGGGAAACTATAACACACCGTCACTATCCAAGAGTGACCGGGGGAATCTATAACACGCTGTCAGTGTCCAAGAGTGACCAGGGGAATCTATAACACACTTCCAGTGTCCGAGATGGAGCCAGGGAATCTATAACACACTGTCAGTGTCCGATAGTGTGTGGGGGAATCTATAACACACTTTCTGTGTCTGACAGTGACCGGGCGATCAAGAACACACTGTCTGAGCCAGGGAGTGAGGAGGTCTAATCTTTAACAAACTGTCAGTGTCTGCGAGTGATCAGTGGAATCTATAACACAATTTCAAAAAACAAGAGTGACCGTGGGGAATCTGTGACACAGTGTCAGATTCTGAGAGTGACTCTAGGGATCAATAGTACACTGTCAGTGATGGAGTGTGACCAAAAGTAATCTATAACACACTGTTAGCGTCAGAAAATAACCTTGGGGATCAATAACACGCTGTCAGTGTCTGACAGTGCCCATGGGAATCTAAAACATAATGTCAGTGTCCAAAAATGACCGTGGGAACCTCTAACACAGTGTTAGTGTCCGAGAGTGACTGCGGGGAACCTAGAACAAACTGTCAGTGCCGAGGGTGACCGGGGGAATCTATAACACACTGTCAGTGCCTGAGAGTGACCAGGGGAACCTATAACACTCTGTCAATGTCCGATCGTGACCAGGGCTTTCTAGAAAACAAAGTAAGTGTCCGAGAGTAACCCGGGAGATCTAGAACACACTGTCTGGTTCCACAAGTGAACAGCAAGGATCTATAACACACTCTCTGTATCCACAAGTGACCAGGGGGGATCTTTAACAAACATTAAGTGTCCGAGAGTGAAGGGGCTGGATCTATAACATGCTGTCTGTGTCTAGAATTGATTGGGGGGGAGCCATACAACACTGTCAGTGTCGGATTGTGACTGGGGGGAAACTATAACACACTGTCTGTGTCCAGAATTGAGGGGGGTGGGGAGGATCCATACCACACTGTCTGTGTCTGATAGTTATCCAGGGGAAACTATAACACACTGTCAGTGTCTGAGAGTGACCGCGGGGAATCTGTAAAACACTGTCAGTGTCCAAGAGTGACCGTGGGGAATCTATAACACGGTGCCTGTGTCCAGAATTGATAGGGGGTGATCCATACCACACTGTATGTGTCCGATAGTTATCCAGGGGAATGTATAACACACTGTCCATGTCCGACAGTGAGCGGGGGAATCTGTAATACGCGGTCAGTGTCCGACAGTGACCAGGGGATCAATAACACTCTGTCTGAGCCAGGGAGTGACCAGGTTTAATGTATAACAAACTGTCATGTCTGCGAGAGATCAGCGGAGCAGAGGGGGCAATCTATTACACACTGTCAATGTCCAAGAGTGACCAGGGGAAACTATAACACACTGTCAGTGTCCGAGAGTGACCGGGGAAATCTCTAACACATTGACACTGTCCAAGAGTGACCAGGGGGAAGCTATAACACACTGTCAATGTCCGAGTGTGAGCGGGGGGAATCTATAACACATGTCAGTATCCGAAAGTGACCAGGGGAATCTATAACACACTGTCAGTATCCGAGAATGAGCGGGGGGATCAATAACACTCTGTCAGTGTCCGAGAGTGACCGGGGTGAAATTCTGATAAACTGTAAATATCGAAAAGAGACCGTGGGGATTAATAACACACTGCCAGTGTCTGAGAGTGACCGGGGGAATCTATAACACACTATCAGTGTCCGAAAGTGACGGCGGGGAATCTATAACACACTGTCAGTTTCCGAGAGTGAGCGTGGGGAATCTATAACATGCTGTCTGTGTCCAAGAGTGAGTGGGGGCATTTATAACACGCTGACAGTGTCCCAGAGTGATCAGGGGGGATCTATAACACACTGCCAATGTCCGAGAGTGAGCAGGGGGAATCTCTAACACACTGTCCATGTCATAGAGTGACCAGGGTAATCTACAACACACTGTCAGAGTCCAAGAGAGACCAGGGGAATCAATAACACACTATTGGTGTCCGAGACTGACCGCGGGGAATCTAGAACACACTGTCAGTGTCCTAGAGTGATTGGGGGCATCTATAACACGCTGACACTGTCCTAGAGTGACCAGGAGGTATATATAACACACTGTCAATATTCAAGAGTGGGCAGGGGGCATCTATAACACACTGTCAGTGTCCGAGAGTGACTGGGAGAATCTATAACACGCTGACACTGTCCTAGCGTGACCAGGAGAAATCTATAACACACTGCCAATGTCTGAGAATGAGCAGGGGTAATCTGTAACACACTTGATGTGTCCGAGAGTTACCGCGGGAAACTATAACACACTGACACTGTCCGAGAGTGACCAGGGGAATCTATCACACACTGTTAATGTCCGAGAGTGACCAGGGGTTTCTGGAAAACGCACTAAGTGTCCGAGAGTAACCGGGGAGATCTGTAACACACTCTCTGGTTCCACAAGTGAACAGGATGGATCTATAACACACTCTCTGTATCCACAAGTGACCGGGGGGATCTTTAACAAACATTAAGTGTCCGAGAGTAAAGGGGCTGGATCTATAACATACTGTCTGTGTCCAGAATTGATTGGAGGGGAGCCATACAACACTGTCAGTGTCCGATTGTGACTGGGGGGAAACTATAACACACTGTCTGTGTCCAGAATTGAGGGGGGTGTGGGGGGGATCAATACCACACTGTCTGTGTCTGATAGTTATCCAGGGGAAACTATAACACACTGTCAGTGTCCGAGAGTGACCGCAGGGAATCTATAACACACTGTCAGTGTCCGAGAGTGACCGTGGGGAATCTATAACAGGCTGCCTGTGTCCAGAATTGATAGGGGGGAGGATCCATACCACACTGTCTGTGTCCGATAGTTATCCAGGGGAATGTATAACACACTGTCCATGTCCGACAGTGAGCGGGGGAATCTGTAATATGCGATCAGTGTCCGACAGTGACCGGTAGATCAATAACACTCTGTCTGAGCCAGGGAGTGACCAGGTTTAATCTATAACAAACTGTCATGTCTGCGAGAGATCAGGGGAGCGGAGTGGGCAATCTATAACACACTGTCAATGTCCGAGAGTGACATTGGGGAATCTATAAAATACTGTCTATGTCCAAGAGTGACCAGGGGAATCTATAACACACTGTAAGTGTCTGTGAAGGAGCGGGGGCAAACTATAACACACTGTCAGTGTCTGAGAGTGAGCAGGTAATGTCTAACACATTGAGACAGTCCAAGAGTGACCAGGGGGAAGCTATAACACACTGTCAATATCCGAGTGTGAGCGGGGTGAATCTATAACACATGTCAGTATCTGAGAGTGACCAGGGGAATCTATAACACACTGTCAATATCCGAGAATGACCGTGGGGATCAATAAGATGCTGTCAGTGTCCGAGAGTGACCGGGGGAATCTATAACATGCTATCAGTGTCCTAAAGTGACGGCGGGGAATCTATAACACACTATCAGTGTCCAAGAATGACTGGAGGTATCTTTAACACACTGACACTGTCTTCGAGTGACCAGGGTGAATCTATAACACACTGCCAATGTCCAAGAGTGAGCAGGGGGAATCTCTAACACACTGTCCGTGTCTGAGAGTGACCAGGGTAATCTATAACACACTGTCAGTGTCCAAGAGTGACCAGGGAATCAATAACACATTATTGATGTCTGAGAGTGACTGCAGGGAATCTAGAACACACTGTCAGTGTCCGCGAGTGACAGGGGGCATCTATAACACGCTGACACTGTCCTAGAGTGACCAGGTTGTATATATAACACACTGCCAATATTCGAGAGCGGGCAGGGGGCATCTATAACACACTGTCAGTGTCCGAGAGTGACTGGGGGAATCTATAACACGCTGACACTGTGCTAGAGTGACCAGGGGGAATCTATAACACACTGCCAATGTCTGAGAGTGAGCAGGGGTAATCTGTAACACACGGTCAGTGTCTGAGAGTGACCAGGGTAATCTGTAACACACTGTCAGTGTCCAAGAGTGACCAGGGGTATCAATAACACACTATTGGTGTCTGAGAGTGACTGTGGGGAATCTAGAACACACTGTCAGTGTCTGCGAGTGACAGGGGGCATCTATAACACGCTGACACTGTCCTAGAGTGACCAGGTTGTATATATAATACACTGCCAATATTCGAGAGTGGGCAGGGGGCATCTATAACACACTGTCAGTGTCCGAGAGTGACTGGGGGAATCTATAACACGCTGACCCTGTCCTACAGTGACCAGGGGGAATCTATAACACACTGCCAATGTCTGAGAGTGAGCAGGGGTAATCTGTAACACACAGTCAGTGTCTGAGAGTGACCAGGGTAATCTGTATCAGACTGTCAGTGTCCAAGAGTGACCAGGGGAATCAATAACACACTATTGGTGTCCGAGAGTGACCAGGGGGATCTATAACGAACTCTTTGGTTTCAGAAGTGACCAGGGGGGATCTATAACACACTCTCTGTTTCCACAAATGACCATGGGGATCTATAAAAAAATATTAAGTGTCCGAGAGTGACCATGGGGGATCTAAAACATGCTGTCTGCGTCCAAAATTGATCAGCGGGGATCCATACCACACTGCCTATTTGCGATAGTGACCGAGGGGAAACTATAACACACCGTCACTATCCAAGAGTGACCGGGGGAATCTATAACACGCTGTCAGTGTCCGATAGTGTGTGGGGGAATCCATAACACACTTTCTGTGTCTCACAGTAAACCGGGGGATCAAGAACACACTGTCTGAGCCTGGGAGTGAGGAGGTTTAATGTTTAACAAACTGTCAGAGTCTTCGAGTGATCAGTGGATTCTATAACACAATTTCAAAAAACAAGAGTGACCGTGGGGAATCTGTGACACAGTGTCAGTGTCCGAGAGTGACTCTAGGGATCAATAGCACACTGTCAGTGCTGGAGTGTGACCAAAAGGAATCTATAACACACTGTTAGTATCAGAGAATAACCTTGGGGATCAATAACACGCTGTCAGTGTCTGACAGTGCCCATGGGAATCTAAAACATAATGTCAGTGTCCAAAAGTGACCGGGGGAACCTCTAACACAGTGTTAGTGTCTGAGAGTGACCGGGGGAACCTATAACACACTGACACTGTCCTAGAGTGACCAGGGGGAATCTATAACACACTTTCAGTGTCTGAGTGTGACCAGGGTAATCTATAATACACTGTCAGTGTCCAACAGTGACCGCGGGGAATCAATAAAAACCTGTCAGTGTCCGTGAGTGAGTAAGGGAATATTTAAGACACTGTCAGTGTTCGAGAGTGAGTGGGGGCATTCATAACATGCTGCCAGTGTTTCAGAGTGACCAGGGGAGATCTATAATACACTACCAATAACCGAGAGTGAGCAGGGGGAATCTCCAAAACACTGTCAGTGTCTGGGAGTGACTTGGGTAATCTATAGCACACTGTCAGTGTGCAGGAGTGACCAGGCCAATCAATAACCCACTGTCGGTGTCCGAGAGTGATTGCGGGGAACCTAGAACAAACTGTCAGTGCCGAGAGTGACTGGGGGAACCTATAACACACTGTCAGTGTCCAAGAGTGACCAGTAGAATCTATAACACTCTGTCAGTGTCCGAGCGTGACCAGGGCTTTCTAGAAAACACAGTAAGTGTCCGAGAGTAACCGGGGAGATCTATAACACACTCTCTGGTTCCACAAGTAAACAGGAGGGATCTGTAACACACTCTCTGTATCCACAAGTGACCGGGGGGATCTTTAACAAACATTAAGTGTCTGAGAGTGAAGGGGCTGGATCTATAACATGCTGTGTCCAGAATTGATTGGGGGGGAGGCATACAACACTGTCAGTGTCCGATTGTGACTGGGGGGAAACTATAACACACTGTCTGTGTCCAGAATTGAGGGGGGTGGGGGGGATCCATACCACACTGTCTGTGTCCGATAGTTATCCAGGGAAAACTATAACACACTGTCAGTGTACGAGATTGACCGAGGGGAATCTATAACACGTTGCCTGTGTCCAGAATTGATAGCGGGGGGGTGGATCCATACCACACTGTCTGTGTCCGATAGTTATCCAGGGGAATGTATAACACACTGTCCATGTCCGTCAGTGAGCGGGGGAATCTGAAATACGCAGTCAGTGTCCGTCAATGACCGGGCGATCAATAACACTGTGTCTCATCCAGGGAGTGACCAGGTTTAATGTATAACAAACTGTCATTTCTGCGAGAGATCATTGGAGCGGAGGGGGCAATCTATAACACACTGTCAATGCCAAGAGTGACCAGGGGTATCTATAACACACTGTCAGTGTCTGAGAGGGAGCGGGGGCAAACTATAACACACTGTCAGTGTCCGAGTGTGAGCGGGGTAATCTCTAACACATTGAGACTGTCCAAGAGTGACCAGGGGGAATATATAACACACTGTCAATGCCCGAGTGTGAGCGGGGGGAATCTATAACACATGTCAGTATCCGAGAGTGACCAGGGGAATCAATAACACACTGTCAGTATCCGAGAATGACCGTGGGGATCAATAACACGCTGTCAGTGTCCGAGGGTGACCGGGGTGAAATTATGATAAACTGTCAATATCGGAAAGAGACCGTGGGGATTAATAACACACTGCCAGTGTCTGAGAGTGACCGGGGGAATCTATAACACACTATCAGTGTCCGAAAGTGATGACGGGGAATCTATAACACACTGTCAGTTTCCGAGAGTGAGCGTGGGGAATCTATAACATGCTGTCTGTGTCCTAGAGTAAGTGGGGGCATTTATAACACGCTGACAGTGTCCCAGAGTGATCATGAGGGATCTATAACGCACTGACAGTGTCTTGGAGTGACCAGGGCGAATCTATAACACACTGCCAATGTCCAAGAGTGAGCAGGGGGAATCTCTAACACACTGTCCGTGTCTGAGAGTGACCAGGGTAATCTGTAACACACTGTCAGTGTCCAAGAGTGACCAGGGGAATCAATAACACAATATTGGTGTCCGAGAGTGACCGGGGGGATCGATAATGAACTCTTTGGTTTCAGAAGTGACCAGGGGGGATCTATAACACACTCTCTGTTTCCACAAATGACCATGGGGATCTATAAAAAACATATAGTGTCTGAGAGTGACCGTGGGGGATCTATAACATGCTGTCTGTGTTCAGAATTGATCGGTGGGGATCCATACCACACTACCTATTTCCAATAGTGACCGAGGGGAAACTATAACACATTGTCACTATCCAAGAGTGACCGGGGGAATCTATAACATGCTGTCAGTGTCCGAGAGTGACCAGGGGAATCTATAACACACTTTCAGTTGCCGAGATGGTGCCGGGGAATCTATAACACACTGTCAGTGTCCGATAGTGAGTGGGGGAATCTATAACACACTTTCTGTGTCTGACAGTGACCGGGGGATCAAGAACACACTGTCTGAGCCTAGGAGTGAGGAGGTTTAATCTTTAACAAACTGTCAGTGTCTGTGAGTGATCAGTGGAATCTATAACACAATTTCAAAAAACAAGAGTGACCGTGGGGGATCTGTGACACAGTGTCAGTGTCCGAGAGTGACTGTAGGGATCAATAGCACACTGTCAGTGTTGGAGTGTGACCAAAAGGAATCTATAACACACTGTTAATGTCAGACAATAACCTTGGGGATCAATAACACGCTGTCAGTGTCTGACAGTGCCCATGGGAATCTAAAACATAATGTCAGTGTCCAAAAGTGACCGGGGGAACATCTAACACAGTGTTAGTGTCCGAGAGTGAGCGGGGGAACCTATAACACGCTGACACTGTCCTAGAGTGACCAGGGGGGAATCTATAACACACTGTCAGTGTCTGTGTGACCAGGGTAATCTATAACACACTGTCAGTGTCCAACAGTGACCGCGGGGAATCAATAAAAACCTGTCAGTGTCTGTGAGTGAGCAAGGGAATATTTAAGACACTGTCAGTGTTCGAGAGTGAGTGTGGGCATTTATAACATGCTGTCAGTGTTCCAGAGTGACCAGGGGGGATCTATAACACACTGCCAATAACCGAGAGTGAGCAGGGGGTATCTCCAAAACACTGTCAGTGTCTGAGAGTGACCAGGGTAATCTATAGCACACTGTCAGTGTGCAGGAGTGACCATGGGAAACAATAACCCACTGTTGGTGTCCGAGAGTGATTGCAGGGAACCTAGAACAAACTGTCAGTGCCGAGAGTGACCGGGGGAATCTATAACACACCGTCAGTGTCCAAGAGTGACCAGTAGAATCTATAACACTCTGTCAGTGTCCGAGCGTGACCAGGGCTTTCTAGAAAACACAGTAAGTGTCCGAGAGTAACCGGGGAGATCTATAACACACTGTCTGGTTCCACAAGTGAACAGGAGGGATCTATAACACACTCTCTGTATCCACAAGTGACCGGGGGGATCTTTAACAAATATTAAGTGTCCGAGAGTGAAGGGGCTGGATCTATAACATGCTGTCTGTGTCCAGAATTGATTGGGGGGGGAGGCATACAACACTGTCAGTGTCCGATTGTGACTGGGGGGAAACTATAACACACTGGTTGTGTCCAGAATTGAGGGGGGTGGGGGGGATCCATACCACACTGTCTGTGTCCGATAGTTATCCAGGGGAAACTATAACACACTGTCAGTGTCCGAGAGTGACCGAGGGGAATCTATAACAGACTGTCAGTGTCCGAGAGTGACCGTGGGGAATCTATAACACGATGCCTGTGTCCAGAATTGATAGCGGGTGGGGGGGGGGGGGGGGGGGGGGGGGATCCATACCACACTGTCTGTGTCCGATAGTTATCCAGGGGAATATATAACACACTGTTCATGTCCGTCAGTGAGCGGGTGAATCTGTAATACACGGTCAATGTCTGACAGTAACCGGGCGATCAATAACATTTTGTCTGAGCCAGGGAGTGACCAGGTTTAATGTATAACAAACTGTCATATCTGCGAGAGATCAGTGGAGTGGAGGGGGCAATCTATAACACACTGTCAATGTCCAAGAGTGACCAGGGGTATCTATAACACACTGTCAGTGTCTGAGAGGTAGCGGGGGCAAACTATAACGCACTGTCAGTGTCCGAGTGTGAGCGGGGTAATCTCTAACACATTGAGACTGTCCAAGAGTGACCAGGGGGAAGCTATAACACACTTTAAATATCCGAGTGCGAGTGGGGGGAATCTATAACACATGTCAGTATCCGAGAGTGACCAGGGGAATCTATAACACACTGTCAGTATCCGAGAGAGACCGTGGGGAATCTATAACACGCTGTCTGTGTCCTAGAGTGAGTGGGGGCATTTATAACATGCTGACAGTGTCCCAGAGTGATCAGGGGGATCTATAACGCACTGCCTATGTCTGAGAGTGAGCAGAGGGAATCTCTAACACACTGTCCGTGTCATAGAGTGACCAGGGTAATCTATAACACACTGTCAGTGTCCAAGAGTGACCAGGGGAATCAATAACACACTATTGGTGTCCGAGAGTGACCGCGGGGAATCTAGAACACACTGTCAGTGTCCGAGAGTGACCAGGGGAATCAATAATGCATGACTGGTGTCCGAGAGAGACAGCGCGGAATCTAGAACACACTGTCAGTGTCCTAGAGTGATTGGGGGCATCTATAACACGCTGACACTGTCCAAGAGTGACCAGGAGGTATATATAACACACTGCCAATATTCAAGAGTGGGCAGGGGGCATCCATAACACACTGTCAGTGTCTGAGAGTGACTGGGGGAATCTATAACACGCTGACACTGACCTAGAGTGACCAGGGGGAATCTATAACTCACTGCCAATGTCTGAGAATGAGCAGGGGTAATCTGTAACACACAGTCAGTGTCTGAGAGTGACCAGGGTAATCTACAACACACTTTCTGTGTCCGAGAGTTACTGCGGGAAACTATAACACACTGTCTGTGTCCGAGAGTGACCAGGGGTATCTATCACACACTGTCAATGTCCAAGAGTGACCAGAGGTTTCTGGAAAACACAATAAGTGACCAAGAGTGACCGGGGGGGATCTATAACGAACTCTTTGGTTTTAGAAGTGACGAGGGGGGATCTATAACACACTCTCTGTTTCCACAAATGACCATGGGGATCTATAAAAAACATTAAGTGTCTGAGAGTGACCGTGGTGTATCTATAACATGCTGTCTGTGTCCAGAATTGATCGGCGGGGATCCATACCACACTACCTATTTCCAATATTGACCGAGGGGAAACTATAACACATCGTCATATCCAAGAGTGATCGGGGGAATCTATAACACACTGTCAGTGTCCAAGAGTGACCAGGGGAATCTATAACACACTTTCAGTGTCCGAGATGGAGCCAGGGAATCTATAACACACTGTCAGTGTCCGATAGTGATTGGGGGAATCTATAACACACTTTCTGTGTCTGACAGTGACCGGGGGATCAAGAACACACTGTCTGAGCCTGGGAGTGACGAGATTTAATCTTTAACAAACTGTCAGTGGCTGTGAGTGATCAGTGGAATCTATAACGCAATTTCAAAAAACAAGAGTGACCGTGGGGAATCTGTGACACAGTGTCAGAGTCCGAGAGTGACTGTAGGGATCAATAGCACACTGTCAGTGTTGGAGTGTGACCAAAAGGAATCTATAACACACTGTTAGCGTCAGTGAATAACCTTGGGAATCAATAACACGCTGTCAGTGTCTGACAGTGCCCATGGGAATCTAAAACATAATGTCAGTGTCCAAAAGTGACCTGGGGAACCTCTAACACAGTGTTAGTGTCCGAGAGTGACTGGGGGAACCTATAACACGCTGACACTGTCCTAGAGTGACCAGGGGGAATCTATCACACACTGTCAGTGTCTGAGTGTGACCAGGGTAATCTATAACACACTGTCAGTGTCCAACAGTGACCACGGGGAATCAATAAAAACCTGTCAGTGTCCGTGAGTGAACAAGGGAATCTATAAGACACTGTCAGTGTTCGAGAGTGAGTGGGGGCATTTATAACATGCTGCCAGTGTCCCAGAGTGACCAGGGGGGATCTATAACACACTGCCAATAACCGAGAGTGAGCAGGGGGAATCTATAACACACTTTCAGTGTCCAAGAGTGACTGGGGGAATCTATGACAGGCTGACATATTCTAGAGTGACCAGGGGGAATATATAACACACTGCCAATGTCCGAGAGTGAGCAGGGGGAATCTCTAACACACTGTCAGTGTCTGAGAGTGACCAGGGTAATCTATAGCACACTGTCAGTGTGCAGGAGTGACCAGGGGAATCAATAACCCACTGCCGGTGTCCGAGAGTGACTGCGGGGAACCTAGAACACACTGTCAGTGCCGAGAGTGACCGGGGCCATCTATAACACACTGTCAGTGTCCAATAGTTATCCAGGGGAATGTATAACACACTGTCCATGTCCGACAGTGAGCAGGTGAATCTGTTACACGCGGTCAGTGTTTGACAGTGACCGGGTCTTCAATAACACTTTTTCTGAGTCACGGAGTGACAAGGTTTAATCTATAACAAACTGTCATGTCTGCGAGAGATCAGGGGAGCGAATTTATAACACACTGTCAATGTCCAAGAGTGACCAGGGGAATCTATAACACACTTTCAGTGTCTGAGAGGGAGCGGGGGCAAACTATAACACACTGTCAGTGTCCGAGAGTGAGCGGGATAATCTCTAACACATTGACACTGTCCAAGAGTGACCAGGGGGAACATATAACACACCGTCAATGTCCGAGTGTGAGCAGGGGGAATCTATAACACATGTCAGTATCCGAGAGTGACCGAGGCGATCAATAACACACTGTCAGTGTCCCAGATTGACCGGGGTGAAATTATGATAAACGGTCAATATCCGAAAGTGACCGTGGGGATTAATAACACACTGCCAGTGTCTGAGAGTGACCGGGCGAATCGATAACACACCATCAGTGTCCGACAGTGACGGCGGGGAATCTATAACACACTGTCAGTTTCCAAGAGTGAGCGTGGGGAATCTATAACATGCTGTCTGTGTCCTAGAGTGAGTGGGGGCATTTATAACACGCTGACAGTGTCCGAGAGTGATCAGGGGGGATCTATAATGCACTGCCAATAACCGAGAGTGAGCATGGGGATTCTATAACACACTTTCAGTGTCCAAGAGTGACTGGGGGAATCTATAACACGCTGACACTGTCTTGGAGTGACCAGGGTGAATCTATAACAAACTGCCAATGTCCGAGAGTGAGGAGAGGGAATCTCTAACACACTGTTCGTGTCACAGAGTGACCAGGGTAATCTATAACATGCAGTCAGTGTCCAAGTGTGACCAGGGGAATCAATAACACACTTTTGGTGTCCGAGAGTGACCGTGGGGAATCTAGAACACACTGTCAGTGGCCAAAAGTGATTGGGGGCATCTATAATGCACTAACACTGTCCAAGAGTGACCAAGAGTTATATATAACACACTGCGAATATTCAAGAGTGTGCAGGGGGCATCCATAACACACTGTCAGTGTCTGAGAGTGACTGGGGGAATCTATAACAAGCTGACACTGTGCTAGAGTGACCAGGGGGAATCTATAACACACTGCCAATGTCTGAGAGTGAGCAGGGTTAATCTGTAACACACGGTCAGTGTCTGAGAGTGACCAGGGTAATCTGTAACACACTGTCAGTGTCCAAGAGTGACTGGGGGAATCTATAAGACGCTGACACTGTCCTAGAGTGACCAGGGGGAATCTATAACACACTGCCAATGTCTGAGAGTGAGCAGGGGTAATCTGTAACACACTGTCAGTGTCCGAGAGTGACCAGGGGAATCTATCACACACTGTCTGTGTCCGAGAGTTACCGCGGGAAACTATAATACACTGTCAGTGTCCGAGATGGACCAGCGGAATCTATCACACACTGTCAATGTCCGAGAGTGACCAGGGGTTTCAAGAAAATGCAATAAGTGTCTGAGAGTAACCGGGGAGAACTATAACACACTCTCTGGTTGCACAAGTGAACAGAAGGGATCTATAACACTCTGTATCCACAACTGACCAGGGGGGACCTTTAACAAACATTAAGTGTCCGAGAGTGAAGGGGCTGGATCTATAACATGATGTCTGTGTCCAGAATTGATTGGGGGGAGCCATACAACACTGTCAGTGTCCGATTGTGACTGGGGGGAAACTATAACACACTGTCTGTGTCCAGAATTGAGGGGGTTGGGGAGGATCCATACCACACTGTCTGTGTCTGATAGTTATCCAGGGAAACTATAACACACTGTCAGTGTCCGAAAGTGACCGCGGGGAATCTATAACACACTGTCAGTGTCCGAGAGTGACGGTGGGGAATCTATAACACGCTGCCTGTGTCCAGAATTGATAGGGGGGTGTGGATCCATACCACACTGCCTGTGTCCGATAGTTATCTTGGGGAATGTATAACACACCGTCCATGTCCGACAGTGATCGGGGGAATCTGTGATACACGGTCAGTGTCCGACAGTGACCGGTAGATCAATAACACTCTGTCTGAGCCAGGGAGTGACCAGGTTTAATGTATAACAAACTATCATGTCTGCGAGAGATCAGGGGAGCGGAGGGGGCAATCTATAACACTCTGTCAATGTCCGACAGTGACCTTGGGGAATCTACAACATACTGTCTATGTCCAAGAGTGACCAGGGGAATCTATAACACACTGTAAGTGTCTGAGAAGGAGTGGGGGCAAACTATAACACACTGTCAGTGCCTGAGAGTGAGCGGGTAATGTCTAACACATTGAGACTGTCCAAGAGTGACCAGGGGGAAGCTATAACACACTGTCAATATCCGAGTTTGAGCGGGGGGGAATCTATAACACATGTCAGTATCCGAGAGTGACCAGGGGAATCTATAACACACTGTCAGTTTCCGGGAATGAGCGTGGGGATGAATAACACGCTGTCAGTGTCCGAGAGTGAGCGGGTAATGTCTAACACATTGAGACTGTCCAAGAGTGACCAGTGGGAAGCTATAACACACTGTGAATATCCGAGTGTGAGCGGGGGGAATCTATAACACATGTCAGTATCCGAGAGTGACCAGGGGAATCTATAACACACTGTCAGTATCCGATAATGACCGTGGCGATCAATAACACACTGTCAGTGTCCGAGAGTGACCGGGGTGAAATTATGATAAACTGTCAATATCGGAAAGAGACTGTGGGGATTAATAACACACTGCCAGTGTCTGAGAGTGACCGGGGGTATCTATATCACACTATCAGTGTCCGAAAGTGACGGCGGGGAATCTATTACACACTGTCAATTTCCGAGAGTGAGCGTGGGGAATCTATAACATGCTGTCTGTGTCCTAGAGTAAGTGGGGGCATTTATAACACGCTGACAGTGTCCGAGAGTGATCAGAGTGGATCTATAACGCACTGCCAATAACTGAGAGTGAGCAGGGGGAATCTATAACACACTATCAGTGTCCAAGAGTGACTGGGGGTATCTATAACAAACTGACACTGTCTTGGAGTGACCTGGGCGAATCTGTAACACACTGCCAATGTCCAAGACTGAGCAGGGGGAATCTCTATCACACTGTCCGTTTCTGAGAGTGACCAGGGTAATCTATAACACACTGTCAGTGTCCAAGAGTGACCAGGGGAAACAATAACACACTATTGGTGTCCGAGAGTGACCGCGGGGAATCTAGAACACACTGTCAGTGTCCAAGAGTGATTGGGGGCATCTATAACACGCTGACACTGTCCTAGAGTGACCTGGAGGTATATTTAACACACTGCTAATATTCGAGTGTGTGCAGGATGCATCGATAATGCACTGTCAGTGTCCAAGAGTGACTGGGGGAATCTATAACATGCTGACACTGTCCTAGAGTGACCAGGGGGAATCTATAACACACTGCCAATGTCTGAGAGTGAGCAGGGGTAATCTGTAACACATGGTCACTGTCTGGGAGTGACCAGTGTAATCTATAACACACTGTCTGTGTCCGAGAGTTACCGCGGGAAACTATAACACACTCTCAGTGTCCGAGAGTGACCAGGGGTATCTATCACACACTGTCAATGTCCGAGAGTGACCAGGGGTTTCTGGAAAACACAATAAGTGTCCGAGAGTGACCGCGGGGATCTATAACGAACTCTTTGGTTTCAGAAGTGACTAGGGTGGATCTAAACACACTCTCTGATCCCACAAATGACCATGGGGATCTATAAAAAACATTAAGTGTCTGAGAGTGACCGTGGTGTATCTATAACATGCTGTCTGTGTCCAGAATTGATCGGCGGGGATCCATGCCACACTACCTATTTCCAATAGCGACCGAGGGGAAACTATAACACATCGTCATATCCAAGAGTGATTGGGGGAATCTATAACACGCTGTCAGTGTCCGAGAGTGACCAGGGGAATCTATAACACACTTTCAGTGTCCGAGATGGAGCCAGGGAATCTATAACACACTGTCAGTGTCCGATAGTGATTGGGGGAATCTATAACACACTTTCTGTGTCTGACAGTGACCGGGGGATCAAGAACACACTGTCTGAGCCTGGGAGTGACGAGATTTAATCTTTAACAAACTGTCAGTGGCTGTGAGTGATCAGTGGAATCTATAACGCAATTTCAAAAAACAAGAGTGACCGTGGGGAATCTGTGACACAGTGTCAGAGTCCAAGAGTGACTCTAGGGATCAATAGCACACTGTCAGTGTTGGAGTGTGACCAAAAGGAATCTAAAACACACTGTTAGCGTCAGTGAATAACCTTGGGGATCAATAACACGCTGTCAGTGTCTGACAGTGCCCATGGGAATCTAAAACATAATGTCAGTGTCCAAAAGTGACCTGGGGAACCTCTAACACAGTGTTAGTGTCCGAGAGTGACTGGGGGAACCTATAACACGCTGACACTGTCCTAGAGTGACCAGGGGGAATCTATCACACACTGTCAGTGTCTGAGTGTGACCAGGGTAATCTATAACACACTGTCAGTGTCCAACAGTGACCACGGGGAATCAATAAAAACCTGTCAGTGTCCGTGAGTGAACAAAGGAATCTATAAGACACTGTCAGTGTTTGAGAGTGAGTGGGGGCATTTATAACATGCTGCCAGTGTCCCAGAGTGACCAGGGGGGATCTAAAACACACTGCCAATAACCGAGAGTGAGCAGGGGGAATCTATAACACACTTTCAGTGTCCAAGAGTGGCTGGGGGAATCTATGACAGGCTGACATGTTCTAGAGTGACCAGGGGGAATATATAACACACTGCAAGTGTGCACGAGTGACCAGGGGAATCAATAACCCACTGCCGGTGTCCGAGAGTGACTGCGGGGAACCTAGAACACACTGTCAGTGCCGAGAGTGACCGGGGGAATCTATAACACACTGTCAGTGTACAATAGTTATCCAGGGGAATGTATAACACACTGTCCATGTCCGACAGTGAGCAGGTGAATCTGTAACACGCGGTCAGTGTCCGACAGTGACCGGGTCTTCAATAACACTTTTTCTGATTCACGGAGTGACCAGGTTTAATGTATAACAAACTGTCATGTCTGCGAGAGATCAGGGGAGCGAATTTATAACACACTGTCAATGTCCAAGAGTGACCAGCGGAATCTATAACACAATGTCAGTGTCTGAGGGGGAGCGGGGGCAAACTATAACACACTGTCAGTGTCCGAGAGTGAGCGGGATAATCTCTAACACATTGACACTGTCCAGGAGTGACCAGGGGGAAAATATAACACAACGTCAATGTCCGAGTGTGAGCGGGGGGAATCTATAACACATGTCAGTATCCGAGAGTGACCGAGGCGATCAATAACACACTGTCAGTGTCCCAGATTGACCGGGGTGAAATTATGATAAACGGTCAATATCCGAAAGTGACCGTGGGGATTAATAATGCACTGCCAGTGTCTGAGAGTGACCGTGGGAATCTATAACACACCATCAGTGTCCGACAGTGACGGCGGGGAATCTATAACACACTGTCAGTTTCCGAGAGTGAGCATGGGGAATCTATAACATGCTGTCTGTGTCCTAGAGTGAGTGGGGGCATTTATAACACGCTGACAGTGTCCAAGAGTGATCAGGGGGGATCTATAATGCACTGCCAATAACCGAAAGTGAGCATGGGGATTCTATAACACACTTTCAGTGTCCAAGAGTGACTGGGGGAATCTATAACACGCTGACACTGTCTTGGAGTGACCAGGGTGAATCTATAACAAACTGCCAATGTCCGAGAGTGAGGAGGGGGAATCTCTAACACACTGTTCATGTCATAGTGTGACCAGGGTAATCTATAACATGCAGTCAGTGTCCAAGAGTGACCAGGGGAATCAATAACACACTTTTGGTGTCCGAGAGTGACCGCGGGGAATCTAGAACACACTGTCAGTGTCCAAGAGTGATTGGGGGCATCTATAACGCGCTAACACTGTCCTAGAGTGACCAAGAGGTATATATAACACACTGCGAATATTCAAGAGTGTGCAGGGGGCTTCTATAACACACTGTCAGTGTCTGAGAGTGACTGTGGGAATCTATAACACGCTGACACTGTCCTAGAGTGACCAGGGGGAATCTATAACACACTGCCAATGTCTGAGAGTGAGCAGGGGTAATCTGTAACACACTGTCAGTGTCCGAGAGTGACCAGGGGAATCTATCACACACTGTCTGTGTCCGAGAGTTACCGCGGGAAACTATAACACACTGTCAGTGTCCGAGAGTGACCAGGGGAATCTATCACACACTGTCAATGTCCGAGAGTGACCAGGGGTTTCAAGAAAACGCAATAAGTGTCCAAGAGTAACCAGGGAGAACTATAACACATGTCAGTATCCGAGAGTGACCAGGGGAATCTATAACACACTGTCAGTATCCAATAATGACCGTGGCGGTCAATAACACGCTGTCAGTGTCTGAGAGTGACCGGGGTGAAATTATGATAAACTGTCAATATCGGAAAGAGACTGTGGGGATTAACAACACACTGCCAGTGTCTGAGAGTGACCAGGGGAATCTATATCACACTATCAGTGTCCGAAAGTGACGGCGGGGAATCTATTATACTCTGTCAGTTTCCGAGAGTGAGCGTGGGGAATCTATAACATGCTCTCTGTGTCCTAGAGTAAGTGGGGGCATTAATAACACGCTGACAGTTTCCCACAGTGATCAGGGTGGATTTATAACGCCCTGCCAATAACCGAGAGTGAGCAGGGGAAATCTATAACACACTATCAGTGCCCAAGAGTGACTGGGGGTATCTATAACAAACTGACACTGTCTTGGTGTGACCAGGGCGAATCTATAACACACTGCCAATGTCCAAGAGTGAGCAGGGGGAATCTCTAACACACTGTCCGTGTCTGAGAGTGACCAGGGTAATCTATAACACACTGTCAGTGTCCAAGAGTGACCAGGGGAAACAATAAAACACTATTGGTGTCCGAGAGTGACCGCGGGGAATCTAGAACACACTGTCAGTGTCCAAGAGTGATTGGGGGCATCTATAACATGCTGACACTGTCCTAGAGTGACCTGGAGGTATATTTAACACACTACTAATATTCGAGTGTGTGCAGGGGGCATCTATAACACACTGTCAGTGTCCAAGAGTGACTGTGGGAATCTATAACATGCTGACACTGTCCTAGAGTGACCAGGGGGAATCTATAACACACTGCCAATGTCTGAGAGTGACCGCGGGGATCTATAACGAACTCTTTGGTTTCAGAAGTGACTAGGGTGGATCTATAACACACTCTCTGATTCCACAAATGACCATGGGGATCTATAAAAAACATTAAGTGTCCGAGAGTGACCATGGGGGATCTATAACATGCTGTCTGTGTCCAGAATTGATCGGCGGGGATCCATACCACACTACGTATTTCCAATAGTGACCGAGGTGAAACTATAACACACCGTCACTATCCAAGAGTGATCGGGGGAATTTATAACATGCTGTCAGTGTCTGAGAGTGACCAGGGGAATCTATAACACACTTTCAGTGTCCGAGACGGAGCCAGAGAATCTATAACACACTGTGAGAGTCCGATAGAGAGTGGGGGAATCTATAACACACATTCTATGTCTGACAGTGACCGGGGGATCAAGAATACACTGTCTGAGCCTGGGGGTGAGGAGGTTTAATCTTTAACAAACTGTCAGTGTCTGCGAGTGATCAGTGGAATCTATAACACAATTTCAAAAAATAAGAGTGACCGTGGGGAATCTGTAACACAGTGTCAGTGTCCGAGAGGGACTCTATGGATCAATAGCACACTGTCAGTGTTGGAGTGTGACCAAAATGAATCTATAACACACTGCCAATAACTGAGAGTGAGCAGGAGGAATCTATAACACACTTTCAGTGTCCAAGAGTGACTGGGGGAATTTATGACAGGCTGACATGTTCTAGAGTGACCAGGGAGAATATATAACACACTGCCAATGTCCGAAAGGGAGCAGGGGGAATCTCTAACACACTGTCAGTGTCTGAGAGTGACCAGGGTAATCTATAGCACACTGTCAGTGTGCAGGAGTGAACAGGGGAATCAATAACCCACTGTCAGTGTCCGAGAGTGACTGCGGGGAACGTAGAACACACTGTCAGTGCCGAGAGTGACCGGGGGAATCTATAACACACTGTCAGTGTCCGAGAGTGACCAGGGGAATCTATAACACTCTGTCAATGTCTGAGCGTGACCAGGGATTTCTAGAAAACAAAGTAAGTGTGCGAGAGTAACCGGGGAGATCTACAACACACTCTCTGGTTCCACAAGTGAACAGGAGGGATCTATAACACACTCTCTGTATCCACAAGTGGCCAGGGGGATCTTTAACAAACATTAAGTGTCCGAGAGTGAAGGGGCTGGATCTATAACATGCTGTCTGTGTCCAGAATTGATTGGGGGGGAGGCATACAACACTGTCAGTGTCCGATTGTGACTGGGGGGAAACTATAACACACTGTCTGTGTCCAGAATTGAGGGGGGTGTGGGGGGGATCCATACCACACTGTCTGTGTCTGATAGTTATCCAGGGAAAACTATAACACAAAGTCAGTGTCCGAGAGTGACCGAGGGGAATCTATAACACGCTGCCTGTGTCCAGAATTGATAGGGGGGGATCCATACCACACTCTCTGTGTCCGATAGTTATCCAGGGGAATGTATAACACGCTGTCCATGTCTGACAGTGAGCGGGGGAATTCTGTAATACGCGGTCAGTGTCCGACAGTTTCCGAGGGATCAATAACACTGTGTCTGAGCCAGGGAGTGACCAGGTTTAATGTATAACAAACTGTCATGTCTGTGAGAGATCAGGGGAGCGGAGGGGGCAATTTATAACACACTGTCAATGTCCGAGAGTGACCTTGGGGAATCTATAACATACTGTCTATGTCCAAGAGTGACCAGGGGAATCTATAACACACTGTAAGTGTCCGAGAGTGAGCGGGTTATGTCTAACACATTGAGACTGTCCAAGAGTGACCAGGGGGAAGCTATAACATACTGTCAATGTCCGAGTGTGAGCGGGGGGAATCTATAACACATGTCAGTATCCGAGAGTGACCAGGGGAATCTATAACACACTGTCAGTATCCGAGAATGACCTTGGGGATCAATAACACGCTGTCAGTGTCCGAGAGTGACCGGGGTGAAATTATGATAAACTGTCAATATCCGAAAGAGACTGTGGGGATTAATAACACACTGCCAGTGTCTGAGAGTGACTGGGGGTATCTATAACACACTGACACTGTCTTGGAGTAACCAGGGTGAATCTATAACACACTGCCAATGTCCAAGAGTGAGCAGGGGGAATCTCTAACACACTGTCCGTGTCTGAGAGTGACCAGGGTAATCTCTAACACACTGTCAGAGTCCAAGAGTGACCAGGGGAAACAATAACACACTATTGGTGTCCGAGCGTGACCGCGGGGAATCTAGAACACACTGTCAGTTTCCGAGAGTGACTGGGGGCATCTATAACAGGCTGACACTGTCCTAGAGTGGCAAAGAGGTATATATAACACATTGCCAATATTCGAGAGTGGGCAGGGGCATCTATAACACACTGTCATTGTCTGAGAGTGACTGGGGGAATCTATAACATGCTGACACTGTCCTAGAGTGACCAGGGGGAATCTATAACACACTGCCAATGTCTGAGAGTGAGCAGGGGTAATCTGTAACACATGGTCACTGTCTGAGAGTGACCAGTGTAATCTATAACACACTGTCTGTGTCCGAGAGTTACCGCGGGAAACTATAACACACTCTCAGTGTCCGAGAGTGACCAGGGGTATCTATCACACACTGTCAATGTCCGAGAGTGACCAGGGGTTTCTGGAAAACACAATAAGTGTCCGAGAGTGACCGCGGGGATCTATAACGAACTCTTTGGTTTCAGAAGTGACTAGGGTGGATCTATAACACACTCTCTGATTCCACAAATGACCATGGGGATCTATAAAAAACATTAAGTGTCCGAGAGTGACCATGGGGGATCTATAACATGCTGTCTTTGTCCAGAATTGATTGGCAGGGATCCATACCACACTACGTATTTCCAATAGTGACCGAGGTGAAACTATAACACACCGTCACTATCCAAGAGTGATCGGGGGAATTTATAACACGCTGTCAGTGTCTGAGAGTGACCAGGGGAATCTATAACACACTTTCAGTGTCCGAGACGGAGCCAGAGAATCTATAACACACTGTGAGAGTCCGATAGAGAGTGGGGGAATCTATAACACACTTTCTATGTCTGACAGTGACCGGGGGATCAAGAATACACTGTCTGAGCCTGGGGGTGAGGAGGTTTAATCTTTAACAAACTGTCAGTGTCTGCGAGTGATCAGTGGAATCTATAACACAATTTCAAAAAACAAGAGTGACCGTGGGGAATCTGCAACACAGTGTCAGTGTCCGAGAGGGACTCTATGGATCAGTAGCACACTGTCAGTGTTGGAGTGTGACCAAAATGAATCTATAACACACTGCCAATAACTGAGAGTGAGCAGGAGGAATCTATAACACACTTTCAGTGTCCAAGAGTGACTGGGGGAATTTATGACAGGCTGACATGTTCTAGAGTGACCAGGGAGAATATATAACACACTGCCAATGTCCGAAAGGGAGCAGGGGGAATCTCTAACACACTGTCAGTGTCTGAGAGTGACCAGGGTAATCTATAGCACACTGTCAGTGTGCAGGAGTGAACAGGGGAATCAATAACCCACTGTCAGTGTCCGAGAGTGACTGCGGGGAACGTAGAACACACTGTCAGTGCCGAGAGTGACTGGGGGAATCTATAACACACTGTCAGTGTCCGAGAGTGACCAGGGGAATCTATAACACTCTGTCAATGTCTGAGCGTGACCAGGGATTTCTAGAAAACAAAGTAAGTGTGCGAGAGTAACCGGGGAGATCTACAACACACTCTCTGGTTCCACAAGTGAACAGGAGGGATCTATAACACACTCTCTGTATCCACAAGTGGCCAGGGGGATCTTTAACAAACATTAAGTGTCCGAGAGTGAAGGGGCTGGATCTATAACATGCTGTCTGTGTCCAGAATTGATTGGGGGGGAGGCATACAACACTGTCAGTGTCCGATTGTGACTGGGGGGAAACTATAACACACTGTCTGTGTCCAGAATTGAGGGGGGTGTGGGGAGGATCCATACCACACTGTCTGTGTCTGATAGTTATCCAGGGAAAACTATAACACAAAGTCAGTGTCCGAGAGTGACCGAGGGGAATCTATAACACGCTGCCTGTGTCCAGAATTGATAGGGGGGGATCCATACCACACTCTCTGTGTCCGATAGTTATCCAGGGAAATGTATAACACGCTGTCCATGTCTGACAGTGAGCGGGGGAATTCTGTAATACGCGGTCAGTGTCCGACAGTTTCCGGGGGATCAATAACACTGTGTCTGAGCCAGGGAGTGACCAGGTTTAATGTATAACAAACTGTCATGTCTGTGAGAGATCAGGGGAGCGGAGGGGGCAATTTATAACACACTGTCAATGTCCGAGAGTGACCTTGGGGAATCTATAACATACTGTCTATGTCCAAGAGTGACCAGGGGAATCTATAACACACTGTAAGTGTCCGAGAGTGAGCGGGTTATGTCTAACACATTGAGACTGTCCAAGAGTGACCAGGGGGAAGCTATAACATACTGTCAATGTCCGAGTGTGAGCGGGGGGAATCTATAACACATGTCAGTATCCGAGAGTGACCAGGGGAATCTATAACACACTGTCAGTACCCGAGAATGACCGTGGGGATCAATAACACGCTGTCAGTGTCCGAGAATGACCGGGGTGAAATTATGATAAACTGTCAATATCGGAAAGAGACTGTGGGGATTAATAACACACTGCCAGTGTCTGAGAGTGACTGGGGGTATCTATAACACACTGACACTGTCTTGGAGTAACCAGGGCGAATCTATAACACACTGCCAATGTCCAAGAGTGAGCAGGGGGAATCTCTAACACACTGTCCGTGTCTGAGAGTGACCAGGGTAATCTCTAACACACTGTCAGAGTCCAAGAGTGACCAGGGGAAACAATAACACACTATTGGTGTCCGAGCGTGACCGCGGGGAATCTAGAACACGCTGTCAGTTTCCGAGAGTGACTGGGGGCATCTATAACAGGCTGACACTGTCCTAGAGTGGCAAGGAGGTATATATAACACATTGCCAATATTCGAGAGTGGGCAGGGGCATCTATAACACACTGTCATTGTCTGAGAGTGACTGGGGGAATCTATAACATGCTGACACTGTCCTAGAGTGACCAGGGGGAATCTATAACACACTGCCAATGTCTGAGAGTGAGCAGGGGTAATCTGTAACACACGGTCAGTGTCTGAGAGTGAGCAGGGGTAATCTATAACACACTGTCTGTGTCCGAGAGTTTCCGTGTGAAACTATAACACACTGTCAGTGTCCAAGAGTGACCAGGGGAATCTATCACACACTGTCAATGTCCGAGAGTGACCAGGCATTCCTGGAAAACACAATAAGTGCCCAAGAGTGACCGGGGGGATATATAACAAACTCTTTGGTTTCAGAAGTGACCAGGGGGGATCTATAACACACTCTCTGTTTCCACAAGTGACCAGGGGGATCTATAAAAAATATTAAGTGTCTGAAAGTGACCGTGGGGTATCTATAACATGCTGTCTGTGTCCAGAATTGATCGGTGGGAATCCATACCACACTACCTATTTCCGATAGAAACCTTGGGGAAACTATAACACTTCGTCACTATCCAAGAGTGACCGGGGGAATCTATAACACACTTTCAGTGTCCGAGAGTGAGCAGGGGAATCTATGACACACTTTCAGTGTCCGAGAGGGAACCGGGGAATCTATAACACACTGTCAGTGTCCGAAAGTGAGCGGGGAATCTATGACACACTTTCTTTTTCTGGCAGTGACCGGGGAATCAAGAACACACTGTCTGAGCCTGGGAGTGATGAGGTTTAATCTTTAACAAGCTATCAGTGTCTGCGAGTGATCAGTGGAATCTATAACACAATTTCAAAAAACAAGAGTGACCGTGGGGAATCTGTAACACAGTGTCAGTGTCCTAGAGGGACTCTAGGATCAATAGCAGACTGTCGGTGTTGGAGTGTGACCAAAAGGAATCTATAACACACTGTTAGCATCAGAGAATAACCTTGGGGATCAATAACACGCTGTCAGTGTCTGACAGTGCCCATGGGAATCTAAAACATAATGTCAGTGTCCAAAAGTGACCGGGGGAACCTCTAACGCAGTGTTAGTGTCTGAGAGTGACTGGGGGAATCTATAACACACTGTCAGTGTCTGAGTGTGACCAGGGTAAACTATAACACACTGTCAGCGTCCAACAGTGACTGCGGGGAATCAATAACACCCTGTCAGTGTCCGTGAGTGAGCAAGGGAATCTATAAGACACTGTCAGTGTTCGAGAGTGAGTGTGGGCATTTATAACATGCTCTCATTGTCCCAGAGTTACCGTGGAAATTATGATAAACTGTCAATATCTGAAAGAGACCGTGGGCATTAATAACACACTGCCAGTGTCTGAGAGTGACCGGGGGAATCTATAACACACCATCAGTGTCCGACAGTGACGGCGGGGAATCTATAACACACTGTCAGTATCCGAGAGTGAGTGTGGGGAATCTATAACATGCTGTCTGTGTCCTAGAGTGAGTGGGGGCATTTATAACTCGCTGACAGTGTCCCAGAGTGATCAGGGGGAATCTATAACGCACTGCCAATAACCGAGAGTGAGCATGGGGAATCTATAACACACTTTCAGTGTCCAAGAGTGACCGGGGCCATCTATAACACGCTGACACTGTCTTGGAGTGACCAGGGCGAATCTATAAAACACTGCGAATGTCCGAGAGTGAGCAGGGGGAATCTCTAATACACTGTCCGTGTCTGAGAGTGACCAGGGTAATCTATAACACACTGTTGGTGTCCGGGAGTGACCGTGGGGAATGTAGAACATGCTGTCAGTGTTCGAGAGTGACTGGGGGCATCTATAATAAGCTGACACTTTCCTAGAGTGACCAGGAGGTATCTATAACACACTGCCAATATTCAAGAGTGGGCAGGGGGCATCAATAACACACTGTCAGTGTCCGAGAGTGACTGGCGGAATCTATAACATGTTGACACTGTCCTAGATTGACCAGGGGGAATCTATAACACACTGCCAATGTCTGAGAGTGAGCAGGGGTAATCTGTAACACACGGTCAGTGTCTGAGAGTGACCAGGGTAATCTATAACACACTGTCTGTGTCCGAGAGTTACCGCGCGAAACTATAACACACTGTCAGTGGCCAAGAGTGACCAGGGGAATCTATCACACACTGTCAATGTCCGTGAGTGACCAGGGGTTCCTGGAAAACACAATAAGTGTCCAAGAGTTTCCGGGGGGATATATAACGAACTCATTGGTTTCAGAAGTGACCAGGGGGGAAAAATAACACACTCTTTGTTTCCACAAGTGACCAGGGGGATCTATAAAAAACATTAAGTGTCTGAGAGTGACCGTGGGGGCTCTATAACATGCTGTCTGTGTTCTGAATTGATCGGCGGGGAACCATACCACACTACCTATTTCCAATAGAAAACGTGGGGAAACTATGACACACCGTCACTATCCAAGAGTGACCGGGGGAATCTATAACACACTGTCAGTTTCCGAGAGTGACAAGGGGAATCTATAACACACTTTCAGTGTCCGAGATGGAGCCGGGGAATCTATAACACACTGTGAGAGTCCGAAAGTGACCGGGGGAATCTATAACACACTTTCTGTGTCTGACAGTGACCGGGGGATCAAGAACACACTGTCTGAGCCTGGGAGTGATGAGGTTTAATCTTTAACAAACTGTCAGTGTCTGCGAGTGATCAGTGGAATCTATAACACAATTTCAAAAAACAAGAGTGACCGTGGGGATCTGTAACACAGTGTCAGTGTCCAAGAGAGACTCTATGGATCAATAGCACACTGTCAGTGTTGGAGTGTGACCAAAAGGAATCTATAACACACTGTTAGCGTCAGAGAATAACCTTGGGGATCAAATAACACACTGTCAGTGTCCGAGAGTGACCAGGGGAATCTATCACACACTGTCAATGTCCGAGAGTGACCAGGGGTTTCCGGAAAACACAATAAGTGACTGGGAATGACCGGGGGGATCTATAACGAACTTTTTGGTTTCAGAAGTGACCAGGGGGGATCTATAACACACTCTCTGTTCCCACAAATGACCATGGGGATCTATAAAAAGCATTAAGTGTCTGAGAGTGACCGTGGTGTATCTATAACATGCTGTCTGTGTCCAGAATTGATCGGCGGGAATCCATACCACACTACCTATTTCCAATAGTGACCGAGGGGAAACTATAACACATCGTCACCATCCAAGAGTGAACGGAGGAATCTATAACACGCTGTCAGTTTCCGAGAGTGACCAGGGGAATCTATAACACACTTTCAGTGTCCGAGATGGAGCCAGGGAATCTATAACACACTGTCAGTGCCCGATAGTGGGTGGGGGAATCTATAACACACTTTCTGTGTCTGACAGTGACCGGGGGATCAAGAACACACTGTCTGAGCCTGGGAGTGATGAGATTTAATCTTTAACAAACTGTCAGTGGCTGTGAGTGATCAGTGGAATCTATAACACAATTTCAAAAAACAAGAGTGACCGTGGGGAATCTGTGACACAGTGTCAGAGTCCGAGAGTGACTCTAGGGATCAATAGCACACTGTCAGTGTTGGAGTGTGACCAAAAGGAATCTATAACACACTGTTAGCGTCAGTGAATAACCTTGGGGATCAATAACACGCTGTCAGTGTCTGACAGTGCCCATGGGAATCTAAAACATAATGTCAGTGTCCAAAAGTGACCTGGGAAACCTCTAACACAGTGTTAGTGTCCAAGAGTGACTGGGGGAACCTATAACACGCTGACACTGTCCTAGAGTGACCAGGGGGAATCTATCACACACTGTCAGTGTCTGAGTGTGACCAGGGTAATCTATAACACACTGTCAGTGTCCAACAGTGACCACGGGGAATCAATAAAAACCTGTCAGTGTCCGTGAGTGAACAAGGGAATCTATAAGACACTGTCAGTGTTCGAGAGTGAGTGGGGGCATTTATAACATGCTGCCAGTGTCCCAGAGTGACCAGGGGGGATCTATAACACACTGCCAATAACCAAGAGTGAGCAGGGGGAATCTATAACACACTTTCAGTGTCCAAGAGTGACTGGGGGAATCTATGACAGGCTGACATGTTCTAGCGTGACCAGGGGGAATATATAACACACTGCCAATGTCCGAGAGTGAGCAGGGGGAATCTCTAACACACTGTCAGAGGCCCAGAGTGACCAGGGTAATCTATAGCACACTGTCAGTGTGCAGGAGTGACCAGGGGAATCAATAACCCACTGTCGGTGTCCGAGAGTGACTGCGGGGAACCTAGAACACACTGTCAGTGCCGAGAGTGACCGGGGGAATCTATAGCACACTGTGAGTGTCCAATAGTTATCCAGGAGAATGTATAACACACTGTCCATGTCCGACAGTGAGCGGGGGAATCTGTAACACGCGGTCAGTGTCCGACAGTGACCGGGACTTCAATAACACTTTTTCTGAGTCACGGAGTGACAAGGTTTAATCTATAACAAACTGTCATGTCTGCGAGAGATCAGGGGAGCGGAGGTGGTAATTTATAACACACTGTCAATGTCCAAGAGTGACCAGGGGAATCTATAACACACTGTCAGTCTCTGAGAGGGAGCGGGGGCAAACTATAACACACTGTCAGTGTCCAAGAGTGAGCGGGGTAATCTCTAACACATTGACACTGTCCAAGAGTGACCAGGGGGAACATATAACACACCGTCAATGTCCGAGTGTGAGCGGGGGGAATCTATAACACATGTCAGTATCCGAGAGTGACTCTAAGGATCAATAACACACTGCCAGTGTCCCAGATTGACCGGGGTGAAATTATGATAAACGATTAATATCCGAAAGTGACCGTGGGGATTAATAACACACTGCCAGTGTCTGAGAGTGACCGGGGGAATCTATAACACACCATCAGTGTCCGACAGTGACGGCGGGGAATCTATAACACACTGTCAGTTTCCGAGAGTGAGCGTGGGGAATCTATAACATGCTGTCTGTGTCCTAGAGTGAGTGGGGGCATTTATAACACGCTGACAGTGTCCGAGAGTGATCAGTGGGGATCTATAATGCACTGCCAATAACCGAGAGTGAGCATGGGGATTCTATAACACACTTTCAGTGTCCAAGAGTGACTGGTGGAATCTATAACACGCTGACACTGTCTTGGAGTGACCAGGATGAATCTATAACACACTGCCAATGTCCGAGAGTGAGGAGGGGGAATCTCTAACACACTGTCCGTGTCATAGAGTGACCAGGGTAATCTATAACACACTGTCAGTGTCCAAGAGTGACCAGGGGAATCAATAACACACTTTTGGTGTCCGAGAGTGACCGTGGGGAATCTAGAACACACTGTCAGTGTCCTAGAGTGATTGGGGGCATCTATAACACGCTGACACTGTCCTAGAGTGACCAAGAGGTATATATAACACACTGCGAATATTCAAGAGTGGGCAGGGGGCATCTATAACACACTGTCAGTGTCCAAGAGTGACTGGGGGAATCTATAACACGCTGACACTGTCCTAGAGTGACCAGGGGGAATCTATAACACACTGCCAATGTCTGAGAGAGAGCAGGGGTAATCTGTAACACACTGTCAGTGTCCGAGAGTGACCAGGGGAATCTATCACACACTGTCAATGTCCGAGAGTGACCAGGGTTTTCAAGAAAACGCAGTAAGTGTCCGAGAGTAACCGGGGAGAACTATAACACACTCTCTGGTTCCACAAGTGAACAGGAGGGATCTATAACACACTCTCTGTATCCACAAGTGACCAGGGGGGATCTTTAACAAACATTAAGTGTCCGAGAGTGAAGGGGCTGGATCTATAACATGCTGTCTGTGTCCAGAATTGATTGGGGGGGAGCCATACAACACTGTCAGTGTCCGATTGTGACTGGGGGGAAACTATAACACACTGTCTGTGTCCAGAATTGAGGGGTGTGGGGGGGGGGGGGTGGTTCCAAACCACACTGTCTGAGTCTGATAGTTATCCAGGGAAACTATAACACACTGTCAGTGTCCGAAAGTGACCGCGGGGAATCTATAACATGCTGCCTGTGTCCAGAATTGATACGGGGGTGTGGATCCATACCACACTGCCTGTGTCCGATAGTTATCCAGGGGAATGTATAACACACTGCCAATGTCCGACAGTGAGCGGGGGAATTTGTAATACGCGGTCAGTGTCCGACAGTGACCGGGGGATCAATAACACTCTGTCTGAGCCACGGAGTGACCAGGGTTAATGTATAACAAACTGTCATGTCTGCGAGAGATCAGGGGAGCGGAGGGGGCAATCTACAACACACTGTCAATGTCTGAGAGTGACCTTGGGGAATCTCTAACATACTGTCTATGTCCAAGAGTGACCAGGGGAATCTATAACACACTGTAAGTGTCCGAGAGTAAGCGGGTTATGTCTAACACATTGAGACTGTCCAAGAGTGACCAGGGGGAAGCTATAACATACTGTCAATGTCCGAGTGTGAGCGGGGGGAATCTATAACACATGTCAGTATCCGAGAGTGACCAGGGGAATCTATAACACACTGTCAGTATCCGAGAATGACCGTGGGGATCAATAACACGCTGTCAGTGTCCGGGAATGACCGGGGTGAAATTATGATAAACTGTCAATATCCAAAAGAGACTGTGGGGATTAATAACACACTGCCAGTGTCTGAGAGTGACCGGGGGAATCTATAACACATTATCAGTGTGTGAAAGTGACGGCGGGGAATCTATAACACACTGTCAGTTTCCGAGATTGAGCGTGGGGAATCTATAACATGCTGTCTGTGTCCAAGAGAAAGTGGGGCCATTTATAACACGCTGACAGTGTGCCAGAGTGATCAGGGGGGATCTATAACGCACTGCCAATAACCGAGAGTGAGCAGAGGGAATCTAGAACACACTATCAGTGTCCAAGAGTGACTGTTGTTATCGATAAAACATGGACACTGTCTTGGAGTAACCAGGGCGAATCTATAACACACTGCCAATGTCCAAGAGTGAGCAGGCGGAATCTCTAACACACTGTCCTTGTCTGAGAGTGACCAGGGGAATCAATAACACACTATTGGTGTCCGAGCGTGACCGCGGGGAATCTAGAACACACTGTCAGTTTCCGAGAGTGACTGGGGGCATCTATAACAGGCTGACACTGTCCTAGAGTGGCAAGGAGGTATATATAACACATTGCCAATATTCGAGTGTGGGCAGGGGCATCTATAACACACTGTCAGTGTCCGAGAGAGACTGGGGGAATCTATAACACGCTGACACTGTCCTAGAGTGACCAGGGGGAATCTATAACACACTGCCAATGTCTGAGAGTGAGCAGGGCTAATCTGTAACACACGGTCAGTGTCTGAGAGTGACCAGGTTAATCTATAACACACTGTCTGTGTCCGAGAGTTTCCGTGGGAAACTATAACACACTGTCAGTGTCCAAGAGTAACCAGGGGAATCTATCACACACTGTCAATGTCCGAGAGTGACCACGCATTCCTGGAAAACACAATAAGTGCCCAAGAGTGACCGGGGGGATATATAATGAACTCTTTGGTTTCAGAAGTGACCAGGGGGGATCTATAACACACTCTCTGTTTCCACAAGTGACCAGGGGGATCTATAAAAAATAGTAAGTGTCTGAAAGTGACCGTGGGGTATCTATAACATACTGTCTGTGTTCTGAATTGATCGGCGGGGAACCATACCACACTACCTATTTCCGATAGAAACCTTGGGGAAACTATAACACTCCGTCACTATCCAAGAGTGACCGGGGGAATCTACAACACACTGTCAGTGTCTGAGAGTGAGCAGGGGAATCTATAACACGCTTTCAGTGTCCGAGATGGAACCGGGGAATCTATAACACACTGTCAGTGTCCGAAAGTGAGCGGGGGAATCTATAACACACTTTCTTTTTCTGGCAGTGACCGGGGGATCAAGAACACACTGTCTGAGCCTGGGAATGACGAGGTTTAATCTTTAACAAACTGTCAGTGTCTGCGAGTGATCAATGGAATCTATAACACAATTTCAAAAAACAAGAGTGACCGTGGGGAATCTGTAACACAGTGTCAGTGTCCAAGATTGACTCTAGGATCAATAGCAGACTGTCAGTGTTGGAGTGTGACCAACAGGAATCTATAACACACTGTTAGCATCAGAGAATAACCTTGGGGATCAATAACACGCTGTCAGTGTCTGAGTGTGACCAGGGTAAACTATAACACACTGTCAGTTTCCAACAGTGACCGCGGGGAATCAATAACACCATGTCAGTGTCCGTGAGTGAGCAAGAGAATCTAGTAGACACTGTCAGTGTTCGAGAGTGAGTGGGGGCATTTATAACATGCTCTCATTGTCCGAGAGTGACCGTGGAAATTATGATAAACTGTCAATATCCGAAAGAGACCGTGGGCATTAATAACACACTGCCAGTGTCTGAGAGTGACCGGGGGAATCTATAACACACCATCAGTGTCCGACAGTGACAGCGGGGAATCTATAACACACTGTCAGTTTCCGAGAGTTAGTGTGGGGAATCTATAACATGCTGTCAGTGTCCTAGAGTGAGTGGGGGCATTTATAACTCGCTGACAGTGTCCCAGAGTGATCAGGGGGAATCTATAACGCACTGCCAATAACCGAGAGTGAGCAGGGGGAATCTATAACACACTGTCAGTTTCCAACAGTGACCGCGGGGAATCAATAACACCCTGTCAGTGTCCGTGAGTGAGCAAGAGAATCTAGTAGACACTGTCAGTGTTCGAGAGTGAGTGGGGGCATTTATAACATGCTCTCATTGTCCGAGAGTGACCGTGGAAATTATGATAAACTGTCAATATCCGAAAGAGACCGTGGGCATTAATAACACACTGCTAGTGTCTGAGAGTGACCGGGGGAATCTATAACACACCATCAGTGTCCGACAGTGACGGCGGGGAATCTATAACACACTGTCAGTTTCCGAGAGTTAGTGTGGGGAATCTATAACATGCTGTCAGTGTCCTAGAGTGAGTGGGGGCATTTATAACACGCTGACAGTGTCCCAGAGTGATCAGGGGGAATCTATAACGCACTGCCAATAACCGAGAGTGAGCAGGGGGAATCTATAACACACTTTCAGTGTCCAAGAGTGACCGGGGCCATCTATAACACGCTGACGCTGTCTTGGAGTGACCAGGGCGAATCTATAAAACACTGCGAATGTCCGAGAGTGAGCAGGTGGAATCTCTAACACACTGTCTGTGTCATAGAGTGACCAGGGTAATCTATAACACACTAATGGTGTCCGAGAGTGACTGCGGGGAATCTAGAACACACTGTCAGTGTCCAAGAGAGGCCAGGGTAATCAATAACACACTATTGGTGTCCGAGAGTGACCGTGGGGAATGTAGAACACGCTGTCAGTGTTCGAGAGTGACTGGGGGCATCTATAATAAGCTGACACTTTCCTAGAGTGACCAGGAGGTATATATAACATACTGCCAATATTCAAGAGTGGGCAGGGGGCATCTATAACACACTGTCAGTGTCCTAGAGTGACTGGCGGAATCTATAACATGCTGACGCTGTCCTAGAGTGACCAGGGGGAATCTATAACACACTGCCAATGTCTGAGAGTGAGCAGGGGTAATCTGTAACACATGATCAGTGTCCGAGAGTGACCAGGTTAATCTATAACACACTGTCTGTGTCCGAAAGTTACAGCACGAAACTATAACACACTATCAGTGTCCAAGAGTGACCAGGGGAATCTATCACACACTGTCAATGTCCGAGAGTGACCAGGGGTTCCTGGAAAACACAATAAGTGCCCAAGAGTTTCCGGGGGGATATATAACGAACTCATTGGTTTTAGAAGTGACCAGGGGGGAAAAATAACACACTCTCTGTTTCCACAAGTGACCAGGGGGATCTATAAAAAACATTAAGTGTCTGAGAGTGACCGTGGGGGATCTATAACATGCTGTCTGTGTTCTGAATTGATCGGCGGGGAACCATACCACACTACCTATTTCCGATAGAAACCGTGGGGAAACTATAACATACCGTCACTATCCAAGAGTGACCAGGGGAATCTATAACACACTGTCAGTTTCCGAGAGTGACCAGGGGAATCTATAACACACTGTCAGTGTCCGAGATGGAGCCGGGGAATCTATAACACACTGTGAGTGTCCGAAAGTGACCGGGGGAATCTATAACACACTTTCTGTGTCTGACAGTGACCGGGGAATCAAGAACACACTGTCTGAGCCTGGGAGTGACAAGGTTTAATCTTTAACAATCTGTCAGTGTCTACGAGTGATCAGTGGAATCTATAACACAATTTCAAAAAACAAGAGTGACCGTGGGGAATCTGTGACACAGTGTCAGAGTCTATGAGTGAGCAAGGGAAACTACAAGCCACTGTCAGTGTTCGAGAGTGAGTGGGGGCATTTATAACATGCTGTCAGTGTCCCAGAGTGACCAGGGGGATCTGTAAGACACTGCCAATAACCGAGAGTGAGCAGGGGAAATCTATAACACACTTTCAATGTCCAAGATTAACTGGGGGAATCTATGACACGCTGACATGTGCTAGAGTGACCAGGAGGAATATATAACACACTGCCAATGTACGAGATTGAGCAAGGGAATCTATCAGACCCTGTCAGTGTTCGAGAGTGAGTGGGGGCATTTATAGCATGCTGTCAGTGTCCCAGAGTGACCAGGGTAATCTATTGCACACTGTCAGTGAGCAGGAGTGACCAGGGGAATCAATAACGCACTGTCGGTGTCCGAGAGTGACTGCGGGGAACCTAGAACACACTGTCAGTCCCGAGAGTGACCGGGGGAATCTATAACACTCTCTCAATGTCCGTGCATGACCAGGGGTTTCTAGAAAACACAATAAGTGTCCGAGAGTAACCGGGGAGATCTATAACACACTCTCTGGTTCCAGAAGTGAACAGGAGGGATCTAACACATTCTCTGTATCCACAAGTGACCAGGGGGGATCTTTAACAAACATTAAGTGTCCGAGAGTGAAGGGGCTGGATCTATAACATGCTGTCTGTGCCCAGAATTGACTGGCGGGAACCATACAGCACTGTCAGTGTCCGAATGTGACTGGGGGGGAAACTATAACACACTGTCTGTGTTCAGAATTGAGGCTGGTGGGGGGGATCCATACGACACTGTCTGTGTCTGATAGTTATCCAGGGGAAACTATAACACACTGTCAGTGTCCGAGAGTCACTGCAGGGAATCTATAACACACTGTCAGTGTCCGAGAGTGACTAGGGGGATCTATAACACACTGCCAATAACCAAGAGTGAGCAGGGGAAATTTATAACACTCTTTCAGTGTCCAATATTAACTGGGGGAATCTATTGCACGCTGACATGTCCTAGAGTGACCAGGAGGAATATATAACACACTGCCAATGTCCGAGAGTGAGCAAGGGAATCTATAAGACCCTGTCAGTGTTCGAGATGAGTGGGGGCATTTATTGCATGCTGTCAGTGTCCCAGAGTGACCAGGGTAATCTATTGCACACTGTCAGTGAGCAGGATTGACCAGGGGAATCAATAACGCACTGTCGGTGTCCGGGCGTGACTGCGGGGAACCTAGAACACACTGTCAGTGCCGAGAGTGACCGGGGGAATCTATAACATACTGTCAGTGTCCGAGAGTGACCAGGGGAATCTATAACACTCTCTCAATGTCCGTGCGTGACCATGGGGTTTCTAGAAAACACAATAAGTGTCCGAGAGTAACCGGGGAGATCTATAACACACTCTCTGGTTCCACAAGTGAACAGGAGGGATCTAACACATTCTCTGTATCCACAAGTGACCAGGGGGGATCTTTAACAAACATTAAGTGTCCGAGAGTGAAGGGGCTGGATCTATAACATGCTGTCTGTGTCCAGAATTGATTGGCGGGAACCATACAGCACTGTCAGTGTCCGAATGTGACTGGGGGGAAACTATAACACACTGTCTGTTTTCAGAATTGAGGGGGGTGGGGGGGATCCATACTACACTGTCTGTGTCTGATAGTTATCCAGGGGAAACTATAACACACTGTCAGTGTCCGAGAGTGACCGTGGTTGATCTATAAAACGCTGCCTGTGTCCAGAATTGATAGGGGAGGGGGGGGGGGGGGGGGATCCATACCACACTGTCTGTGTCCGATAGTTATCCAGGGGATTGTATAATACACTGTCCATGTCCGACAGTGAGCGGGGGAATCTGTAATATGTGGTCAGTGTCCGACAGTGACCGGGGGATCAATAACACTCTGTCTGAGCCAGGGAGTGACCAGGTTTAATGTACAACAAACTGTCATGTCTGCGAGAGATCAGGGGAGTGGAGGGGGCAATCTATAACACACTGTCAATGTCCGAGAGTGAGCGGGGTAATCTCTAACACATTGAGACTGTCCAAGAGTGACCAGGGGGAAGATATAACACACTGTCAATGTCCGAGTGTGAGCGTGGGAATCTATAACACATGTCAATATCCGAGAGTGACCAGGGGAATCTATAACACTCTGTCAGTATCCGAGAATGACCGTGGGGATTAATAACACACTGCCAGTGTCTGAGAGTGACCGGGGTGAAATTATGACAAACTGTCAATATCCAAAGACAGCGTGGGGATTAATAACACACTGCCAGTGTCTGAGAGTGACCGGGGGAATCTATAACATACCGTCAGTGTCCGACAGTGACGGCGGGGAATCTATAACACACTGTCAGTTTCCGAGAGTGAGCATGGGGAATCTATAACATGCTGTCTGTGTCCTAGAGTGAGTGGGGGCATTTATAACACGCTGACAGTGTCCCAGAGAGATCAGGGGGGATCTATAATGCACTGCCAATAACCGAGAGTGAGCAGGGGGCATCTATAACACACTTTCAGTGTCCAAGAATGACCGGGGGCATCTATAACACGCTGACACTGTCTTGGAGTGACCAGGGCGAATCTATAACACACTGCGAATGTCCGAGAGTGAGCAGGGGGAATCTCTAACACACTGTCCGTGTCTGAGAGTGACCAGGGGAATCAATAACACACTATTGGTGTCCGAGAGTGACCATGGGCAATCTCGAACACACTGTCAGTGTCCGAGAGTGACTGGGGGCATCTATAACACGCTGACACTATCCAAGAGTGACCAGGGGGAATCGATAACACACTGCCAATGTCTGAGAGTGAGCAGGGTTAATCTGTATCACACGGTCAGTGTCTGAGAGTGATCAGGGTAATCTATAACACACTGTCACTATCCAAGAGTGTCTGGGGGAATCTATAACACACTGTCAGTGTCCGAGAGTGACCAGGGGAACTATAACACACTGTCAGTGTCCGAGATGCAGCCGGGGAATCTCTAACACACTGTCAGTGTCCGACAGTGAGTGGGGGAATCTAAAAAATAATGTCAGTGTCCAAAAGTGACCGGGGGAAACTCCACCACACTGTTAGTGTCTGAGAGTGAGTGTGGGAATGTATAAAACACTGTCAGTGTCCGAGAGTGACCAGGGGGAATCTATAACACACTGTCAGTGTCTGAGTGTGACCAGGGTAATCTATAACACACTGTCAGTGTCCAACAGTGACCGCGGGGAATCAATAACACCCTGTCAGTGTCCAAGAGTGAGCAAGGGAATCTATAAGACAGTGTCAGTGTTCGAGAGTGAGTGGGGGCATTTATAACATGCTGACAGTGTTCCAGAGTGACCAGGGGGGATCTATAACACACTGCCAATAACCGAGAGTGAGCAGGGGGAATCTATAACACACTTTCAGTATCCAAGAGTGACTGGGGGAATATATAACACACTGACATGTCCTAGAGTGACCAGGGGGAATATATAACACACTGCCAATGTCCGAGAGGGAGCAGGGGGAATCTCTAACACACTGTCAGTGTCTGAGAGTGACCAGGGTAATCTATAGCACACTGTCAGTGTGCAGGAGTGACCAGGGGAATCAATAACGCACTGTCGGTGTCCGAGAATGACTGCGGGAAATCTAGAACACACTGTCAGTGTCCGAGAGTGACCCGGGGAATATATAAAACACTGTCAGTGTCCGAGAGTGACCACGGGAATCTATAACACTCTGTCAATGACCGAGCGTGACCAGGGCTTTCTAGAAAACACAGTACGTGTCCGAGAGTAACCGGGGGATCTATAAAAGGCTCACTATTTCCACAAGTGAACAGGAGGGAGCTATAACACACTCTATGTTTCCACAAGTGACCAGTGGGGATCTATAACAAACATTAAGTGTCTGAGAGTGACGGGGGTTGATCTATAACATGCTGTCTGTGTCCAGAATTGATCTGGGGTGAGCCATACCACACTGTCAGTGTCCGATTGTGACTGGGGGGAAACTATAACACACTGTGTGTGTCCAGAATTGAGAGGGGTGGGTGGGATCCATACCACACTGACTGTGTCCGATAGTTATCCAGGGGAAACTATAACACACTGTCAGTGTCCGAGAGTGACCGCTGGGAATCTATAACAGACTGTCAGTGTCCGAGAGTGACCGTGCGGAATCTATAACACGCTGCCTGTGTCCAGAATTGATAGGGGCTGGTGGGGGGGGGGGGGGGGGGGGGGTGGGGGGGGAGGGGGGGATCCATACCACACTGTCTGTGTCCGATAGTTATCCAGGGGAATGTATAACACACTGTCCATGTCCGACAGTGAGCGGGGGAATCTGTAATACGCGGTCAGTGACCGACAGTGAACGGGGGATCAATAACACACTGTCTGAGCCAGGGAGTGACCAGGTTTAATGTATAACAAACTGTCATGTCTGCGAGAGATCAGGGGAGCGGAGGGGGCAATCTATAACACACTGTCAATGTCTGAGAATGACCTTGGGGAATCTATAGCATACTGTCTATGTCCAAGAGTGACCAGGGGAATCTATAACACACTGTAAGTGTCTGAGAAGGAGCGGGGGCAAACTATAACACACTGTCAGTGTCCAAGAGTGAGCGGGTTATGTCTAACACATTGAGACTGTCCAAGAGTGACCAGGGGGAAGCTATAACATACTGTCAATGTCCCAGTGTGAGCGGGGGGAATCTATAACACATGTCAGTATCCGAGAGTGACCACCGGAATCTATTACACACTGTCAGTATCCGAGAATGACCGTGGGGAACAATAACACGCTGTCAGTGTCCGAGAGTGACCGTGGTGAAGTTATGATAAACTTTCAATATCCGAAAGAGACTGTGGGGATTAATAACACACTGCCAGTGTCTGAGAGTGACCGGGGGAATCAATAACACACCATCAGTGTCCGACAGTGACGGCGGGGAATCTATAACGCACTGCCAATAACCGAGAGTGAGCAGGGGGAATCTATAACACACTATCAGTGTCCATGAGTGACTGGGGGTATCTATAACACACTGCCACTGTCTTGGAGTGACCAGGGGGAATCTCTAACACACTGTCCATGTCTGAGAGTGACCAGGGTAATCTATAACACACTGTCAGTGTCCACGAGTGACCAGGGGAATCAATAACACACTACTGGTGTCCGAGAGTGACCGCGGGGAATCTATAACACACTGTCAGTGTCCACGAGTGACCAGGGGAATCAATAACACACTATTGGTGTCCGAGAGTGACCGCGGGGAATCTACAACACACTGACAGTGTCCGAGAGTGACCAGGGGAATCAATAACACACTTTCAGTGTCCGAGATGGAACCGGGGAATCTATAAAACACTGTCAGTGTCCGAAAGTGAGTGGGGGAATCTATAACACACTTTCTGTGTCTGACAGTGACCGGGGGATCAAGAACACACTGTCTGAGTCTGGGAGTGACGAGGTTTAATCTTCAACAAACTGTCAGTGTCTGCGAGTGATCAGTGGAATCTATAACACAATTTCAAAAAACAAGAGTGACCGTGGAGAATCTGTAACACAGTGTCAGTGTCCGAGAGTGACTCTAGGATCAATAGCACATGGTTAGTGTTGGAGTGTGACCAAAAGGAATCTATAACACACTGTTAGCGTCAGAGAATAACCTTGGGGATCAATAACACGCTGTCAGTGTTCGGCAGTGCCCATGGGAATCTAAAACATAATGTCAGTGTCCAAAAGTGACCAGGGGAACCTCTAACACACTGTTAGTGTCCGAGAGTGACTGGGGGAATCTATAACACACTGTCAGTGTCTGAGTGTGACCAGGGTAAACTATAACACACAGTCAGTGTCCAACAGTGACCGCGGGGAATCAATAACACCCTGTCAGTGTCCGTGAGTGAGCAAGGGAATCTATAAGACACTGTCAGTGTTCGAGAGTGAGTGGGGGCATTTATAACATGCTGTCAGTGTCCCAGAGTGACCAGGGGGGATCTGTAACACATTGCCAATAACCGAGAGTGAGCAGGGGAAATCTATAACACACTTTCAGTGTCCAAGCGTGACTGGGGGAATCTATGACACGCGGACATGTCCTAGAGTGACCAGGGGGAATATATAACACACTGCCAATGTCCGAGAGTGAGCAAGGGAATCTATAAGACCCTGTCAGTGTTCGAGAGTGAGTGGGGGCATTTATAGCATGCTGTCAGTGTCCAGAGTGACCAGGGTAATCTATTGCACACTGTCAGTGTGCAGGAGTGACCAGGGGAATCAATAACGCACTGTTGGTGTCTGAGAGTGACTGCGGGGAACCTAGAACACACTGTCAGTGCCGAGAGTGATCGGGGGAATCTATAACACACTTTCAGTGTCCGAGAGTGACCAGGGGTATCTATAACACTCTCTCAATGACCGAGCGTGACCAGGGGTTTCTAGAAAACACAATAAGTGTCCGAGAGTAACCGGGGAGATCTATAACACACTCTCTGTTTCCACAAGTGAACAGGAGGGATCTATAACACACTCTCTGTATCCACAAGTGACCAGGGGGAATCTATAACAATAATTTAGTGTCCGAGAGTGAAGGGGCTGGATCCATAACATGCTGTCTGTGTCCAGAATTGATTGGGGGGGAGCCATACAACACTGTCAGTGTCTGATTGTGACTGGGGGGAAACTATATCACACTGTCTGTGTCCAGAATTGAGGGGGGTGGGGGGCATCCATACCACACTGTCTGTGTCTGATAGTTATCCAGGGGAAAGTATAACACACTGTCCATGTCCGAAACTATAACACACCGTCACTATCCAAGAGTGACCGGGGGAATCTATAACACACTGTTAGTGTCTGAGAGTGACCGTGGGGAATCTATAACACACTGCCAGTGTCCGAGAGTGACCGTGGGGAATCTATAACACGCTACCTGTGTCCAGAATTGATAGGGGGGCGGATCCATACCACACTGTCTGTGTCCGATAGTTATCCAGGGGAAAGTATAACACACTGTCCATGTCCGACAGTGAGCGGGGGAATCTGTAATACGCAGTCAGTGTCCGACAGTGACTGGGTGATCAATAACACTGTGTCTGAGCCAGGGAATGAACAGGTTTAATGTATAACAAACTGTCATGTCTGCGAGAGATCAGGGGAGTGGAGGGGGCAATCTATAACACACCGTCAATGTCCAAGAGTGACCTTGGGGAACCTATAACATACTGTCTATGTCCAAAAGTGACCAGGGAAATCTATAACACACTGTCAGTGTCCGAGAGTGAGCGGGGTAATCTCTAACACATTGACACTGTCCAAGAGTGACCAGAGGGAACATATAACACAGCGTCAATGTCCGAGTGTGAGCGGGGGGAATCTATAACACATGTCAGTATCCGAGAGTGACCAGGGGAATCTATAACACACTGTCAGTATCTGAGAATGACCGTGGGGATTAATAACACACTGTCAGTGTCTGAGAGTGACCGGGGTGAAATTATGACAAACTGTCAATATCCAAAGACACCGTGGGGATTAATAACACACTGCCAGTGTCTGAGAGTGACCGGGGGAATCTACAACACACCATCAGTGTCCGACAGTGACGGCGTGGAATCTATAACACACTGTCAGTTTCCGAGAGTGAGCATGGGGAATCTATAACATGCTGTCTGTGTCCTAGAGTGAGTGGGGGCATTTATAACACGCTGACAGTGTCCCAGAGTGATCAGGGGGATCTATAATGCACTGCCAATAACCAAGAGTGAGCAGGGGGCATCTATAACACACTTTCAGTGTCCAAGAGTGACCGCGGGCATCTATAACAGGCTGACACTGTCTTGGAGTGACCAGGGCGAATCTATAACACACTGCGAATGTCCGAGAGTGAGCAGGGGGAATCTATAACACACTGTCCGTGTCTGAGAGTTACCAGGGTAATCTATAACACACTATTGGTTTACGAGAGTGACCGCGGGGAGTCTAGAACACACTGTCAGTGTCCAAGAGTGACCAGGGGAATCAATAACACACTATTGGTGTCCGAGAGTGACCGTGGGCAATCTGGAACACACTGTCAGTGTCCGAGAGTGACTGGGGGCATCTATAACACTCTGTCAGTTTCTGAGAGTGACTGGGGGAATCTAAAACATGCTGACACTATCCTAGAGTGACCAGGGGGAATCTATAACACACTGCCAATGTCTGAGACTGAGCAGGGGTAATCTGTAACACACGGTCAGTGTCTGAGAGTGACCAGGGTAATTTATAACACACTGTCTTTGTCCGAGAGTTACCGCGGGAAACTATAACACACTGTCAGTGTCCAAGAGTGACCAGGGGAATCTATCGCACACTGTCAATGTCCAAGAGTGACCAGGGATTTCTGGAAAACACAATAAGTGTCCGAGAGTGACCGGGGGGATCTAGAACAAAGTCCTTGGTTTCAAAAGTGACCAGGGGGGATCTATAACACACTCTCTGTTTACACAAGTGACCAGGGGTATCTATAAAAAAACGTTAAGTGTCCGAGAGTGACCGTGGGGGATCTATAACATGCTGTCTGTGTCCAGAATTGATCGGCGGGGATCCATACCACACTACCTATTTCCGATAGTGACCGAGGGGAAACTAACACACCGTCAATATCCAAGAGTGACCCGGGGAATCTATAACACGCTGTCAGTGTCCGAGAGTGACCGGGGGAATCTCTAACACAATTTCAAAAAACAAGAGTGACCGTGGGGAACCTGTAACACAGTGTCAGTGTCCGAGAGTGACTCTAAGGATCAATAACACAGTGCCATTGTCCGAGAGTAACCGGGGTGAAATTATGATAAACTGTCAATATCGGAAAGAGACCGTGGGGATTAATAACACACTGCCAGTGTCTGAGAGTGACCGGGGGAATCTATAACACACCATCAGTGTCCGACAGTGACGGCGGGGAATCTATAACACACTGTCTGTTTCCAAGAGTGAGCGTGGGGAATCTATAACATGCTGTCTGTGTCCAAGAGTGAGTGGGGCTTTTATCACACGCTGACAGTGTCCCAAAGTGATCAGGGGGGATCTATAACGCACTGCCAATAACCGAGAGAGAGCAGGGGGAATCTATAACACACTTTCAGTGTCCAAGAGTGACTGGGGGAATCTATAATACGCTGACACTGTGTTGGAGTGACCACGGCAAATATATAACACACTGCCAATGTCCGAGAGTGAGCAGGAGGAATCTCTAACACACTGTCCGTGTCTGAGAGTAACCAGGGTAATCTATAACACACTGTGAGTGTCCAACAGTGACCAGTAACACACTGTCCGTGTCCGAGAGTGACCGTGGGCATCTATAACACCTTGACACTGTCCTAGAGTTACCAGGGGGTATATATAGCATACTGCCAATATTCAAGAGTGGGCAGCGGGAATCTATAACACACTGTCAGTGTCCGAGAGTGACTGGGGGCATCTATAACACGCTGACACTGTCCCAGAATGACTGGGGGAATCTATAACACACTGCCAATGTCTGAGAGTGAGCAGGGGTAATCTGTAACACACGGTCAGTGTCTGAGATTGACCAGGTTAATTTATAACACACTGTCTGTGTCTGAGACTTACCGCGGGAAACTATAACACACTGTCAGTGTCCAAGAGTGACCAGGGGAATCTATCACACACTGTCAATGTCGACAGTGACCAGGGGTTTCTAGAAAACACAATAATTTCCCAAGAGTGAGCGGGGGGATCTATAACAAAAACTATGGTTTCAGAAGTGACCAAGGGGGATCTATAACACACTCTCTGTTTCCACAAATGACCAGGGGGATCTTTAAAAAACATTAAGTGTCCAAGAGTGACCGGGGTGGGATCTGTAACATGCTGTCTGTTTCCAGAATTGATCAGGGGGGATCCATACCACACTGCATGTGTCCGATTGTGACCGGGGGGAAACTATAACACACTGTCACTGGCCAAGAGTGACCGGGGGAATCTATAACAGACTGTGAGTGTCGGAGAGTCAGCGGGGGAATCTATAACACACTGTCAGTGTCCGACAGTGAGTGGGGGAATCTATAACACACTTTCTGTATCTGACAGTGACCGGGGGATCAAGAACACACTGTCTGAGCTCGGGAGTGATGAGATTAAATCTATAACAAACTGTCAGTGTCCGCGAGGGATCAGTGGAATCTATAGCACAATTTCAAAAACCAAGAGTGACCGTGGGATATCTGTAACACAGTGTCAGTGACCGAGAGTAACTCTAGGGATCAATAGCACACTTTCAGTGTTGGAGTGTGACGAAAATGAATCTATAACACACTGTTAGTGTCAGAGAATTACCGTGGGGATCAATAACATGCTGTCAGTGTCCAACAAAGTCCATGGGAATCTAAAACATAATGTCAGTGTCCAACAGTGGCCGGGAGAATCTCTAACACACTGTTAGTGTCTGAGAGTGAGCGTGGGAATCTATAAAACACTGTCAATGTCCGAGAGTGACTGGGGGAAACTGTAACAAGCTGACACTGTCCTTGAGTGACCAGGGGGTATCTATAACACACTGTCAGGTTCTGAATGTGTCCAGGGTAATCTATAACGCCCTGTCAGTGTCCGAGAGTGAGCAAGGGAATCTATAAGACATTGTCAGTGTCCGAGAGTGAGTGGGGGCATTTATAACACGCTGACAGTGACCCAGAGTGACCGGGGGGGGATTTATAACACACTGCCAATAACCGACAGTGAGCAGGGGGAACCAATAACACACTTTCATTGCCCGAGAGTGACTGGGGGAATCTATAACACACTGACACTGTCCTAGAGTGACCAGGGGGAATCAAAAACAATCTGTCAATGTCCGAGCGTGACCAGGGGTTTTCAGAAAACACAATAAGTGTCCGAGAGTAACCGGGGGGATCTATAACACACTCTCTGGTTCCACAAGTGAACAGGAGGGATCTATAACACACTCTGTTTCCATAAGTGACCAGGGGGGATCTATAACAAACATAAGATTCCGAGAGTGAGGGGGTGAATCTATAACATGCTGTCTGTGTCCAGAATTGATCGGGGGGGGGGGGGGGGGGGGGGGGGGGACCCATACCACACTGTCAGTGTCCGATTGTGACTGGGGGGAAACTATAAAACACTGTCTATGTCCAGAATTGAGGGGGTGGGTGGGGATCCATACCACACTGACTGTGTCCGATAGTTATCCAGGGGAAACGATAACACACTGACAGTTTCCGAGTGTGACCACGGGGAATCTATGACACACTATCAGTGTCCGAGAGTGACCGTGGGGAATCTATAACATGCTGCCTGTTTCCAGAATTGATGGGGGGGTGGTGATCCATCCCACACTGTTTGTGTCCGATAGTTATCCAGGGGAACGTATAAAACACTGTCCATGTCCGAGAGTGAGCGGGGGAATCTGTAACATGCGGTCAGTGTCCAACAGTGACCGGGGGATCAATAACACACTGTCTGATCAAGGGAGTGACCAGGTTTAACGTGCAACAAACTGTCATGTCTGCGAGAGATCAGGGCAGCGGAGGGGACAATCTATAACACACTGTCAAAGTCCGAGAGTGACCTGGGGGAACCTATAACATACTGTCTATGTCCAAGAGTGACCAGGGGAATCTATAACACACTGTCAGTGTCTGAGAGTGAGCGGGGGCAAACTATAACACATTGTCAGTGTCCGAGAGTGAGCTGGGTAATCTCTAACACGTTGACACTGTCCAGGAGTGACCAGGGGGAAGCTATAACACACTGTCAATGTCCGATTGTGAGTGGGGGGAATCTATAACACATGTCAGTATCCGAGAGTGACCAGGGGAATCTATAACACAGTGTCAGTATCCAAGAATGACTGTGGGGATCAATAACACGCTGTCAGTGTCCGAGAGTGACTAGGGTGCATTTATGATAAACTGTCAATATCCGAAATTGACCATGGGGATTAATAACACACTGCCAGTGTCTGAGAGTGACCGGGGGAATCTAAAACACACTATCAGTGTCCGACAGTGACGGCGGGGAATCTCTTACACACTGTGAGTTTCCGAGAGTGAGCTTGGGGAATCTATAACATGCTGTCTGTGTCCTAGAGTGAGTGGGGGTATTTATAACACGCTTACAGTGTCCCAGAGTGATCAGGGTGAATCTATAACGCACTGCCAATAACCGACAGTGAGCATGGGGAATCTATAACACACTTTCAGTGTCCAAGAGTGACTGGCGGAATCTATAACACGCTGACACTGTCTTGGAGTGACCAGGGCGAATCTATAACACACTGCCAATGTCCGAGAGTGAGCAGGGGGAATCTCTAACACACTGTCCGTGTCTGAGAGTGACCAGGGTAATCTATAACACACTGTCAGTGTCCAAGTGTGACCAGGGGAATCAATAACACACTATTGGTGTCCAGCAGTGACCGCGGGGAATCTAGGACACACTGTCAGTGTCTGAGATTGACCGGGGGTTTCTAGAAAACACAATAATTGTCTGAGAGTGACCGGGGGGGATCTATAACAAATTCTTTGGTTTCAGAAGTGACCAGGGGGAATCTATAACACACTCTCTGTTTCCACAAATGACCAGGGGGATCTTTAAAAAACATTAAGTGTCCAAGAGTGACCGGGGTGGGATCTGTAACATGCTGTCTGTTTCCAGAATTGATCAGGGGGGATCCATACCACACTGCATGTGTTCGATTGTGACCGGGGGGAAACTATAACACACTGTCACTGGCCAAGAGTGACCGGGGGAATCTATAACAGACTGTGAGTGTCGGAGAGTCAGTGGGGGAATCTATAACACACTGTCAGTGTCCGACAGTGAGTGGGGGAATCTATAACACACTTTCTGTGTCTGACAGTGACCGGGGGATCAAGAACACACTGTCTGAGCTCGGGAGTGATGAGATTAAATCTATAACAAACTGTCAGTGTCCGCGAGGGATCAGTGGAATCTATAGCACAATTTCAAAAACCAAGAGTGACCGTGGGATATCTGTAACACAGTGTCAGTGACTGAGAGTAACTCTAGGGATCAATAGCACACTTTCAGTGTTGGAGTGTGACGAAAATGAATCTATAACACACTGTTAGTGTCAGAGAATTACCGTGGGGATCAATAACATGCTGTCAGTGTCCAACAAAGTCCATGGGAATCTAAAACATAATGTCAGTGTCCCACAGTGGCCGGGAGAATCTCTAACACACTGTTAGTGTCTGAGAGTGAGCGTGGGAATCTATAAAACACTGTCAATGTCCGAGAGTGACTGGGGGAAACTGTTACAAGCTGACACTGTCCTTGAGTGACCAGGGGGTATCTATAACACACTGTCAGGGTCTGAATGTGTCCAGGGTAATCTATAACGCCCTGTCAGTGTCCGAGAGTGAGCAAGGGAATCTATAAGACACTGTCAGTGTCCGAGAGTGAGTGGGGGCATTTATAACACGCTGACAGTGACCCAGAGTGACCAGGGGGGATTTATAACACACTGCCAATAACCGACAGTGAGCAGGGGGAACCAATAACACACTTTCATTGCCCGAGAGTGACTGGGGGAATCTATAACACATTGACACTGTCCTAGAGTGACCAGGGGGAATCAAAAACAATCTGTCAATGTCCGAGCGTGACCAGGGGTTTTCAGAAAACACAATAAGTGTCCGAGAGTAACCGGGGGGATCTATAACACACTCTCTGGTTCCACAAGTGAACAGGAGGGATCTATAACACACTCTGTTTCCACAAGTGACCAGGGGGGATCTATAACAAACATAAGATTCCGAGAGTGAAGGGGGTGAATCTATAACATGTTGTCTGTGTCCAGAATTGATCGGGGGGGGATCCATACCACACTGACTGTGTCCGATAGTTATCCAGGGGAAACGATAACACACTGACAGTTTCCGAGTGTGACCACGGGGAATCTATGACACACTGTCAGTGTCCGAGAGTGACCGTGGGGAATCTATAACATGCTGCCTGTTTCCAGAATTGATGGGGGGGTGGTGATCCATCCCACACTGTCTGTGTCCGATAGTTATCCAGGGGAACGTATAAAACACTGTCCATGTCCGAGAGTGAGTGGGGGAATCTGTAACATGCGGTCAGTGTCCAACAGTGACCGGGGGATCAATAACACACTGTCTGATCAAGGGAGTGACCAGGTTTAACGTACAACAAACTGTCATGTCTGCGAGAGATCAGGGCAGCGGAGGGGGCAATCTATAACACACTGTCAATGTCCGAGAGTGACCTGGGGGAACCTATAACATACTGTCTATGTCCAAGAGTGACCAGGGGAACCTAAAACACACTGTCAGTGTCTGAGAGTGAGCGGGGGCAAACTATAACACATTGTCAGTGTCCGAGAGTGAGCTGGGTAATCTCTAACACGTTGACACTGTCCAAGAGTGACCAGGGGGAAGCTATAACACACTGTCAATGTCCGATTGTGAGTGAGGGGAATCTATAACACATGTCAGTATCCGAGAGTGACCAGGGGAATCTATAACACAGTGTCAGTATCCAAGAATGACCGTGGGGATCAATAACATGCTGTCAGTGTCCGAGAGTGACCGGGGTGAATTTATGATAAACTGTCAATATCCGAAAGTGACCGTGGGGATTAATAACACACTGCCAGTGTTTTAGAGTGACCCTGGGAATCTATAACACACAATCAGTGACCGACAGTGATGGCGGGGAATCTATAACACACTGTCAGTGTCCGAGAGTGAATGTGGGGAATCTAGAACATGCTGTCTGTGTCGTAGAGTGAGCGGGGCCATATATAACACACTGACAGTGTCCCAGAGTGATCAGGGGGCATCTATAACGCACTGCCAATAACCGAGAGTGAGCAGGGGGAATCTATAACACACTGTCAATGTCCAAGAGTTACTGGGGGAATCTATAACACGCTGACACTGTCTTGGAGTGACCAGGGCGAATCTATAACACACTGCCAATGTCCGAGAGTGAGCAGGGGGAATCTCTAACACACTGTCCGTTTCTGAGAGTGACCAGGGTAATCTATGACACTCTGTCAGTGTCCAAGAGTGACCAGGGGAATCAGTAACACACTATTGGTGTCCGAGAGTGACTGCAGGGATTCGAGAATGAACTGTCAGTGTCCGAGAGTGACCGGGGGCATCTATAACACGCTGACACTGTCCTAGAGTGACCATGGGGTCTATATAACACGCTGCCAATATTCCAGAGTGGGCAGGGGGAATCTATAACACACTGTCAGTGTCCGAGAGTGACTGGGGGAATCGATAACATGCTGACACAGTCTTAGAGTGACCAGGGGGAATCTATAACAAACTGCCAATGTCTGAGAGTGACCACGGTAATCTATAACACACTGTCAGGTTCCAAGAGTGACCGTGGGGAATATATAACACACTGTCTGTGTCCGAGAGTGACCGCAGGAAACTATAACACACTGTCAGTGTCCGAGAGTGACCAGGGGAATCTATCACACACTGTCAATGTCTGAGAGTGACCGGAGGTTTCTAGAAAACACAATAATTGTCCGAGACTGACCGGGGGGATCTATAACAAACTCTTTGGTTTCAGTAGTGACCGTGGGAATCTATAACACACTCTCTGTTTCCACAAGTGACCAGGGGGATCTTTAAAAAAACATTAAGTGTCCGAGAGTGACCGTGGGGGATCTATAACATGCTGTCTGTGTCCAGAATTGATCCAGGGGAATCCATACCACACTGCATGTGTCCGATTGTGACCGGGGGGAAGCTATAACACACTGTCACTGGCCAAAAGTGACCGGGGGTATCTATAACACACTGTCAGTGTCTGAGAGTGAGCGGGGGAATCTATAACACACTGTCAGTTTCCGACAGTGAGTGGGGGATTCTATAACATACTTTCTGTGTCTAAGAGTGACCGGGGGTTCAAGAACACACTGTCTGAGCTCGGGAGTGACGGGATTTAATCTATAACAAATTGTCAGTGACCGCGAGTGATCAGTGTAATCTATAACACAATTTCAAAAACCAAGAGTGACCGTGGGGTATCTGTAACACAGTGTCAGTGACCGAGAGGGACTCTAGGGATCATTAGCACACTTTCAGTGTTGGAGTGTGACCAAAAGGAATCTATAACACAGTGTTAGTGTCAGAGAATGACCGTGGGGATCAATAACACGCTGTCAGTGTCCGACAGTGACCATGGGAATCTAAAACATAATATCAGTGTCCAAGGGTGACCGGAGGAAATTCTAACACACTGTTAGTGTCCGAGAGTGAGTGTGGGAATCTATAAAACACTGTCAGTGTCCGAGAGTGAATGGGGGAAACTGTAAAAAGCTGACACTGTCCGAGAGTGACCAGGGGGAATCTATAAAACACTTTCAGTGTCTGAGTGTGACCAGGGTAATCTATAACACCCTGTCAGTATCCGAGAGTGAGCAAGGTAATCAATAAGACACTGTCAGTGTCCGAGAGTGGGCAGGGGCATTTATAACACGCTGACAGTGTCCACGAGTGAACAGGGGGGATTTATAACACACTACCAAAAACCGAGAGTGAGCAGGGGGAATCTATAACATGCTGACACTGTCCTAGAGTGACCAAGGGGGCATCTATAACACACTGCCAATGTCCGAGAGTGAGCAGGGGGAATCTCTAACACACTGTCAGTGTCTGAGAGTGACCAGGGTAATCTATAGCACATTGTCAGTGTCCAAGAGTGACCAGGAGAATCAATAACCGCGGGGAATCTAGAACACACTGTCAATGTCCAAGTGTGACCGGGGGAATCAATAACATACTGTCAGTGTCCAAGAGTGACCGGGGGTTGGATTCTGTAAAACAATGTCAGTGTCCGTGAGTGACCGGGGTGAATTTATGACACACTGTCAATATCCGAGAGTGACCGTGGGGATCAATACCACACTGTCAGTGTCCGACACTGACCGGCGGAATCTATAACATACTGTCAGTGTCCGACAGTGACCGCGGGGAATCTATAACACGCTGCCTGTGTCCAGAATTGATCAGTGGGAGACGCATACAACACTCTCTGTGCCCGATAGTAACCGGGGGAAACTTTAACACATTGTCAATGTCCGAGAATGACCGGGGGTATCTATAACACTGTCAGTGTCCGAAAGTGACCCAGGGGGATTAATAACACGGTCAATGTCTGAGATTGACTATGGGGTATCTATAACACACCGTCTTGGTCCGAGTTATACCAGGGGGTATCTATAACACACTGTCCTTGTCTGTGAGTGACCACGGGGAAAAATAACATACTGTCAGTGTCCGAGAGTGATTGGGGGAATCTATAACACACTGTCAGTGTCCGAGAGTGACCGTGGTGATCAATAACACACTGTCAGTGTCCGAGAGTAACCGGAGGAATCTATAAGACACTGTCAGTGTCCGAGAGTGGGCAAGGGAATCTATAAGATACTGTCAGTGTCCGAGAGTAACCGGGGGCATTTATAACATGCTGACACTGTCCAAGAGTGAGCAGGGGGAATCTATAACACTCTGCCAATAACCGAGAGTGACCGGGGGTTTCTAGAAAACACAATAAGTGACCGAGAGTAACCGGGGGGATCTATAATACACTCTCTGTTTTCACAAGTGACCAGGGGGGATCTATAACAAACATTAAATGTCCGAGAGTGACGGGGGTGGATCTATAACATGCTGTCCGTGTACAAGATTGATCGGCGGGGGGGGTGGGGGGGGGGGGGTGGGGGGGGGGGGGTGGGATCCATGCCACACTGTCAGTGTACGAGAGTGACCGCGGGTAATCTATAACACGCTGTCTGTGTCCAGAATTAATGGGGGGGGGGGGGGGTGATCGATACCACACTGTCTGTGTCTGATAGTTAACCAGGGGAGCCTATAACACACTGTCCATGTCGAAGAGTGAGGGGGGGAAACTATATCACACGGTGAGTGTCTGAAAGTGACCGGGGGATCAATAACACACTGTCTGAGCCTGGGAGTGACCAGGTTTAATCTATAACACATTGTCAGCGTCCGCGAGTGACTGCGGGAACCTATAACACGCTGACACTGTCCAAGAGTGACCAGGGGGAATCTATAACACACTGCCAATGGTCAAGAGTGACCAGGGGAATCGTGAACACACTGTTAATGCCCAAGAGTGACCGGGGGAATCGATAACATACTGTCAGTGTCCGAGAGTGAGTGGGGGAATCGATAACACACTGTCATTGTCCGAGAGTGACCGTGGTGATCAATATCACACTGTCAGTGTCCCAGAGTAACCGGAGGAATCTATGCGACACTGTCAGTGTCCGAGAGTGAGCAAGGGAATCTATAAGACACTGTCAGTGTCCAAGAGTGTTCGGGGGCATTTATAACACGCTGACACTGTCTAAGAATGAGCAGGGGGGATCTATAACACACTGCCAATAACCAAGAGTCACCGGGGGTTTCTAGAAAACACAATAAGTGTCCGAGACTAAGCGGGGGGATCACACTCTCTGGTTCCACAAGTGACCAGCGGGGATATATAACACACTCTCTGTTTCCACAGGTGATCAGGGGAGACCTATAACAAAAATTACAGGTCCGAGAGTGACAGGGGTAGATCTATAACATGCTGTCTGTGTCCAGAATTGATCGGGGGGCGGGATCCATACCACACTGTCAGTGTCCGATTGTAACCGGGGGGAATCTATAACACACTGTCAATGTCCAAGTGTGAACGGGGGAATCAATAACATACTGTCAGTGTCCAAGAGTGAACTGGGTTTGGATTCTGTAAAACAATGTCAGTGTCCGAGAGTCACCGGGGCAAATTTATGACACACTGTCAATATCCGAGAGCGACCGTGGGGATCATTAACACACTGTCAGTGTCCGACAGTGACCTTGGGGAATCTATAACACGCTGTCTGTGTCAAGAATTGATCAGTGGGGGATGCATACCACACTCTCTGTGCCCGAGAGTAATCGGGGGGAAACTTTAACACACTATCAATGTCCGAGAATGACCGTGGGTATCTATAACACTCTGTCAGTGTCCGAAAGTGACCCAGGGGGATTTATAATCCATTGTTAGTGTCTGAGAGTGACTATGGGGTATCTATAACACACTGTCAATGTCCAAGAGTGACCAGGGGAATCGCTAACACACTGTCAATGTCCAAGAGTGATTCGGGGAATCGATAACACACTGTCAGTGTCCGAGAGTGAGTGGGATAATCTATAACGCACTGTCAGTGTCCGAGAGTGACCGTGGTGATCAATAACACACTGTCAGTGTCCGAGAGTGAGTGGGGGGCATTTATAACACGCTGACACTGTCCAAGAGTGAGCAGGGGGGATCTATAACACTCTGCCAATAACCCAGAGTGACCGGGGGTTTGTAGAAAAAACAATGTGTCCGAGAGTAACCGGGGGGATCTATAACACACTCTCTGTTTCCACAAGTGACCAGGGGGGAACTATAACAAACATTAAATGTCCGAGAGTGACGGGGGTGGATCTATATCATGCTGTCTGTGTCCAGAATTGATCGGGGGAGGATCTATACCACACTGTCAGTGTCCGATTGTGACCGGGGGGGAAACTATAACACACTGTCAGCGTCCGAGAGCGACCGCGGGGAATCTATAACACACTGTCTGTGTCCGAGAGTGACCGTGGGGAAACTATAACACGCTGCCTGTGTCCAGAATTAATGGGGGGTGGGGGGGGAACCATACCACACTGTCTGTGTCCGATAATTAACCAGGGGAATCTATAACACACTGTCATTGTGTCGGAGAGTGACCGTGGGGATCAATAAAACTCTGTCAGTGTCCGACAGTGACCGTGGTGAATCTATAACACGCTGTCAGTGTCCAGAATTGATCAGTGGGGGATGCATACCACACTCTCTATGCCCGATAGTAACCGAGGGGAAACATTAACACACTGTCAGTGTCCGAGAATGACCAGGGGTATCTATAACACTCTTTCAGAGTCCAAAGGTGACCCGGCGAGACTTATAACACATTGTCAGAGTCAGAGAGTGACTGTGGGGAATCTATAACACACCGTCTTGGTCCGAGTGACACCAGGGAGTATCTATAACACACTGTCCTTGTCTGTGAGTGACCACGGGGAATCAATAACATGCTGACACTGTCCGAGAGTAACCAGGGGAATATAAAACATGCTGACAGTGTCCGAGAGTGACCAGGAGGAATCTATAATGCACTGTCAGTGTCTGAGAGTCAGTGGGGGAATCTATAAAAAACTGTCAGTGTCCGACAGTGACCGGGGGATCAAAAACACACTGTCTGAGCCAGGGAGTGACCAGGTTTCATCTATAACAAACAGTCAGTGTCCACGAGAGATCGAGGGTGGGGTGGGGGTGGGGGTGTTGGGGTGAATCTATATCAAACTGTCAATGTCCAAGAGTGACCGGGGGAATCAATAAAATACTGTCAGAGTCCAAGAGTGACCAAGGGAATCGCTAACACACTGTTAATGTCCAAGAGTGACCGGGGGAATAGATAACACACTGTCAGTGTCCGAGAGTGAGTGGGGGAATCTATAACACACTGTCATTGTCCGAGAGTGACCGTGGTGATCAATAACACACTGTCAGTGTCCGAGAGTAACCGGAGGAATCTATAAGACACTGTCAGTGTCCGAGAGTGAGCAAGGGAATCTATAAGACACTGTCAGTGTCCGAGAGTGTTCGGGGGCATTTATAACACGCTGACACTGTCTAAGAATGAGCAGGGGGGATCTATAACACACTGCCAATAACAAAGAGTGACCGGGGGTTTCTAGAAAACAGTAAGTGTCTGAAAGTAAGCGGCAGGATCTATAACACACTCTCTGTTTCCACAAGTGACCAGCGGGGTTATATAACACACAAAGTTCTGTCGAAGAGTCATGAGGACTCGAAACGTCAACTCTTTTCTTCTCCGCCGATGCTGCCAGACCTGCTGAGTTTTTCCAGGTAATTCTGTTTTTGTTTTGGATTTCCAGCATCCGCAGTTTTCTTTGTTTTTCTATATAACACACTCTGTTTCCACAACTGACCAGGGGAGACCTATAACAAACATTACAGGTCCGAGAGTGACAAGGGTGGATCTATAACATGCTGTCTGTGTCCAGAATTGATCGGGGGGGATCCATACCACACTGCCAGTGTCCGATTGTGACCGGGGGGAATCTATAACACACAGTCAATGTCCAAGTGTGACCGGGGGAATCAATAACATACTGTCAGTGTCCAAGAGTGACCTGAGGTTGGATTCTGTAAAACAATGTCAGTGTCCGAGAGTGACCGGGGCAAATTTATGACACACTGTCAATATCCGGGAGCGACCGTGGGGATCATTAACACACTGTCAGTGTCCGACAGTGACCGTGGGGAATCTATAATATACTGTCTATGTCCAAGAGTGACGAGGGGAATCTATAACACACTGTCAGTGTCTGAGAGTGAGCGGGGGCAAACTATAACACACTGTCAGTGTCCGAGAGTGAGCGGGGGAATCTCTAACACGTTGACACTGTCCAAGAGTGATCAGGGGGAAGCTATAACACACTGTCAATGTCCGAGTGTGAGCGGGGTAATCCTTAACACACTTTCAGTGTCCGAGACTGACCAGGGGAATGTATAACACACTGTCAGTATCCAGGAATCACCGTGAGCATCAATAACACTCTGCCAGTGTTCGAGAGTGACCGGGGGTTGGATTCTGTAAAACAATGCCAGTGTCCGAGAGTGACCGGGGTGAATTTATGACACACTGTCAATATCCGAGAGTGACCGTGGGGATCAATAACACACTGTCAGTGTCTGAGAGTGACCGGGGAAATCTATAACATACTGTCAGTGTCCGACAATGACCGCGGGGAATCTATAACACTGTCAGTGTCCGAGAATGAGCGTGGGGAATCTATAACACGCTGTCTGTGTCAAGAATTGATCAGTGGGGGATGCATACCACAGTCTCTGTGCCAGATAGTAACGGGGGGGAAAACTTAACACCCTGTAAATGTCCGAGAATGACCGTGGGTATCTATAACACTCTGTCAGTGTCCGAAAGTGACCCAGGGTGTTTTATAACACATTGTCAGTGTCCGAGAGTGAGCAGGGGGAATCTATAACACACTGTCAATGTCCAAGAGTGACCAGCGGAATCGCTAACACACTGTCAATGTCCAAGAGTGACCGGGGGAATCGATAACACACTGTCAGTGTCCGAGAGTGACCGGAGGAATCTATAAGACACTGTCTGTGTCCGAGAGTGACCGTGGTGATCAATAACACACTGTCAGTGTCCGATTGTGACCGGGGGGAAACTATAACACACTGTCAGTGTCCGAGAGTGACCGCGGGGAATCTATAACACACTGTCATTGTGTCCGAGAGTGACCGTGGGGAATCTATAACACACTGTCTGTGTCCAGAATTAATTGGGGGGGGGGGGGGGCATAGCACACTGTCTGTGTCCGATAGTTAACCAGTGGAACCTATAATACACTGTCCATGTCGGAGAGTGACCGTGGGGATCAATAACACACTGTCAGGGCCCGAGAGTGAGCGTGGGGAATCTGTAATACGCTGTCAGTGTCCAGAATTGATCAGTGGGGGATGCATACCACACTCTCTGTGCCCGATAGTGACCGGGGGGAAACATTAACACACTGTCAGTGTCCGAGAATGACCAGGGGTATCTATAACACTCTTTCAGTGTCCAAAAGTGACCCGGCGAGACATATAAAACATTGTCAGTGTCAGAGAGTGACTGTGGGGAATCTATAACACACCGTCTTGGTCCGAGTGACACCAGGGAGTATCTATAACACACTGTCCTTGTCTGTAAGTGACCACGGGAAATCAATAACATGCTGACACTGTCCGAAAGTAACCAGGGGAATATAAAACATGCTGACAGTGTCCGAGAGTGACCAGGAGGAATCTATAATGCACTGTCCGTGTCTGAGAGTCAGTGGGGGAATCTATAAAAAACTGTCAGTGTCCGACAGTGACCGGGGGATCAAAAACGCACTGTCTGAGCCAGGGAGTGACCAGGTTTAATCTATAACAAACAGTCAGTGTCCACGAGAGATCGAGGGTGGGGTGGGGGGGGGGGGGGGGGCGGGTGTTGAGGGGAATCTATATCACACTGTCAATGTCCAAGAGTGACCGGGGGAATCTATAACACACTGTCAATGTCCAAGAGTGACCAGAGAGAATCGATAACACACTGTCAGTGTCCGAGAGTGACTGGAGGAATCTATAAGACACTGTCAGTGTCCGAGAGAGACCGGTGGAATCTACAACACATGTCAGTGTCGGAGAGTAACCGGTGGAATCTATTGTTAGTGTCCGAGTGTGACCAGAGGAATATATAAAACACTGTCTGGGTGCTATTGTGTCCGGGGGTGGGGGGGGGGGGGGGGGGGATCTATAACACACTGTCTGGGTCCCAGTGTGTGCGGGGGAATCTATAACACACTGTCAGTGTCCAAGAGTGACCGGGGGAATCTATAACACACTGTCAATGTTCAAGAGTGACCAGGGGAATCGCTAACACACTCTTAATGACCAAGAGTGACCGGGCGAATCGATAACATACCGTCAGTGTCCGAGAGTGAGTGGGGGAATCGATAACACACTGTCAGTGTCCCAGAGTAACCGGAGGAATCTATAACACACTGTCAGTGTCCGAGAGTGAGCAAGGGAATCTATAAGACACTGCCAGTGTCCGAGAGTGTTCGGGGGCATTTATAACACGCTGACACTGTCTAAGAATGAGCAGGGGAGATCTATAACACACTGCCAATAACCAAGAGTGACCGGGGGTTTCTAGAAAACACAGTAAGTGTCAGAGTAAGCGGGGGGATCTATAACACACTCTCTGGTTCCACAAGCAACCAGCGGGGTTATATAACACACTCTCTGTTTCCACAAGTGACCAGGGAAGACCTATAACAAAAATTACAGGTCCGAGAGTGACAGGGGTGGATCTATAACATGTTGTCTGTGTCCAGAATTGATCGGGGGTGGGGGGGGGGGGGATCCATACCACACTGCCAGTGTCCGATTGTGACCGGTGGTAATCTATAACACACTGTGAATGTCCAAGTGTGACCGGAGGAATCAATAACATACTGTCAGTGTCCAAGTGTGACCTGGGGTTGGATTCTGTAAAACAATGTCAGTGTCCGAGAGTGACCGGGGCAAATTTATGACACACTGTCAATATCCGGGAGCGACCGTAGGGATCATTAACACACTGTCAGTGTCCGACAGTGACCGTGGGGAATCTATAATATACTGTCTATGTCCAAGAGTGACGAGGGGAATCTATAACACACTGTCAGTGTCTGACAGTGAGCGGGGGAATCTCTAACACGTTGACACTGTCCAAGAGTGATCAGGGGGAAGCTATAACACACTTTCGATGTCAGAGTGTGAGCGGGGTAATCCATAACACACTTTCAGTGTCCGAGACTGACCAGGGGAATCTATAACACACTGTCAGTATCCAGGAATCACCATGGGCATCAATAACACTCTGTCAGTGTTTGAGAGTGACTGGGGGTTGGATTCTGTAAAACAATGTCAGTGTCCGAGAGTGACTGGGGTGAATTTATGACACACTGTCAGTATCTGAGAGTGACTGTGGGGATCAATAACACACTGTCAGTGTCTGAGAGTGACCGGGGAAATCTATAACACACTGTCAGTGCCCGACAGTGACCACGGGGAATCTATAACACACTGTCAGTGTCCGAGAGTGAGCGTGGGAAATCTATAACACGCTGTCTGTGTCAAGAATTGATCAGTGGGGGATGCATCCCACACTCTCCGTGCCCGAGAGTAATCGGGGGGAAACTTTAACACACTGTCAATGTCCGATAATGACCGTGGGTATCTATAACATCTGTCAGTGTCCGAAAGTGACCCAGGGGGATTTATAACCCATTGTTAGTGTCTGAGAGTGACTACGGGGTATCTATAACACACTGTCAATGTCCAAGAGTGACCAGGAGAATCGTTAACACACTGTCAATGTCCAAGAATGACCGGGGGAATCGATAACACACTGTCAGTGTCCGAGAGTGAGTGGGATAATCTATAACACACTGTCAGTGTCCGAGAGTGACCGTGGTGAGAAATAAGACACTGTCAGTGCCCGAGAGTGTGCGGGGGTGGATCTATCTCATGCTGTCTGTGTCCAGAATTGATCGGGGGAGGATCCATACCACACTGTCAGTGTCCGATTGTGACCGGGGGGGAAACTATAACACACTGTCAGTGTCCGAGAGCGACCGCGGGGAATCTATAACACACTGTCATTGTGTCCGAGAGTGACCGTGGGGAATCTATAACACACTGTCTGTGTCCAGAATTAATGGGGGGAGGGGGGGGGGGGTACCATACCACACTGTCTGTGTCCGATAGTTAACCAGGGGAATCTATAACACTCTGTCATTGTGTCGGAGAGTGACCGTGGGGATCAATAACACTCTGTCAGTGTCCGACAGTGACCGTGGTGAATCTATAATACACTGTCAGTGCCCGAGAGTGAGCGTGGGGAATCTATAACACGCTGTCAGTGTCCAGAATTGATCAGTGGGGGATGCATACCAAACTCTCTGTGCCCGATAGTATCCGGGGGGAAACATTAACACACTGTCAGTGTCCGAGAATGACCAGGGGTATCTATAACACTCTTTCAGTGTCCAAAAGTGACCCGGCGAGACTTATAAAACATTGTCAGTGTCAGAGAGTGACTGTGGGGAATCTATAGCACACCGTCTTGGTCCGAGTGACACCAGGGAGTATCTATAACACACTGTCCGTGTCTGTGAGTGACCACGGGGAATCAATAACATGCTGACACTGTCCGAGAGTAACCAGAGGAATATAAAACATGCTGACAGTGTCCGAGAGTGACCAGGAGGAATCTATAATGAACTGTCCGTGTCTGAGAGTCAGTGGGGGAATCTATAAAAAAACTGTCAGTGTCCGACAGTGACCGGGGGATCAAAAACACACTGTCTGAGCCAGGGAGTGACCAGGTTTAATCTATAACAGTCAGTGTCCACGAGAGATCGAGGGTGTGTTGGGGTGGGGGGGGGGTGTGTTGGGGTGAATCTATATCACACTGTCAGTGTCCAAGAGTGACCGGGGGAATCTATAACATACTGTCAATGTCCAAGAATGACCAGGGAGAATCGATAACACACTGTCAGTGTCCGAGAGTGACAATGGGAGTCAATAGCACACTGTCAGTGTCGGAGTGTGATCAAAGGGAATCTATAACACACTGTCAGTGTCCGTGAGTGACTGTGGTGATCATTAACACACTGTCAGTGTCCGAGAGTGACCGGTGGAATCTATAACACATGTCAGTGTCCGAGAGTAACCGGTGGAATCTATAACACATTGTTAGTATCCGAGTGTGACCAAGGGAATATATAAAACACTGTCTGGGTGCTAGTGTGTCTGGGGGGGGGGGGATCTATAACACACTGTCTCTGTCCTAGTGTGTCCGGTGGCATCTATAACACACTGCCTGGGTCCTAGTGTGTCCGGGGGAATCTATAACACACTGTCTGGGTCCGAGAGTAACCGGGGGAATCTAAAACACACTGTCAGTGTCCAAGAGTGACCAGGGGAATCGCTAACACACTGTTAATGTCCAAGAGTGACCGGGGGAATCGATAACACACTGTCAGTGTCTGAGAGTGAGTGGGGGAATCTATAACACACTGTCATTGTCCAAGAGTGACCACGGTGATCAATAACACACTGTCAGTGTCTGAGAGTAACCGGAGGTATCTATAAGACACTGTCAGTGTCCGAGAGTGTTCGGGGGCATTTATAACACGCTGACACTGTCTAAGAATGAGCAGGGGGGATCTGTAACACACTGCCAATAACCAAGAGTGACCGGGGGTTTCTAGAAAACACAGTAAGTGTCAGAGTAAGCGGGGGGATCTATAACACACTCTTTGGTTCCACAAGTGACCAGCGGGGTTACATAACACACTCTCTGTTTCCACAAGTGACCAGGGGAGACCTATAACAAAAATTACAGGTCCGAGAGTGACAGGGGTGGATCTATAACATGCTGTCTGTGTCCAGAATTGATCGGGGTGGGAGATCCATACCACACTGTCAGTGTCCGATTGTGACAATGGGAGTCAATAGCACACTGTCAGTGTTGGAGTGTGATCAAAAGGAATCTATAACACACTGTCAGTGTCCGTGAGTGACTGTGGTGATCAATAACACACTGTCAGTATCCGAGAGTAACCGATGGAATCTATAACACATTGTTAGTATCTGAGTGTGACCAAGGGAATATATAAAACACTGTCTGGGTGCTAGTGTGTCTGGGGGGGGGGGGGGGGATCTATAACACACCGTCTGTGTCCTAGTGTGTCCGGCGGCATCTATAACACACTGCCTGGGTCCTAATGTGTCCGGGGGAATTTATAACACACTGTCTGGGTCCGAGAGTGACCGGGAGAATCTATAACACACTGTCAGTGTCCAAGAGTGACCGGGGGAATCTATAACACACTGTCAGTGTCCAACAGTGACCAGGGGAATCGCTAACACACTGTTAATGTCCAAGAGTGACCGGGGGAATCAATAACACACTGTCAGTGTCCGAGAGTGAGTGGGGGAATCTATAACACACTGTCATTGTCCGAGAGTGACCACGGTGATCAATACCACACTGTCAGTGTCCGATTGTGACCGGTGGGAATCTATAACACACTGTCAAAGTCCAAGTGTGGCCGGGGGAATCAATAACATACTGTCAGTGTCCAAGAGTGACCTGGGGTTGGATTCTGTAAAACAATGTCAGTGTCCAAGAGTGACCGGGGCAAATTTATGACACACTGTCAATATCCGGGAGTGACCGTGGGGATCATTAACACACTGTCAGTGTTCGACAGTGACAGTGGGGAATCTATAATATACTGTCTATATCCAAGAGTGACCAGGGGGAAGCTATAACACACTGTCAATGTCCGAGTGTGAGCGGGGTAATCTATAACACACTTTCAGTGTCCGAGACTGACCAGGGGAATCTATAACACACTGTCAGTATCCAGGAATCACCGTGGGCATCAATAACACTCTGTCAGTGTTCGAGAGTGACCGGGGGTTGGATTCTGTAAAACAATGTCAGTGTCCGAGAGTGACCGGGGTGAATTTATGACACACTGCCAATATCCGAGAGTGACCGTGGGGATCAATAACACACTGTCAGTGTCTGAGAGTGACCGTGGAAAGCTATAACATACTGTCAGTGTCCGACAATGACCGCGGGGATTCTATAACACACTGTCAGTGTCCGAGGGTGAGCAAGGGAATCTATAACACGCTGTCTGTGTCCAGAATTAATAGGGGTGGGGGTGGGGGTGGTGGTGAGGGGGATCCATACCACACTGCCTGTGTCCGATAGTTAACCAGGTGAACCTATAACACACTGTCCGTGTCGGAGACCGAGCGGTGGAATCTATAACACACGGTCAGTGTCTGACAGTGACCGGGGGATCAATAACACACTGTCTGAGCCAGGGAGTGACCAAGTTTAATCTATAACAAACTGTCAGTGTCCGCGAGAGATCGGGGGAGCGGAGGGGGGAATCTATAACACACTGTCAATGTCCAAGTGTGACCGGGGAATCAATAACATACTGTCAGTGTCCAAGAGTGACCGGGGTTGGAATCTGTAAAACAATGTCAGTGTCCGAGAGTGACCGGGGCAAATTTATGACACACTGTCAATATCCGAGAGTGACCGTGGGAGTCAACAACAGACTGTCAGTGTCCGACAGTGACCGTGGGGAATCTATAACACACTGTCAGTGTGCGAGACTGAGCGTGGTGAATCTATAACACACATTCAGGGAATGAGGGTTACCGGGGGAATCTATAACACACTGTTGAGTTCCAGGAGTGACCAGGGGGAATCTATAACACACTGGCAGTGTCCCAGTGTGACCGTGGACGGCGGGAGGAATCTATAACACACTGTCAGAGTCCACGTGGAATCTAGCCCACGTTTTCCTCTAACCTGAAGGTTAACTCCTTTTAGTACAATGATGCAAGGTCATCAAGCGGAAACATTAACATTTTTTCTCTCTGGACAGTTGTTGCCAGACTTGCTGAATTTTTCCAGCTTTTATTGTTGTGATTTCAGATTTCCCGCATCTGCAGTATTTTGGTTTTGTACTCCGCACTCTAGGTGTGGCCTCCTTGCCACTAGACCTCCATCTTTCACTCCAGGTTTCTGCCTCTCAAGGCCTTGTCTGAGCTCAAACTCCCATCCCTGAATTTTTGCTCCATGTCAATCCATCCCAGATGTTCATTCCTCTCACTGGCCCAATTTGGATTGATTGGACAGAAATCTCTTTCCTCCAACAGAACATCATATAGATACATTGCTGTCAACTTTACATATGCCCTGTCAGTGCATATTTAGGAAAGAAAATCACTCTTTGGGAGATGGAGTGGGACTATTTTGTGTTGTATGGGTGCAGAATGCCTGGGTCCTCCTCGTTGAGATACTAGACAGGTCAGTACACGGTCTAGCTGCTTGACCCTCAGATCTTTCCACAGTGACTTCATGGGAGGACCCGCTCATGTTCACATTGAGCAGGTGGCCTTGTGTTTAAAGACATAATGTTGAAAATCTTCTGCATCTTTAAAAGAACACAGTGGGTAACAAAGGGGATTCAAACCTTTAAGCAGTTCCCAACAGTCCCACCCAAACACTACCCTGTCCTCTTTCTCCCAATTCCTGACTGATCTGCAGTATACTTTCAGGGGTTTCTGGTTTTCAAACACTCTCATATTTCTTCCTACCTCAGTTAATTTATTCTACACAAGTCTGATTGGTGTTGAAGTCCAATTAATCTCAGAAACAGCTGAACCACTTTCCCTCAGTGCTCACTCCTTGATACTGTGACCCAGTTCCACAATAATTATAGCTTCCTGCTCAATATAGTCCACAGCACCATCACTATTTCCAACAAACCTTTGCAAATTCTTTCAGTCCCTCCAGTGTCTTTTTATCCACACTTGGTAAATTCCATGCATTGATGCTCCTTCACTTTTGAAAGCTCAAGGCTTCATTCATTTATGTTCCTACCTGCTTTGTAATTTGGCATCTTTTCTCTCTATGAAAGAATGGAATAGATTTCTCAAACACAGAAGAGGAAAAGGAGGAGAGATTTTCGTTGAGGATGTAACCATCAATGTATATAAAGGGAAACCAGTAGGTTTCTTAAAATTTCATTCATAGGTTGTGGGTGTCGCTGACTAGGCCAGCATTTATTGCCCATCCCTAATTGCCCTTGTTAAGAGAATATTTAGGAGACAACCACATTATTGCAGATCTGGAGTCACACGTAGGCCAGACCAGGTAAGGACAGCAGATTTCCTTCCCTAAAGGACATTAGTGAACTAGATGGGTTTTTATGGCAATTGACACTGGTTTCATGGTCATCATTACATCTAATTCCAGGTTTTTATTTAAATTCTAACATCTGCCATGGCAGGATTCAAACCTGATCTCCAGGGTATTGGTCTCTGAATTACCAGTCCAGTGACAATACCACTATACCACCACCTCAGCTCCATTTGATAAGGTGGCACACAATAAGTTAATGCACGAGGTAAAGACTCATGGAGTTGGGAATTATATAGTAGTATGGATGAAGGATTGGTTCATGCACAGGAAACAGAAATTGTGGATGAATGAGGCCTTTTTGTGTTGGCAGACTGTGAATAGTAGAGTGCCAGAAGGATCAGTGCTGGGCGTCAGCGATTTATAATCTATATTAATGACTTAGACAAAGAGATAGAAAGTAATATTGTCAATAAAAAGCTAGGTATGAAGGTAAGCTGTGAGGATACAGAGAGGCTGCAAAGAGATATAGACAGGTTAATCGAGTGAGCAACAAGGTAGCAGATAGGACATAATGTGGGGAAGTGTGAGGTTATTCACTTTGAACATCAGCACTTACAAGTTTCTCATCTTTTAAAAAGTATTCTGCTTTTCTACTCTTACTGACAAAGAGACTTGGTGGCTCGAACAAGGAACACAGAAAGTTAGCATGCAGGTGCAGCAAGCAATTAGGAAGGCAAATGGCATGTTTGCCTTTATTTCTGTACTTCAATCCCCTTGCAATAAATAAGTCTTCCTACAATTGTACAGGGATTGGTGAGACCACATCTGGAATATTGTGCACAGTTTTGGTCTCTACGTTTAAGAAAGGATAGACTTGCATTGGAGATGGTACAGCGAATGTTCACTAGTTTGGTCCCTGGAATGAGGGGGCTGTCCTATAATGAGAGGCTGAGTAAACTGGGTTTATATTCTCTGGAGTTTAAAAGAATGAGAAGTGATATCATTGAAACCTACAAGGCTCTGAAACAATTTAATAGGGTAGATGCTGAGAGATTATTTCCTCTGGTCAGGGAATCTAAAACACAGGGTCACAGTCTCAGGATAAGAAGCCGATCATTTAGGACTGAGATGAGAAATTTCTTCACTCAAAAGGTTATGAATGTTTGGTGTTCTGTACTCCGGAGGGTTGTGGATGCTCCATCATTGAATATATTTAAGACTCGAATGGACAGGTTTTTGGTCTCTCCAGGAATTAAGGGATATGGGGAGTGGGTAGGAAAATGGAGCTGAAGTCCAAGATCAGCCATGATGTTATTGAATGGCAGAGCAAGCTTGACAGGCCGTGTGGTCCACTCCTGCTCCTGATTCTCATGTTCTCCATCCTCCTGTTGCCTAGTGATCATCTTCCCCCCGTGTCCTCATTCCCCACCTCCAATTTCGCTCCTCACCCCTTCATTCAAAAACCTCCCCCACTGCCATCACCAACCCCTCCAAACCCCCCACACACTCCCCAGCCCCCACTTCCTTCTCCACTTCAATCCCCTTCAGCCCCCTCCCCATCCCTGCCCCCAGCCACCTCAACACCCCCTTTTCCACCCATGACACCCACCTCTTCACCCACTGACCCACCCCGACCACCCCATCTTCACACCCCCCTCCACCCCCTCAACTACCCTCTCTTCAGCCCCCAGCAACCTCCTGCCCACCCTTCTCTCCTAACCTCCCCAACATCCTCTCTCCCCTCCCCACGCCCCGAACCCCCACTCCACCCTCCAGCAGCCCTCCTCCCCATGCCCCACCCCTGCTTGCCTCTTCCCCAACCCTGCACCCAACCCCAGTGCTCTTCCCCACTCCCCAACCATACAACCTCCCCAGCATCAACAACTGAAATTGAACCTGACAGACCAGCTTCAGAAACTTGGAATTCTCAGCCTGGAAGCTTCCATATTCTGGAAACCTGTCTGTCAGCTCCTAAACTCTGGCTGCTCAGTGTGGATGTCAAGAAATCTGTTTAAAACAGGCCTGACCAACCTTTTTCTTGGGGGAGCTCGGGGGGTGTCGTTGGGGGGGCACATTTCCATTGTTTTCCTCCACCAAGGGGCCAAGGAGCACATTTTGGAAAGTTAAGATTCAGCACAACTTCAACTTGAAATTCAGTTTAAAGCTGAGGTATTAAGAAAAGAAACAATTGCTGAGCAATAATAAAGCAATGTAGTAGCAACAAGTCATTAAGTTAAAAAAAAGAGTAATTAATAAAATTGACTCGAGTGTGAAGGGGCCAGCTACACTCCTGTCTCAGGGTGCTCGCTCATTCACTGACTCACTTTCATCAGCACACACCAACACATACACACAGACGCTCACAGTGGGCATGTGTGAGTGAGAAACCTGACAGTGGAAGTAAGGCAGACAGGCAATCACACCCACATATATTCTCCCACACGGCAGTCAGCCTCTTCCCCTCTCCCCGACCCCACTCCTCCAAACCCGGGCTCCTCAGCCAGCCTCACCTCCCCAGTGCCCCAGCGTACTCCTCTCTGGGCCCTGCCCCCCAGCACTCCGCCCTGGTGCCGGAGCAGTACTGCGGTGCATTCTGGCAGCGCTACACCCCTGGTGAGTCTGTACCTGCAGTGCAGTTTTGGTTTCCTTTCTTAAGGGGCCATATACTTGCATTCGAAGCAGCTCAGAGAAGGTTCACTCAGCTGGTTCCTGGGGTGAAGGGTTGTGTTATGAGGAAAGGTTGGGCTTATGCTTATTGGAATTTAGAAGAATAAGAGGTGATCTTACGGCAGGCAATGGCGTAGTGGCATTGTCACCAGAAGAGTAATCCAAGGCCTGAGGGCTTCTGGTTTCTGGACTCCAACTCTCTGGGCACCCAGGTTCGAATCCCACCACAACAGATGCTGGAATTAGACTTTGATTAAAAGTCTAATGATGACTATGAAACCCGTGTCAATTGTCATAGAAACCCACCTTGTTCACTAATGTCCTTTAGGGAAGGAAATCTGCCATCCTTACCTGGTCTGGCCTACATGTGATTCCAGACCCACAGCAATGTGATTGAATCTTAACTGCCACCTGAAATGGCCGAGCAAGTCACTTTGTTGTATCAAAGCACTAAAAAGTCTAAAAGAAGTGAAAGCAGATGGACATACACCACATGGACTGCAGCAGCCCAAGAAGGCAGCACCACCTTCTCAAAGGCAATAAATGCGGGCCTAGCCAGGAATGCCCACAACACATAGATGAAATTTAAAATCATATTGAAACATATGCCGGAAAATCCTGGGATTTTCCGGCCCTGTCCGGGTGGGACCCGCCGTGGGCGAGGCAACGCCTCAGCCAAAATGTTGACTTGTGGTGGGACCGAAGATGCCAGTGTTGGGCAGGTGCGGAAAAATCCCACCCATAATCCTGAGGGGATTTGATAGGGTGGGTGCTCCCCCTTGTGGGGAAGCCTAGGACTAGGGGACACCATTTAAAAATTAGGTGTCGCCCTTTTGACAGAAATAGGGAGAATGTATTCCTTTCAGAGGTGCATTAGTCGGTGGAAATCTCTTCTGCAGAGAGTGGGGGAGGGTGGGTGAATATATTCAAGGATGGGTTAGATTTTTGACCGACAAGGGAGTCAAGGGTTGAGGCAGGGAACCAAGTAGAATGTAGAGTTAGGACCACAATTAGATCAGCCACGCTGGAGCAGGCTCATGGAGCCAAAGGGCCCACTCCTTCGAATTCTTATGTTCTCATACTTTTCTGTCTCCATCTTGCAGCAACTCTCTTTCCCTAACATAATATGAGGATTATAAGAGTGGGGGACAGAGTGCAGAGCTTGAATGTTGCTGAAAAGAGCCATGTTGTTGAAGATTTTCATTCTGCGCTCATCAGAACAAACACAAGAACGTCACATTTAGAACCATCACAACAATTTTATACTACAGGAGAAAAGGGCGCTGATTGGTTGGCAGTTTGACTCTGGGTGGGGCGTTGTTATGGAGAAAGCAATCAATGAGGAATTACAGACTCTCCATCTCCTGGGTAATTCAAAAAAGGTGCAAGGCCTGGGCATGTTCCATCTGTTTTCAGAGAGCGGCTCCCTGCCTATGAATGTATGTTCAAACTTTGCACCTTCTTTTGAATTACCCGGGAGCCTGGGGAGCCTATAGTTCTCCACTACTTTCTCCATGGCAATGCCTTGGCCAATCAGGGTAGTGTTGCCAACCAATCTGCACCCTTTCCTGCTGTAGTAGAAGTTGTAATGATCAGTTGAAATGTGACGTTCTTATGTTTGTCCTGACATGTGTAAGATGATAAACTTCCACAACGTGTCTCTCTCTTTTCAGCAATATTTTGAGAGTGGCTCAGTGAAATGTGGGACCATTAAAGGTGATACAGTCATAGGTAAAATGGTAATTGCAGGTTTAATAAATAAACACTTTGTATCTGTTTTCACAGCAGCAGGTTAAAAGCCAGAGATAGAAGGGAATCAAAAATAATCAGGCAAAGGAATGTTTCTATCCAACATCAGTTAAAAATGGGAATGGAGAAAATCATGGGACTGAGGATAATTAAATCGCAGCATATTATGTTCTTTGTCAGGGAGTTCAAAGAGGTTGATGAGGAAATTGCAAAAGCACTAGTTACAATCCTTCAAAATTCTCTTAATTTGAGAAGTGAACAAAATACTGTGAAGGCTGGAAATCGGAAATAAAAAAAGAAAAAAATCTGGAAATATTCGGCAATTTTGGCAGCATCTGTGGAAGGGACAGGGGGAACAGACCTGGCACAGATTCAAATCATTGGGTGGGATTTTCCAGCCCTGCCCCTACCAGGATCGTCCGTTCCCACAGGCTAGGCGGTTGGATCTCCCACAGAGAGTCCCAACACAGTAGGGCGGGAAAATGGCGGCCACTAACTCAGCTTTCCTCTCCACAGATGTTGCCTGACCTGTTGCATTTTTTCACCATTTTCTGTCGGTTTAATGTCAGTTGTGAGAGACAGGTTGTCTGAACAAACATGGACTGATTGGATAGAGACAGCATTGCCTTGTCAAAGGAAAGTAATCAGACAATCATACAGCACAGGAGATCACCATTCAGCCCATCATGCCTGTGGTGAAGCTAGAAACTCAATTCCATTCCTTTGTTCTTTCTCGAGAAGCCACCAATCGTCTCTCATTGAGAATTTCTCCAATTCCCTTTCGATAATTATTGAATCTGTTCCTAACACCCATTTGATAGTTCATTCCAAATAACTGGAATTCCATGTGGAATAGAAGGTCACCGTAGGCGAATGCATTGACAAATCAAATTTAACTATACTAAGGATGTCATTCCTATGCCAGAAAATGGGTGTCGATGACTGTTGTGGAGTTGGATGATCTGAAAGCCCTCAATCATTTTCCACAGCAATGAGAGTGTGTGGAATTGGAGGGAACTATTAGAGAAATTTCAGAAACCAGTAGGAAAAAACGCTCCCCCTCCCCGCTCACACTGCCACATTCCCCCTCTCCTCTCATGCTGCCTCCTTGTTCCCCCTCTCCTCTCGCACTGCCTCCTTGTTCCCCCTCTCCTCTCGCACTGCCCCCTCATTCGCCCTCTCCTCTCGCACTGCCCCCCTCATTCCCCCTCTCCTCTCGCGCTGCCTCCTCGTTCCCCCTCTCCTCTCTCACTGCCCCCTCATTCCCCCTCTCCTCTCCTGCCGCCTCCTCCTTTCCCCTCTTCTGCTGCCTCCTTGTTCCCCCTCTCCTCTCACACTGCCTCCTTATTCCCCCTCTCCTCTCGCTCTGCCCCTCGTTCCACTTCTCCTCTCTTGCTGGCTCCTCATTCTCTCTCTCCTCTTGCGCCATCCCCTCATTCCTCCTCTCCTCTTGGTACTGTACCTTGCCAAGTGATTGTAAGTAACAAGCTTTGTTAAAATTGAGGAAGTTATCCTCTCTCAAAATGCCATAATTTGGGAGAATTGATCCTTTTGAACCAGACACAGGCGATTAGTCTCAATACATAGAACACCTCATGTTCTTTTTTCAAGCAAATGAGATTATAGGGGAAGAGAAGAGGTGAGTGATCATATTGGGGGAGCAAAACCTACAGTACGATGAGAAGTTTGACGGCACCCAGTGCCCCAGATTCGGCGAATTTCAATGAATTGGTGAACCACGTGAAGGGTCATTTCCAACAGCCCTCAGTCATGATGCAAAGGTTCAGGTTTGATTCGTGAAATAGAGCCCCGGGTGACAAAATTGCATGTTACATGGAAAATTTGAAGCAGCTAACGGAACATTGTGAGTTCGGTATGTCTCTGAACAGCATGCTCAGAGATCGCTTAGTATGTGGTGTGAACGAGGACTCTATTCAGAAGAGATTTCTGTCCGAAGTGAATTTGGATTTCAAGAAGGTGCTAGAGATAGCGCTGGCCATGGAAAGCACAGTAAAAGATTCAAAAGCCATACAGGGCTTGTAAAATGGTACGTCCCCCATATCAGGCAGGAAACCCCAGCCAAAAAGGGCAGGAAAATGCAAGACTCTACCAGGAAATGGGAAACAGCCCCTGCTAGTTGAAGAATACAGAAAAATAACTCAGTACTGAGATTGAAGAATAATTTTAGTAGAGGTGGAAACAATCAGTCTTTTAGTGATTGGCAGTTTAAAAAATTCAAATGCTACTATTGTCATGGAAATGGACATATAATGAGGCAATGAAGGGAAGATTCAAGTAGGCTAGTAAACAAACGAAGGAGCCCAATAAGATCTACAATGTAGATGAGCCTGAAACAACAAATTCAGACATTTACTCATTGTTTAATCTGAAAGTTGGAAAGACAGGACCAATATTTGTCACAGTGAAAGTAAATGGCAAACCTGTTAGAATGGAAGTAGACACAGGAGCTTCCACTATAGTAACTGGAGAACATACTTTGGATATTTCAATGATGAAAGTATGCCACCCTCTTTAAGGACGAACTGGGGAAAATCCAGGGTCTGCAGGCCAAGATTCATGTGAATCTGGAAACAACCTCTCACTTCATGAAGGTGAGACCGGTGCCATACACCCTGTGAGAAAAAGTAATTATTGAACCGAACAGACTGGAGAAACTGGGCGTGATACAACCTGTTCAGTTCTCGGAATTGGCAGCGCCCATAGTCCCTGTCCTTAAACCCAACCAAAGCATCTGAATTTGTGAAGAGTGCAAACTGACAGTTAATAAAGTAGCTAAGCTAGACAGACACCCCATTGCAAAAATCGACAGCCTGTATGCCAAGCTGGCAGGAAGGACAACATAAATAAAGCTTGACATGAGTCATGCTCATCAACAACCAGAACTGGATAATGTCTCGTGGGAATTTGTCACAATTAATACCCACAAAGGGTTGTACCAATATACACGATTGTCTTTCGGTGTCTCCTCAGCTTGTGCCATCTTTCAGAGAACAATGGAAAGTTTACTGCAGGGACTGCCCCAGGTTGTAATCTATTTAGATGATGTATTGGTGACAGGATTCACTGAAAAAGAGCACAAGGCAAACTTAGAAGAAATCTTAAAACATTTTTGCAGGCTGCAGTGTGTTTAAAAAAGGAAAGTGCAAGCGAGGGAAGTAATCTATCTGGGTCACGGGTAGATTCACAGAGCCTCCACCCAGTTGAGGAGAAAGCTAGAGCCATAAAAGAGGCAATTGCGCCAAAGAACACCTCAGAGTTTTATTCATTCCTAGGAATGATCAACTATTATAGGTATTTCTTACCCAGTTTGTCTAGAGTGCTGCCCCCCTGCATTCTCTACTCAAAAAGAACCAATGTTGGTCTTGGGAGGTGCCCCAGAAAGAATCTTTCATAAAGGTGAAGTAGTTGTTGCACTCGTCCAATCTATTAGTGCATTATAACTAGACGAAAGAATTGGTGCTGACATGTGATGCATCTCCCTACGGAGCAGGATCAGTGCTACCTCATCGGATGGAAAATGGCGTGAAACGGCCAATAGGTTATGTATCAAGAACACTCACCACAACATGAAAGGAATACTCACAGATTTAAAAAAAGGCCTGCTCATCATCTTTGGTGTCCACAAATTTCACCAGTACATACACGGACACCATTTTATAATCATTTCAGACCACAAACCATTGCTAGGATTGCTTAGTCAGGACAAGGCTATACCACCCATAGCCTTGGCAAGAATACAATGATGGGCTTTAATCCTGGCAGCATATGAATACACTTTTGTACATAGGCCTGGCAATCAAATTGCAAATGCTGATGTCCTTAGTCATTTGCCTTTATAAGAAAATGATGAGCACATCCCAGTTCCACAAGAACTTGTTTTATTGTTAAATTTCTTAAATTCCTCACCGATATGTGCTCAACAGATCAGAGACTGGACAAGTTGGGACCCAGTCCTATCTCAGGTACAAGAACAAGTGCTTCATGGTTGGTCTCAGGAGTCCGGATCTGATGAAATGAAACCGTACTTCAACAGAAGACATGAAATAACCAGCCAGGATGGCATCTTATTGTGGGGAGCACGAGAGATAGTTCCTCCAAAGGGAATGGAGCCACTTTTAATTGAACTACACAATGCCCATCCAGGAATTTCCCGAATGAACACCATAGCATGCAGCTATCTATGAGGAGAGGTTGAGTCGGTTGGGCCTGTACTCATTGGAGTTTAGAAGAGAGGTGACCTTATTGAAACATATAAGATTCTTACGGGGCTTGACAGGGTAGATGCTGAGAGGTTGTTTCCCACTGTGGGAGAGATTATAGGACCAGGGACATAATCTCAGAGTAAGGGGTCACCTATTTAAGACAGAGATGAGGAGGAATTTCATTTCTCAGAGGGTAGTCAATCTATGGAATTCTTTACCGCAGAGGGCTGTAGAGGCTGGGTCATTAAGCATATTCAAGGCTGAGATAGACAGATTTTTAATCAATAAGGGAATCAAGGGTTATGGGGAAAAGGCAGGAAAGTGGAGTTGAGGATTATCAGATCAGCTGTGATCTCATTGAATGGCTGATGGGCCAAATGGCCTTTTTCTGCTCTTACATCTTATGGTCATATGGTTACTCCCTCCACTGCAAATATATCCTTCCTTAAATGTTGAGACAAAATTGCATACAGTATTCCAGATGTGGCCTCAACAACACCCTGTACAATTGTAGCAAGACTTATTTATTCCTGTACTCCTATCCCCTCACAATAAAGACCAACATGCCATTTGCCTTCCTAAGTGCTTGCTGTACGGTCCTCTGTCCATGCCAGTATATCATTCCCAACTCCATGAGCCCTTATCTTTTATTCATTGGCTAGTTTCCACAGATACGATCAGTAATTCCACCTGCTTTATAAACCAGTTATCAGGAAGCATTAAATGTTCAACTAAATCCACTGATAACATGAGCACCTCAACCTTACACCCAGCATCAATTCACCATATCTTTACTGATTAATTAAACTGAAGTGCTGGGAGGTGTTTCCCAAGAGATAGTCAGTTTCCCCACCTACGTCACCTAGAAGGCTGTTGTTCCGACATTAAAACTTTAGACCTAACCACATGGTTTCCGGGTGGAGTATCTCCGGATCTCCTGAGGCTGTGAAGAATGTTATAGAAATGTTATTCTTTCTTTCAATCCACCAACTTCTGAGTGGACAGCACTGTGTGGTTTCCTTGATTTCAGTGCCAGCCTGAAATTCAACCCTGGCACTAGTGTGAGAACTGGCAGAGGCTTGGGTGCCTGCCAGCTGGACAGTTGGTTCAGTACCAGGGCCTCATGTTGAGGTTCTAACCATATTGCTCACTTTATGCTAACCACTCACTGTTACTGGTGTAACACACCAATTAAAATCCATCTCAATGAGAGCTCCCTATAACCGTTCGCCACACCCAAACACCACTCGAGAAATTCCTCTCAAACTGCTCTTTCATTTCCTTTGCAGCCTAACCCAAGGAGACTGCACTGAGGAAAGAACAATGTTAACCAGGAGTCTAGTGATTCTAACAGAAGGCTTACAGTTGGCCTCAGTACCATTGAGATAGGGGGTGGAATAAAATGTCCAGTGACTCCTGCTCTCCAATGTTTACTCCTATCCAGTGATAGCTGCTTTCTGGGACGGACTTCCCCTATTCCCATTCCCTCCCCACACTGCATCCACTGTCCCAAAACTATTTGGTTTATGTTCTCTGTGATTTTACATGGATGGCACCAACTTTGGCAGGGACCCTGTGAGCTTTGTATAGTGACAGAGGGCATTGGTGCCACTTGATGTGCTTGGTGCCCCTCCTCCCTGTTGCTGGCTGGGACTGGGATGAATGGAAATGGGGAATGGTCTGCACCCAGAATGCTGACAGTCAATAGAAATTTCAATGGTGTAATTGATTGATTTTTGTTGGATAGGGATAATATTGCACTCAGGTGGATACATGGAGTTGAGCTACAGGTCGACCATGATCTAACTGAATGGTGGGACAGGCTCAAGGGGCGGAATGGTCCACTTCCACTCCAATGAACAATGCCAGTTATATGTTTCCTAAACTTGAATCTGTGTCCATTACATCCTATTCCCACAGTTTAATTGAAAATAATGTTTCAGATTATTCATACCCCTATTGTTTGCTCCCACTCTAAGGTTTCCTTTCCAATGCTTCCTTTGCAGTCTGGAAAGCCCAGATTTTTGCAGCCCATCCTCAGAACACAGACCCCTGGAATTAGAATCAATCTCAGGGCACTTGCCTACATCAGTGAGACTGACCAAAACTGGACACAGCACTCCAAGTGGGTCTGCCCAGAACATTTCTAAAAATTCATTTATGGGATATGGGCTTCGCTGGCTGGGCCAGCATTTATTGCCCATCCCTCATTGCCCTTGAGAAGGTGGTGGTGAGCTGCCTTCTGAAACCGCTGCAGTCCATGTGGTGTAGGTACACCCACAGTGCTGTTAGGAAGGGAGTTCTAAGATTTTGACCCAGTGACAGAGAAGAAATGGTGATATATTTCCAAGTCAGGATGTTGAGTGGCTTGGAGGGGAACTTCCAGGTGATGATGTTCCCATCTATCTGCTGCTCTTGTCCTTCAAGATGGTAGAGGTCATGGGTTTGGAAGGTGCTGTTGAAGGAGCCTTGGTGAATTCTTGTGGATCTTGTGGATGGTACACACTGCTGCTACTATGCGTCAGTGGTGGAGGGAGTGAATGTTTGTGGATGTGGTGCCAATCAAGCAGGCTGCTTTTTCCTGGACAGTGTCAAGCTTCTTGAGTGTTGTTGGAGCTGCACTCATCCAGGCAAATGAAGAGTACTCCATCACTCTCCTTACTTGTGCCTTGTAGATGGTGGACAGGCTTTGGAGAGTCAAGAGGTGAGTTACTCATCACAGGATCCTAGCCTCTGACCTGCTCTTGTAGCCACAGTATTTATATGGTTAGTCTAGTTCAGTTTCTGGTCAATGGTAACCCCCAGCATGTTGATAGTGGGGGATTCAGCAATGGTAATGCCATTGAATGTCAAGGGATGATGGTTAGATTCTCTCTTGTTGGAAATGCTCATTGCCTGGCACTTGTGTGGCACGAATGTTACTTGCTACTTGTCACCCCAAGCCTCAATATTGTCTAGGTCTTGCTGCATTTGGACATGTGCGGTATCAGGATCTGAAGAGTTGCGAATGGTACTGAACATTGTGTAATCATCAGCGAACATCCCTACGTCTGACCTTATGATGAAAGGAAGGTCAATGATGAAGCAGCTGATGATGGTTGGGTTGAGGACACTACCCTGAGGAACTCCTGCAGTGATGTCCTAGCGTTGAGATGACTGACCTCTAACAACTACAACCATCACCCTTTGTGCTAGGTATGACTTCAACCAGTGGAGAATTTTCCCCCTAATTCTCACTGGCTCCTTGCTAGGCCTAGTTTTGCTAGGGCTTGTTGATGCTGCACTTGGTCAAATACGGCCTTGATTTCAAGAGCAGTCAGTCTCACCTGACCTCGGGAGTTCAGCTCTTTTGTCCATGTTTGAACCAAGGCCGTAATGAGATCAGGAGCTGAGTGGCCCTGACGGAACCCAAACTGGGTGTTAATGAGCAGGTTATTGCTAAACAAGTGCTGCTTGAAAGCACTGTTGATGACCCCTTCCATTAATTTACTGATGATGGAGAGTAGACTGATGAGGCAGTAATTGGCTGGGTTGGATTTGTTCTGCCTTTTGTGTACAGGAGATACCTGGGCAATTTTCCACATAGCCGGGTAGATTCCAGTGTTGTAGCTGTACTGGAGCAGCTTGGCTAGGGGTGTGGGCAAGTTCTGGAGCACAAGTCTTCAGTACTATTGCTGGAATGTTGTCAGAGCCATAGCCTTTGCAGAATCCAGTGCCTTCAGCCGTTTCTTGATATCGTGTGGAGTGAATCCAATTGGCTGAAGACTGGCATCTGTGATGCTGGGGACCTCTGGAGGAGGCCGAGATGGAATATCCACTTGGCACTTCTGGCTGAAGATTGCAGCAAATGTTTTTGCCTTATCTTTTGCACTGATGTGCTGGGCTCCCCCATCATTGACAATGGAGATATTTGTGGAGCCTCCTCCTCCAGTGAGTTGTTCAATTGTCCACCACCATTCACAACTGGATATGGCAGGACTGCAGATCTTAGATCTGATCCATTGGTTGTGGGATTGCTTAGCTCTGTCTATCACTTGCTGCTTATGCTGTTTTACATGCAAGTAGACCTGTTTTATAGCTTCACCAGGTTGACACCTCATTTTTAGGTATCCTGGTGCAGTTCATGGTATGCCCTCCTGCAATTTTCATTGAACCAGGGTTGATCCTCGAATTGATTGTAATGGTAGAGGGGGGGATGTGCCAGGCCTTGAGGCTATAGATTGTGTTTGAGTACAATTCTGCTGCTGCTGATGGCCCACAGCACCTCATGGATGCCCAGTCTTGAGTTGCTAGATCCGTTCAAACCTTATCCCATTTAGCATGGTGGTCGTGCCACACAATACAAGAGAAGATATCCTCAATGTGAAGGCAGGACTTTGCCTCCACAATGACTGCGCGGTGGTCACTCCTATCGATACTGTCATGGACAGATGCATTGCAGCAAGCAAGCTGGTGAGGATGAGGTCAAGTATATTTTTCCCTCTTGTTGATTCCCTCACCACCTGCCACAGACCCAGTCAAGCAGCTATGTCCTTTAGGACTCGGCCAGCTCAGTAAGTAGTGGTGTTATCGTGCCAGTCTTGGTGATGGACATTGAAGTACCCCACCCAGAGTACATTCTGTGACCTTACTACCCACAGTGCTTCCTCTAAATGGTGTTCAACATGGAGGAGCACTGATTCATCAGCTGAGGGAGGGTGGTAGGTGATAGTCAGCAGGAGGTTTCCTTGCCCATGTTTGACCTGATACCATGAGACGTCATGGGGTCTGGAGTCGATGCTAAGGATTCCCAGGGCAACTCCCTCTCGACTGTTTACCACTTAGCTGCCACCTCTGCTGGGCCTGTCCTGCCGGTGGGACAGGACAGACTCAGGGATGGTGATGGTGGTGCCTGGGACATTATCTGTAAGATATGATTCCGTGAGGATGACTACATCAGGCTGTTGCTTGACTAGTCTGTGAGACAGCTCTCCCAGTTTTGGCACTAGCCCCCAGATGTTGATAAGGAGGGCTTAGCAGAGTCGACAGGGCTGAGAATGTTGTTGTCGTTTCCGGTGCCTAGGTTAATGCCGGTTGGTCCATCTGGTTTCATTCCTTTCAGGTCTGACAGCATCTGTGGAGAGAAAGACAGAGTTACTGTTTCTAGTCCAGATGACTCTTCAGGGTTAACTCTTTATATGGACTTGAAACATTAGCTCTGTTTTTCTCTCTGCAGATGCTGTCAGACCTGCTGATTTTTCCAACATTTTTTATTATTGTTTCAGATTTCCAGCATCCGCAGTATTTTGCTTTTATTCATTCCTTTTAAGCATTGTAGCAGTTTGTTACAACTGAATGGATTGCTAGGCCAGTTCAGAGGGGATTTAAGCATCAACCACATTGCTGTGTGGGTCTGGAGTCACATATATGCCAGGCCAGGTAAGGATGGCAGATTTCCTTCCCTAAAGGACATTAGTCACCCAGATGAGTTTTTACAACAATCAGCAATTGTTTCAACGTCATCATCAAACTTTTAATTCCAGATATTTTTAAAATTCAATTTCCACCATCTGTCGTGGTGGGATTCGAACCCATGCCCCCACCACATTACCCTGGGTTTCTGGTTACCAGTCCAGACACAGTCCTCAAGGTGAGACTGTCTGGAACTGGACACAGTCCTTGAGGTGGGTCTGTCTGGAACTGGACACAGTCTTTGAGGTGGGACTGAAACAAACAGTATTTAAATATTGGAATTGGACAGCCTTACTATTTTACTGTTAAATTATTTCCTGACTTGGATTCAGAGCCCCTGTTAGACATGGTTCGGTTGTTCTGGGAGCTTATTATGCAAATCTTTGATGTTACGAGGGAATCAGAAAGTTTGAACAGCCTGTGATCTTGGTTTATAAACAAACCAGTGCAAGGTATGAACCCCATTCAAACCAACAGAGATTGTCAGCACAAAGCAATTTATCTTCTTCAGTCATCCTAACACCCAGGAGAGCAAGAAACTTTATTGCTGCTTATTTGACCCAGATCCTCGCACACTTCTGACAGCTCCTGTTCCCATTCTTCTCATCTCTCATGTGTTTCACTTGTTAGAGAGAAAATGGATGATGAGCTGGGGAAGGACAGCACAAGCTCATGGGACAGAAGTTTTTGCTTGGCATGCGGACACGCGACCGACACGCTCGAGAGTAAAATAGTTCGCGATGACATCAGGTGAGCATCCCGACATCATCATGCACCCGTGTGATATTTCGCTGAGCAGACATGAGTGGGACACTTCCGACACGGAGCCTCGCCTGCCATTAATTGAGAGGCCATTACAAAGTCAATTGGCGGCGATTTGTCATTGCCTGTGTGATTTTGCACTCATCGACCAGGCAAAACAGGCAGGCAGCCAGCTGACAACTTCAAAAACCTCACCCATGGGCAGAGTCGGAAGCATTGCCAGTGTGAGTAGCGAGGAGTTTGGTAGTTAGTTTGATGCTGGTGATTTATTGGTATTTGGCAGCTTCATCTCTGTTTGGGGTTTCATCCTTAGCATTTCCAGGCCTAATTTCAGGACTCATTGCTGTCTCTAAGGCCCTGGAGGATTCAGACTGTGTGGAGCCTTCCAAGTATCAGACAGTCTTCCCTTACCCTGGGAATGGGGATTGTGGTCTCTGCTGGAGGCACCTTCTCTGAGGAGGAAGAGAGGGGCAGAAGGGAGACGGGGCCAAGTGTCCCAAAGCAGCTTCCAGGGGAGGGACCTATGGGAGGAGAGGCACAGGCACAAGGGGCCAGCAGGTAGTCCAAGGTGGAAGGGGCTGCAGAAGACATCACTATCCTGCTGCCAAGGTTTACAGGTGGTGATGCAGCTGCCTCAATATGTCCGAGGTGCAATATCAAAGGAGGCTCCGCCTCTACAGGGAGACTGTTACCTCCATTTGTCAGGTGATTGGGCCTGAGATCAGCTCTGACTGTGTGGGTGGACTCCCCATGCCAGTGGCTCTGAAAGTCACAGTGGCCTCAACCTCTATGCCTCTGGCTCTTTCCAGGGGTCAGTGGGGGATCTGTGTGGAGTCTTCCAATCAGCTATCCACAGTTGTGTTAAACTGGAGACAGAAGCTCTGTTCAGGCATGCATTGACTTTCATTTATTACTGTATGGATGAGGCCAGCCAGGCAGAGCGAGCCAGAGGCTCAGTGATTGCTGGCTTCCCCCGCATCCAGGGTGCTATAGACTGCACACATGACCATAAAGATGCCAGTAGGTGAGCCCGGTGCCTTCATCAACAGGAAGGGCTTCCACTCCATGATTGTGCAGATAGTGTGTAATCATAGGATGCAGATTCTACAAGTCTGTGCAAGGTACCCAGGCAGCTCCCTTGAGGTGTACATCCTGAGACACTCCAAGATGCTGAGGCTCTTCAGTGCTCCAGCCTGAATGGATGGATGGCTGCTGGGTGACAAGGGCTATTCATTGAAAAGGTGGCGCCTGATGCCTCTCCGCCACCCAAGAACAGAGGCAGAACAGCGTTGTAATAGGAGTCATGCCCACAAGGGCAGTGATAGAGGGGACCATAGGTCTTCTCAAGATGCACTTCCGATGCCTGGACCCTTCAGGGGCTGCACTGCAATTCCCCCCAGAGCAGATGTCACTGATAGTGGTTGCATGCTGTGCTCTCCAAAAGCTAGCACTGGCAAGGGGGGACCCACTGGATGAAGAGGATGAAGAGGATCATGAGGCAGCTCCACAGGCTGCAGGTGATGAGCCCAGTAGTGAGTCAGAAGAGGAGTATGGTGAGGAGAAGACTGAGGGTGTGGAGCCAGACCTCAGTAACCTCCAGGGAGGCAGGGACACCAGGGATGGCTTGATCCAACGCTCCTTCAGGGAGGCTACCAAAGATTAGCTTCAACTTCACACCAGCACTGCCTCCTCCATCCCAGATGTCTGAAATGACCCCTTCATTTGCACTCGAAGTCCACTCAGTGCCTGTGCAATAAAGTAACCAGCCACTCACATCCAGCATTACATACTAATGTACCCTGCACCAGAAAGAAAAAAAGCTGAAGCATACACTCAGGCCATTATGATGAGTGCTACGTTTTGGTGCCTCCTCCCCACCTCACCGGCACCGGTATTGGAGATAGCTGCTGACCCTCTGTTGATTAATTGGCCTTGATGACCTTGGCAGTCATCCTCTGGCCAGTGGAGCCTGTGCTGACCACGCCTGGGTGGGAGTGGCCAGTGCCACAGCTGGCATCTCTCAAGTCGCTGCAGCCTCATCCGATGCAACAGTCACTGCCACAGAGTGTCCTGAGAGGAGCCCGCAGAGACAACAAGCAGCTCATGCACCCACGTGAGGTCGCTCTGGACCTCCTAGCTCACCATTAATGGCTGGGCACCTAGCTGGGATACTGGATGCCCCATCCATCTCACAAATGGACACTGACCATTGCCTGTGTGAGGGCTTACAGGACCGAGTGCAACCCTAGGAATCCCGCATTCTGCCCCTGGAGCTGCCCCTCCATGAGAGCCGCCACTCTCTCAATGGAGGAGGCAGTGCGCTCGGCCAAGAGGGTCAATGCAGTGCTCACATTCCACATGGACTCCTCCACAATGGACACCATGTCACACAGACCCTCATGGATCTCCAACAAATATTTCCGCACATACTGCTAGACATCCAGCATCTGCCGCCTCATGGACGACTTCAGAGGCTCATCATCTGCCTTTGACTGAGCATGTTCCTGGACCCCAGCTGCTCTCCGACTGCCAGTGCCCTGGGCACTCACTGCCTCCACCTACACCTCAAGTGAGTGTGAAGTGCCCTCACCAATGTGCACCGACATTCTAGCTGTTGATCTAATGCCAACCGAGGTGCTGGTATCTGCGCTGGTGCCTGGTTCAGAGAGCGGGTGTGACACTGGTGCAGCTGAAGCCCGGTGGTCCTCTGGCATCAGGGATGACACTTCGTGGTCCTGCGAGCGAGTGCCTGTTGGTGAATCTAAGGAAGAACAATGACATGTCATTGGTTTAAGTCATCACACTGTCACTGTGCATACCAGGGACCCTGGTGAGACAATACATATCAGCACCATGGTGCCATCTTCTTTCAATAATCAATGGAGACTCCAGGTTTGAGGATCCCATTAATGAAGAGACTACACAAGAATGTTTGCACCACCCGAAACTCTCACCTCTGTGCACTGCGCTCTTACCTTCATCTGACACCCCAGTCTCTCCGCGGCCAGTTCATTGAGGTATGTGGTGCCTCCCCAGCTCCAAGATGTCCTGCTCAAATCTGGTCAGGATTAGGAGGTTTGGGGGGCCTCCGCCAGTCCACAATCACTCAAAGTTGTTATGGGTTGTCTTCTCCTGAAAAGACAGAGGAGCATTGATTAGTCAACACTTGGCCAACCCTACCTGAGGAGCACCTTGCAGGGCACATCCGAGTCATGGCCCTTGAGCCGCATGACACTCAGTCCAAACAGCCAGGGCTCACCCCCTTGGCCAGCTCCAGCGTTATTGACAGTTGGCACTCAGACTCTAACACTCCTGAGCTCCATGGGATAAGGGGTGGCCAGCACTTAACACTTCACCACACCGATCCATGCCAACACAGTGCTCACCCTTGCCAAGCGCAGCAGGTCATTGAACCTTTTGCAGCACTGCACCCATGTGCACCCTACAATGTTGTGGCTGCTTACCACGGCTGCCACCTCCTCCCAAGCACTTTTTATGAGGCGTGGTGGCCTCCTCCTTCATTCCCTGGGGACAAGGATGTCCCTCCTGTTATCCCCTAACCACCGACCCCACACCCCACCCCTGTTTCCAATCGCTGCACAGGCTCATCTCCGTGGCACTAAGAGAGGGACCAGAGCAATGGTAGGATGTGAAGCAATGTAAGCTGTTCCTAGATTTTCATAGGATCAGTTTGTGGTAGACAGTCAGTGTGAATCTGACACTGGTTATACATCCCATGGTCAAAGGCAATTTGTCTCCAACTGACACTGTTGACATTGATATCTTTCTCTGAATACAGTCACTCCAGTAGATAGGGCGAATGGTAAGCAATGCACAGGTTGAATAATGAGGAGGGCCCTTCACTGCACAAACACTATACAGATCACTGATGGAAGTTTGGCTCCCTTTGCTGCCCATGTTACCAGCATCAATAGGCAAGGTTTATCTTCTGGAGTGCTGGAGTTTCCCAGCATCATATCTTTTGAGATTGTATCACAGTCCTCAGGCAAATGAGACCTGAAGCTTGACAGTTAGACCTTTGGAACGTGACTCACTGTCCTTGGAAACACTCAACAGGTCAGGCAGCATCTAAAGAGAGAGTTAACATTATAGGTCAATGTCCTTTCAATATAGCTGCAGACCCCCACCAGCGCTCCTCACTCCCTGAAACAAGGAGATAGTGTCAGACTGCTTCCAATAGTTGAGGGCTCATGAACGGGAGGCTACTGATGCAAGATGAAATTTGAGAGATTTCAATTTAAGGTTAGGAGGACACACAGAGTTGTCAGGCTGTCGTGTTTATTTCCCAGGTTAGTAGTTGAGACTAGATCTGGATCTAGAATACCATGTGTAGCTTTGGTCTCCTTACTTAAGGAAGGATATATTGCCCTAGAGGAAGTGCAATGAAGGATCATTGGACTGGTTCCTGGGATGAGGAGACATTGAGTAGAATGGGCCGATATCCCCTGGAGCGTGAAAAAATGAGAGGGGAGGTGATTTAATTAAACATATAAAATTCTAAAGGGGCTTGACAGGGTAGATGCTGAGAGAATGTTTTTCCCTGGTCGAGGATATTCAAAGACAGGGGCACAGTTTCATGATAAGGGGCTGATCATTTAAGACTGAGTTTAGGAAAAACTCCTTCAATCAAAGGGCTTTGAATCTTTGGTGTTCTATACCCCAAACAGCTATAGATGCTCAGCCATCGAATATTTTTCTGATAAAGTTTGATAGATTTTTGGGTAAGAGGGGAATTAAGGGATAGGGGGATAGTGTGGGAAGTTGGAGTTCAGGTAGAAGATCCGCCATCATTTTATTGGCTGGTGGAGCAGTCTTGAGGGGTCAAATGGTTGACACAAGCTCCGATTTCATAGGTCCTTTTCCAAGAGATCAATTGCTATGATTAGTCCATTATTTTATCCTGTGTCCTCAACGATGGTAGAAAATGAAAGAACTTACATTTCTGTGGCACCTTTCACATTCTCAGGGTATCTGAATACACTGTATAGCCAAGAAATTACTGTGTGGTCAGTGTTAAAGTCAGAAATACAACAGCCAATTTACTCAAGCTCCCACAAACAGCACTGTGATCATAACCAGAAAATCTATTTTATGAGTTGATTGGGGAGATAAATATTGACCCATACACCAATGAGAATTCCCCTGCTTATCTTCAAAATAGTGCTGAAAGATTCTTTTACCTGATAAGGTAGATGGAAACTTGGGGCAGAATTTTGAGGGCATCGGGCGGGCAGGCCTGGGAGCAACCTGGAAACGGCCTGATAACTGCGATCGCCACCTGACTGCAATTTCACACTGGGTGGCCAATTAACAGCTGGCGTGAAAGGCTCAGCGCTGCTGGGGTGGGGGAAGGAGGAGGGTGAACGCTGAGGTTAGCGCGAGTGCCGGGGGGAGTGCCGCGCACTGAAAGCTTCCTGAACTGCCTCAGGAGCTGAACATTTTAAAACCATCAAATAAAGTTTTTGAAATGCAGGAACAATGTCCACAGATCAGACTGAATCACCTAAACATATCAATTTTAAATTCTGCCCGTTTTTTCAAACTTCTTATCAGAAACCTCATCCCGCCCTTGAGCAGACAGCGAAAAATCCAGATTAATTAATACATTAATGGCCTTAATAGGCCCTTTAATTGTTGGCGGGCGCGCTGCCGCACACAGCCGCACACAGCCGCCGGCAGAAATGTTGCAAGTGCGCGATGATGTCGGGGCGCCTGCCCAATGTTATCCTGCAGTATTTTATGCTCGGGCGTGTTCAGCCCACACCTGTACACCGAACCAAAAATCTGAAAGACACCCCCCTCTGATAGGGCACTAGAGTGTCAGCCTAGACTAAGTTCTCAAGTCTCCAGAGTGCAACAACCTTCGTGACGCAGAGGTAAGAATGCTACAGTTGAGCCACAACTGAGAAGAACCAGATGGATCTTGGTCTTTTTTGTCTTATTTTGCTATATGTTCAGAGGTATATCAGGAGAGAACTCAACCCTGAACCTCAGATAGGCTGTAATTTCTTAAATTAAACATGGTGGTGTAAGTAGCTTTGATATTGTTTTGACCTTCTCAATGACTTTCTTGGGATGGGCAATAAATGCTGACCCAGCCAGCGAAGCCCACATCCCATGAATGAATAGAAAAACAAATAAGTTTTGGTGTAAAGGTACCTTTAAGGGTACATATTTAAACTGCTGTCAATAACTACCAGCTTATCAGGATGTGATGTAGTAGGCCCTATGACTCATACTCAGCAGCAGTTGGGATCAGATGTACTATACCTAGCTTCCTAATTAACTCTATTTGTATATAGTCTGAGGAACAAGAAAAAACCCTTTTAAATGAATTCAGGACAAAAGATTGACAGTACTGTCCATCACACTTTGCAAAGGAGTGAACTGGACTGAGAAAACATTTGTGTAGTATTATCTATAATGGGTCTTGTGTTACAATCCCTGCTGAGGTTGCCCCTGGACAGACCTAATTCCAGGGTGGAACCCAGCTTGATAGATCCTAAATTTTATTTGTTTCTTTAGATGAGTGGAGAGGGGCTACTGAACAGAGTCACCGGAATAAGCTAATGAACATTTAACAAAAGGTTAAAACATTTATCAAATAAGAAAAAATAAATTATATTACAATACTCCTTCACCCACAACTATACCTTTACAGATATTCAGATTTGTAAGGATAATACAAGTTAAAAAAGCTATCTTATACTGTAATATCCACAGTAAGTACAGTCCATATAAACCAATAGGTGACCTGTAGTCAGGCACATCCCCTCTCAAACCAAGTGACAGATGCCACCTAAACCAGGTACTATGGATCTTGTCAGGAAGATATGATAACGTTATTGGAATTTATTGTAAAATAGTGGTATCTGTTACTATATGTGCTGTGTGTGTGAGAGATTTAATTAGATTAAAGGCAGCTGGTCTGAAGGCTTTGATGTAAACATAGCAAGCATGGAGGAAGTTCAGAATGTTAAGTGTAAAAGGACATTTGCATTTTTAAATAAACCAGACCAGATTGTTTTCAGAGGAGTGAAATGTGTCACCTAGCCAGGTGACGTTTAGAAACAGTGGGCAGAATCTTCTGTTCAGTGCAGGGCCCGCCCCCACATGCCAACACGTAAAATGATGCACGGTGACGTTCAGTGTGTCCCCCAGCGGACCTGCTGAACTGTCAAAGACCTGTTAAGGCCATTGATAAACTAATTGAAGCAATTAACAGGGCTGCCCGTCCAATCTTAAGGTTGGCGGGGAGGGAAAGAGCCCAGGTAGTCTTTGCATTTTTCATGAAACCTCAACCACGGGTGGGATGAACTTTCATGAAGGGTTTATTAAATTAATATTTTTCAATCATTTGATAAACGTGTCCCAGCTCATGTGATGCTGTCACATGAGGGGACACGTGTAAATGATTTTAAGCTTTTTTTATTGTGGAGTTTCAAATTCAACTTAATCTCCTTGAGACAGCTGCATGCCTCAGGAAGATTACTGCACTCACGCGAGCATTCACAAAAGAGCATAGGCCCTGGCTCTCCTTCCTCCCCAACCCGCACAGATAACGCTGAGCACTACCAGGCATGCATCATGCTGGGGCCTTAATTGGCCCGCCCACGTAAAATGGCAGCACACATCCAATCGCAGCCGGCGATCAGCTCCATGTCCACTCCTGACCAAACTGCCCAACAGGGAGAAAATTCTCCCCAGTGTGTTTATTTCTCCCAAAGATTACTGGTAAAAGTAGTACTTTGATAATTTTTATGATCAGGAAGGTAAAGTCCAAAGACATAGTGAAACAATGGGAATTTGTATTCAAAGGGAAAAATATCTATATAGGAGTGAAGGCTGTGTGTAAGGGTAGGCATTTTTAAGCTCTAACAAGTGTGATAAGCCTTCAGCATCTATGCCTCAAGCTGCGGTCTACAATGAACTGAAGTTGAGAAAACTCACTTTGAGTTTGACTGGTGCAGGGTGTTGTGTCTCACTTTGCCTGGATCAATGGCATAAAATCTATGGCAGAATTTTACCCTTGGTATCTGGGCATGAGCCCGACACTCCTGTGTGTGAAATAAAATGTGTTGACATCAGGCAAGCATTCTGATGTCAAGGTGCATTCTCGCGATATTTCACTAGGTGGGCGCATGATGGAGATGGAGGTGTGCCCATCATTAATTACGTGGCCAGTTAAGGCCCTTGAGAGACCTCTTGACTCTGAGTTTACATAGCCCGTGCAATTTTTCGGCCATCACACGGGCAAAACAGGTAGGCCACAATTTGAAAAATCTCATCCATGGGCGGGATAAACGGGGTCAGTGGGCTTGACAAAGCGAATAGTAAGTAGTTTTAGATATCACTTGCTGCCGCTTGCTTCTGTGAACAAGACAGCATCATTTCACTTCAGAGCTGCATTCAGAGCCTTTAGGGGCTTCAGTTTAAGGACTCAATGTTGTCTTCCAGGCCCCCGGAGGATTCACACCGCACGGGTCCTTCCAGGTATCAGACAACCTTCCCTTTCCCTGGTAATGGGGACTGTGGTCTCCGCTGGAGGCACCTCCTCTGAGAAGGAAGAGAGGGCCAGAAGGGAGAGGAGGCCAGGTGTCCCTATTCAGCTTCCAGGGGAGCCACCTGTGAGAGGAAAGTCGCAGCGCCAGCACAGAGGCCAAAGCGGAAGGGGCCACAGAAGGCACCAATATCCTGTTCCCAGGGTTTACAGGCGGCAATGAAGCTACCTCAATATGTCTGAGGTGCAATGCCGAAGGAGGCTCTGTCTTTCAAGGAAGACAGTGACCTCCATCTGTCAAGGGATAGGCCCTGAGGTCAGCTCTGACTGTCTGGGTGGACACCCCATGCCAGTGGCTATGCCTCCAGCTCCTTCCAAGGCTCAGTTGGGGATTTGTGTGGAGTCTCCAAATCAGCTGTCCACAATTGCATTAAACTGGTGACAAAAGCTCTGTTCAGGCGTGCATTGACTTTCATTCATTACCGTACAGATGAGGCCAGCGAGACACAGTGAGCCAGAGGCTTCGCAATGATTGCTGGGTTCCCCCACATCCAGGATGCAATAGACTGTACACACGTGACCATCATGTCACCAGCAGGTAAGCCCGGTGCCTTCGTCAACAGGAAAGGATTCCACTCCATGAACGTGCAGATAGTGTGTGATCACAGGATGCTGATTCTACAAGTCTATGCAAGGTACCCATGTAGCTCCCATGACGCCTACAACCTCAGACACTCCCAGGTCGAAGGCTCTTCAGTGCTCCAGCCCAGCTGGATGGATGGCTGCTGGGTAACATCTGCTATCCCCTCAAAAGGTGGCTCATGATGCCTCTCCGTGACCCAAGAACAGAGGTCGAGCAGTGGTACAATAGGAGCCACACCGCCACAAGGGTAGTGGTAGAGAGAACCATCGGTCTTCTCAAGATGCGCTTCTGATGCCTGGACCAGGTAGCGCATTGCAATACCCCCCAGATCAGTGTCACTGATTGTGGTTGCAAGCTGCACTCCACACAATCTGGCACTGAAAAGGGGTGACGCAGTGGAGGAAGAAGATCTTGACATAGCTGCACAGGCAACAGAAGATGAGTCCAGTAGTGAGTCTGAGGATGAGCAGGCTCAAAGGAATGCTGAGGGCATAGGCGCAGACCTGGGTAACTTCCAGGGAGGCAGGGACACCTGGGACGCTTTGATCCAATGTTCCTTCAGCTAGCCTACCAAATAAGAACCACCATCACATGCCAGGGCTGCAGGCTCCATACCCAATCTCTGACAGGACCAGTTCCTTGGTCAAGAACACAAGCTTTATTGCAATGGCACATAGTGTAAGGAGTCATACTTCCATCATAACATCGTGCCTTACTCTGCACCTACAGAACAAATGAAGCATCCAGAGGCCAGTTGCAAAAAATATCATCTCATTTGCTGCTGTCTGACAAACATTGCAGAAATTAACATTGACCAGTGTTTTACATCACACCATTAAAAAAACAGAAAAATGAGGGAAACAAATATCACACGTGATCAGGCTGTGTTGTGCTTAAGGGGCTTTAAGTTTTCTCAGGTGCTACGTCTAGCTGCTCCCCCCTCACTGGCACTGGCATTGGAGATAGCCTGTTCACTCTGCTGTCTTGCCGGTCTTGATGACCTTGGTGGGTGTCCTATGGTCCATGGAACATGTGCTGGCCCCTCCTGGGAGCGAGCGGCCCATGCCATGGCTGGCAACTCCCAAGTTGCCTCAGTCTCATCAGATGCCATGGTCACTGGCAGAGGGACGAAGGAGCTGCTGCCCTCATTCGGAGCGCCCTGAGAGGAGCCCGCAGAGACGATAGGCAATTTGTGCACCAACATGAGGTCGCTTTGGATCTCCCTGTTCACCACTGAAGAACAGGCACCTAGCTAGGATACTGGGTGCCCAATCCATCTTCCACAATGTCTCTGACCAGCTGAGGTCATTGCTGGTGTGAGGGCTTGCAGGTCCGAGTGCATCCCCAGGGGCCCCTGATTCAACTCCTGGAGCAACCTCTTCATGAGAGTCACCACTCTCTCCATGGAGGAGGCGTTACGCTTGGCCATGAGGGTCAGCACAGCGTTTATGCTCCACATGGACTCCTCCACAACGGACACCATAGCACGCATTCCCTGCCAGATCCTCCTGCAAACCCTGCTGGCCATCCAGCATCTGCTGCCTCATGGATGAATCTGGAGGCCCATCATCAGCCATCAACTGAGCATTGTCCTGGTCCCCAGCAGCCCTCTGACTGCAGATGCCCTGGGCACTCTCTGCCTGCGCCTCAAGAGAGTGTGAAGTGCCCTCACCAATATGCACTGAGATACTAAACAGCGATCTTATGCCCACAGAGGTGCTGGTATTTGTGCTAGTGCTGGTATCTGCACTGATGCCTGATTGACAGAGAGGGTGTGATGCTGGTGTATGTTCAGCATGCTGATCCTCAGGTGTCGGGGTGGTTCTTCACGCTCCTCAGAGCAAAGGGCTGCTGATGAGACTAAAAGGGAGAAGAAGGACATGTCATTACTTTTAACTCATTAGGCTGTCAGTGTGCATGCTTGGCACCCTGATGAGACAGAGCTCTGCAACATGGTGCCCTCATCATTCCACTAGAAATGGGCATTGTAGGTTCAAGGCTTACATTAATGTAGAGAATACACTGGAATGGTTGCAAAGAGCCACATTCTAACTTCCGTGCACTGCACTCTTTCCCCACCTCTGACGCCCCAACCTCACCACGGCCGCTTGGCCGAGGTGCATGCACCTCATCAGCTCCAGGGCCCGTATCCACTGAGGATT